>JARQZK010005059.1:1595000-1697761 GCA_030704885.1 Cynegetis impunctata
TACTTGATAGTTTAATACAACCCCATTAGTGGTGAATGTAGCGTCATCACTGAACATAATCTTCTTCAAAAAATGTCTGTAGTTTAAAAAATTACCTTGAGCCCAATAACAATAGTCCAATCTTTTATTATCATCGCCTTCTTTAAATGAATGCAAGAACTTAGGTTTACACGGCTTAATTTCGTGACGTTTGAAGCATCTTCTAATTTTATCCTTGCCAATATTAAGTTGAGATGATAAATCTCGGAGGCTGATGAATGGATTTGCCCGATTTGCCGCCAATATAAGGTTATCCTCAAGATGCGGGTGTATTCGACGAGGTTGACCATTCTGATACATTTTAACAACACTGCCAGTTTCATTGAAAACAGCATTTACAGCGGCTGTTTTCCATGAGTAACAAAAGCACGTTCGGGGTGTCTCAAGTTAAACTCTGCAGCAACTTGTCTGCTGCTACGAGAATTATCACCAAACAACCCAATTATTTCGATTTTTTCACGTAAAGTTAATGGCCTTTTGATTCTCTGATCACTAATTCACTAAATTTAACTTAACGCAATACTTCAAACTAACTAGTATTTAACACTTCTGTCAATTTTATTATTTTCCATGGCACACTAAGTATAAAATTGAAAGAATAATAATTTTGGGATACCAAAATATTAATAAATTTGAAAATGCGAATTTTGTCAAGAAAATTGGTATATGGGCCTAAAAAAATTTTCTGAACAACTTTTTCTTATAACATTTCTCGATATCTCTAACGCGAAACAAAATATTGAGAATCGGCCCTATTTGTCGATTCGTAGTAGGACGAGTTTAGAATTCAGAATTCAGTTGAGTATCTTAAAAAATATGTCCCACCGCCGTTCATGACCCTGAGAAAATTCAAATCTATATTTCTTTGAATAACTGAAATATGGGGGTGTCTTCATCTTAAATGCGACACACTGTAAATATATATATAGGTATATATATATATATATATATATATATATATATATATATATATATATATATATATATATATATATACGAGTATATAACTTTTGCCTTATGCAATTCTATTTCATAGCATTCTTCTGCACCTTGTTTGAGATGTTCTTTATTATTAGCGATATTGATACAATGTTTATTTTATACAAATTTATTTCAAATAAACTGAAATTTGAATGCTTTTTATCAATTTCCACAGAATGTATTTAAAATATACTTATTATTGTTTTCAGTCATCATAATTCTCGAATTGAACAGTTTGAGTTATTTGATTTGTTGTGAGGTAATTTGAGTTAGGTTATAGGATTGCTATCCCGCACTCTCATCATTTTGTAAATCTGTATATATTTATTTATACATATATATATTATATATATATATATATATATATATATATATATATATATATATATATATATATATATATATATATATATATATAGGTATATATATTCACTCCATTTTAGTGTACATTCTTGCTTATTATTTGAAGTTTCTATGAAGATGACAGTAACCATACCGGAAATAAAGTGTTCTAGTGGATTATTCCTTATCGAAAATAAAAGGCGGTTTCTCATGTGAATAAATTTTCTAAGGCGTCGTTGAAAATTACACTCTTCCAAAAATTAGAATAAAAAATCATTTCATTTTTTTTTCTTGAATTTGCAGGTGATAATATGTTGAAGAAATGTTATTTTGTGAGCGTATTCTATCAATTGAGAGGCTACCTAAGAATTTGTTTTGTTGATTTTGTAGGGATTTTTTGAAGGGGTGAAATACGCAACCACTATTTCATTTGTTACTAGAACTTATAAACAAAATAAAATTTTTGATTAGGAAATATCTGTTGAAAAGAATGAATTAGTGCTAAACTTTTTCACCTCGTGTATTTTTCCTTGAAGGAATATTTTCTTTGTGAAAAAATGAAACACAAAATCGTCTATGAACGGATCTTATGCAGATGGAATCGAAAAAATCTAGTAGGTGGCTGTCAAGTCGCTTTGATGTTTATGTGGTAGGTACTCAGTTGAAAGTTCAGTTGCGCCTTCTAAATTTTCACTATGAATAATCATACTAACGTTCATTTTTCGAAACGTGTAACTTTTCAAGGACCCCTTTTATTTTTCGACAAGGAATCATCCCCTAAAAACTTTCGTACTCATTTGGAAACGACCTGTATATATAAATAGATATTCAATTCCATTCGTGAAGAATATTTGATTAAGTTCATCAAGATTAATTAAAAAATAAAAGTTGATCACCAAGGGCACTTGCCAGCTTGATGAATTAGAAATTACCTTAAGTCAGGACATCTTTTCCTAGTAACCTCGTCTAAATATTTCGTCGCAATTGGCTTTGGACCGAAGGAAGTCCTAAAACTTTCGGGACTTTGATTTTCCAGCAAAGAATCTTTAAGTACCACCGCCAAATTGAAGATACTTTGAATGGGAGCTAGTGCCTGGGCTTCGGAGATAAGTTCCTCGCAACCTTCCTTGGTCGTTATATCGGCAGTGGAGATCTTCACAGTGACCCCGTAAGATTTCCATATACTGTTATGAATATATATTATTATACAACTGATATCCTCGAAGCAATAATGGGTCAAGTATAAAGCACACTCATTGCAGACACGAAGAACTTCTAAATTATTTATTTTGAACTAAACTTATACTTCTGGATCACTAGTAAGTTTTGCTGATGACACAAATTTGCTCATACGAACAAATAATCTTCATGAACTGTTAAACAGCCATAAAAACACACTAGATGAGCTTATGAATAGGTTCTTGAAGAACAAGCTAGTGCTTAGTACAGAAAAGACAAAAATTATATTCTTCAAAACAACAAGATCGAATCTGGTAACACCGAAAGAAGTAATTATAAATGAAACGTTGATTAGCGCTACTGCTTCTACGAAATTTCTAGGTTTGCATCTGGATGAGAACCTTCAGTGGTACAAATAGAAGACCTAAATAAAAAATTGTGCAGGGCTTTGTTTCCCATGAGAGTTCTAAAGACATATGTGAGTCAGAAAGTACTATTTGTTGTTTACCATGCAAATTTTCATTCTCTTTTGAGATTTGGAAGTATTTTCTGGAGCCGCAGCTCTGTTATGAGTGATGTATTCATGAAACAAAAACAAGCTCTTAGAATAGTGTTAGATTTAAAAAAGACTGATTCATGTATGGGACTTTTCGAGGAGAATTATATTTTAACAATTACAGGCCTATACATATTTGAAATATTAATGTTTATTTTCAAAAAACACTTATTATTTAATAACTTGATATCAACTCATACCCGAAATTTTATCTATACGGTTCCTAAACTTTCTTGCTATTCTTCAATAGCGATTTTCAACAAGCTACCTAATTATATCAAACTTACTAGATATTTCAGACGATACAAACGGCTGGTTTTCTCCTTATTAGTACGACTACAGCCATATGAGTTGTCGGCCTACCTGGGAGATTTAACTTTGTTTATTTTATGCTATATATAGTTGATCCTTCCCGTATGCCTTGTTAGCCCCTCTTTTCAATGAAGAATTATTATTGTGTTATTTTGGATATGATTAAGCTTTATTTAATTTAGTTTGGGAGTTTTATAATGTTACTTTCATGATTATTGTATTTAATTAGGACGAAGATCATGTTAAAAATGGTTTGCGTTAGTTTGTTAGCACTCCATTTTAATCAATGACTGAATAAACATTATTATTATTATTATTATTATTATTATTATTATTATTATTATTATCGATTTTATTTCTCCGCTATGTTCGGTTTGATATAAATTTTTGTCAGTGTCACCGACTCAAGTTAACTCACTTTCTTAATGCAATATTTACATCTCTATGTTGTTGAAGTCTTGAAGTGATCTTCAAATCAAATCATCAAATCAAATATGCTTTATTGTCTTAAAATCATACATTTTATTGACAAAGCGAAAAATATAGTAAATGAACAATGTAAGACATAAAAATAAACACACATCAATCAAAAAATATACAAACTAAACAATGTGATACCTAGAAATAAAAACACATTGCACTACATTTACATACAAAATATATTCAAACACAAATGCTCTTCAATCTATGCTGATGCCTGTGCTATTCAATTTGGTCATATCGATCAATCAATGCCCAGAGTAGTAGTCCTCTATCGATTAATAAGGTCTATCAGGAAAATAAGATTATGTTATTTTCCGAAAATTATTTTGATTCCTCTGGAAGGGGATTGTAATGAATTTTTTAGTTGATTCAGAGGAATAGGGAGGTGAACATAATGTCTCTAAGATCTGGTGGAATGCCCGTGCTGTGATACCAAGGGTACGACATGAATATATTTATGAATCAAGCACACAGATTCAAGTAAATATAAAGAAGGAAGCGTTAACATTCCATTATTCTTGAAGTGAGGTTTGCAATGAGCCCTATTTTTCAGTACAAAAATGTAACGAATTGCTCTCTTCTGCAATTTGAGAATTGTGTCAAGTTGTGAAGAATTACATGAACCCCAGAAGGAAAGACGATATCGAAGATGAGATGGATTTAATGGCGAAACAGGCCGATGATAATTTTTTAGCTAATACATGCACATGCTGTGAAAATCAGAGATTATTGTCGATAAAGAGGCCTTAAAATCTGACAGAATCGACTATTTTGATGGCATGGTTTTTCAGGAATAGATCCTGGGAGTTATCTCTATAAAACAAGGCGACTGTTTCATCTAAATTAGAGCAAAGTAAGTTTACATTAGACCAGGACTGGATCAATCCAAGATCAATTGTCATTTCAGAGTGCAGCGTAGCAGAATTAGGATTGCATCCGCAAAAAGCGTAATTTCTCCACTGATCTTCAGATACGTAATATAATTTATAGATAATAAGATGAGGACCGGACCTAAAACAGAACCTTGGGGGATACCGCTAATGATAGATGTACAGCAGAATTTGAGATATTTGTCCTTACAAATTGTTTTCTACTTCCAAGATAATACTCGAACGTCATATTTCAATTCATGCCCCTTGGAATTTTCATGAGAATATCTATGATTAATATTGTAATAGAGCCAATACAAAATCTGTATGATGTGACCGACTAACTGAGTATCCATATTTTTTCAGATTTCTCTTTATCTTTCAAAAAAATGAAGCTAAATGTATATTGGTACTGAATTTTCTGCAAATGTATCCGAAATTTTTAATATCCATACATTGTATCACCTGTGTATACATATATAATTCAATAAGACTTATGTGTACCTTCTCATAAGAGTTCTTCAAATTTCAACATTGTTAGACAGCGTACATGAATACATTTCAGTTGAGGAATATTATCATTTTAATTTGAATATCTGTTGAAAGTATTGTATGAGAAAGCAACTCAAATTTTTTAAGACAGATGAAAGATCGTATTTTTCAATCATTCGACCCCCCCTGACCGAATTTAATTTTGCTATAACCGGAATATTCGAAATTATTGAGACGGAAATTAAAAAAATTGAATTTAAAAAATTTCTTACTTGAGCCTGTATGATTGATATCCTGTTTGAACCCCGGTCCGTGAAGTAAGAACTAAATTGATTGCTCCTCTTAAAATCAACCAATCCGCTAATTCCAAACCAAATCCACCAAGACCTCCAGCTATTATATAAGATTTATCAAAATTGCAGAAGAATCTGAAACAAAACAAGAAATTCTGAATTAAATAACTGATAGATGTTACTATTCATATTTGATGAATCTAAACAATATTCGGCACATTCTCAATATGAGATTTGGGGTACTTCTAGCATAGAAAGCGGAAAACGAGTACACATATCCTGTCCTCGATTTTTGGGACAAGATTAAATATGAAAACGCCTTTTTGATACGTCAAATCTTTTTCGAAAATTTGCATTTTTCAAAAGTCGCAATATCTTTCTTAGTAGGTATCAAAATTTTCGATTTTTTCGATTTTTTCAAAGATCAATCCATCACTGAAAACCAACGTGTCAAATTACATTTAGTTTTTGAGATATAATACAAACATGATATTCTTCTTATCGAACATTTTATTTTTTTCTTAAAATCTACTTCGAAATGGTTTATCACACGCATAGTTTTGGTTATAAATTTCTTCAATATTTCACTAGAATATTACACAAGAAGATATTATTTTTTCAAATCAAGAAAAATATGCCTTCAAAACTGCTTTTGAAACTAAGTTTTATCATTGTAAGCTTTGACAAAAACAAGAAGTCTTTAGGTATATCAACCTACACATATTCGCAAGAATAACTTAACTTTGTCATTTTCGAGCAGAAATTCATTAAAATATATGATATGCTCAAGTGTCTTATATGGGCGGATGAAAATATAGCTTTATCATTGAGAATAAATCATAAGCGATATCCAGAGAGAAGGCAACCGTCCAGTAAAATATTTAGCCGACTGAAGAAAAACTTAAAATCACATGGTTCATCCAAGAAGCCAAGACCAATAACCGATAGAAATTTAATGATACACAAATAATTAGAACAATTGACAGTTTTGGGCGAAATAAACCTTTCTCCAAACACATCCTATCCGGCAATGGAATGGAATACTGAAGTAGCTAGACAACAGTAAAAAGGATTTTGAAGAAGCATTAAAAAAAACGTGTAGTGGTGGATCATTATTCATTTTCAAATTCAATTTTTCCGAAAGAAAAGTTGTAAACCGCTCTGATTTTTTATCAGCGAAGTTGATGTTGAAATCGCTAGCCAAGATAAGTGTTGTCCGATTTCGGAGCAGCTCGTCTTGATCCGTGCGAGCTTCGTACAGTCGAACCATATAAATACACGTTAAGCGAACGCTCGGCCGAGCTACATGGTAGGCGGAGTGGGGGGGGTGTTAGGTTTTATTTTCGTTACGGAATTTCTAGATTCGGTCGCCGCGCTCAAAACCCGCGATAAAAGCTATGCAATAGTTTAAAAGTCGATTAATATTATGCCTGAATCAGTTTTTGAAGGAAACTACTCAAACTTCTGATGAGACTATGAGTTAACGAAATATTTGAGATGAATAATGAATTCTCACCTAGGAATTCCTTTGCTCATTACAACTGGGGCAGCTATGTTCCTCTCGGACTCTTCCTTGCGAATTTGAATGACAACTTTTCCGGTATGTTTTCCAGTAGCCATAAATCGGAACGCTTGTTCCACTTCGTCCATTTTGAAAACGTTTGTCGACAGAGGCCGAACGGCGCCTATTTCGATACCTTCGGAATAGAAAATTTTTCACTTAATGAGAGTTTATCTCTTCTTTCTGTTCATACTATTTTTCCTAGTATTTTTCTCAACTATCTCACTTAGTATTATTACTAGTAAACATTTTGAACAAATTTCTTCAGATCAGAGATCTTCTACTATCTAGTTGTGAAGTTGAAGAAATGAAAAGCCTGATTGTGAAAAATCCATGAATATTTAAGTTCAATTATTCGAAATACAGCATTTCTAATTCATTTTAAGTTTAATAGTACATGTCGTAATCAAACAATATTATAAAAATACTTTATTTCGTTACTGATTTTCATTTGCTATATAAACTCTTCATTTATGTCTTCTCTAGAGACTTGTTGAAAAAACTCAAACTAGATTTGAATTCTGAAATGAGTAACATTGAAATAAAAATATAATATTTTCTCAATATAATGGATTTAATGCAATAGCTACCTTGAGCAAGCAACAATCCTATCCTTTTCTTCTGCGAGGGATGCCCATTAAACATCTGATCCAGCATGATTCCGTGGAAAGAACACTCCTTCCCTAAGAGCAACAGTCCAAGGCGATTATTGTTGGCCAGATCGAATTTTCCGATCTCGAGGAATTTCCCGCCCTTCGCCAAACACCTCACGGATGCCTGTAGTTTTTCCTCGGCCAGAGAATTGAGGACTATATCAACTCCTCGGCCCTTAGTTTCTCGTTTGACTAGCTGTTCGAAGGTTATGTCTCTGGAGCAGCCGATATTGCGATCTGTGCCATTGAAGAAATAAATTTCAATTATTGTAAAATCGTTAATATCTGGAGTAACATAATTTAAAAATAATAAGAAAGAGATTTCACTTCAACAATGTTGTTTGGAAATTTTCTCGAATCAAATGGATAAACACTGAATAACGAATTCGTCAATGGTCTTTTGAAACTATTCATTAATAGTAGAAAACTTGTAATGAAGATTATTTACAATTATAATGTATTGTTTCCAGCTTATTCCTCAAAAGATTATGTTTTCGCACTGTATTCTAGAGTTTCGATAGTTAATTATTATACCTTAATATCTATACAAACTAAGGCAGTAGTATATATATATAAATATATATATATATATATATATATATATATATATATATATATATATATATATATATATATATATATATATATATATATATATATATATTATATATATATATATATATATATATATATATATATATATATATATTTAATTATTTATTCGAATTGTTGTTGCCTGTGATCTATTTCTAATCTTTTGATAATTATTAGCAATAACAGGCTAGTTGAATCTTAAAAAACTCGATTTTATTGAAAAGTTGACGTTTCGCCACGACATTCATGGCTTTATCAAAACTAGCCTGTTATTGCTAATAATTATCAAAAGATTTATATATATTTATATATATATATATATATATATATATATATATATATATATATATATATATATATATATATATATATATATATATATATATATATATATATATATATATATATATATATATATATATATATATATATATATATATATATATATATATATATATATATATATATATATATATGTATATATATAATTATTTATTTGAATTGTTGTTGCCTGTGATCTATTTTTAATCTTTTGATAATTATTAGCAATAACAGGCTTGTTGAATCTTAAAAAAACTCGATTTTATTGAAAAGTTGACGTTTCGCCACGACATTCATGGCTTTATCAAAACTAGCCTGTTATTGCTAATAATTATCAAAAGATTTATATATATTTATATATATATATATATATATATATATATATATATATATATATATATATATATATATATATATATATATATATATATATATATATATATATATATATGTATATATATAATTATTTATTTGAATTGTTGTTGCCTGTGAACTATTTCTAATCTTTTGATAATTATTAGCAATAACAGGCTTGTTGAATCTTAAAAAACTCGATTTTATTGAAAAGTTGACGTTTCGCCACGACATTCATGGCTTTATCAAAACTAGCCTGTTATTGCTAATAATTATCAAAAGATTTATATATATTTATATATATATATATATATATATATATATATATATATATATATATACATATATATATATATATATATATATATATATATATATATATATATATATATACATATATATATATATATATATATATATAATATATATATATATATATATATATATATATATATATATGTATGTATATATATAATTATTTATTTGAATTGTTGTTGCCTGTGAACTATTTCTAATCTTTTGATAATTATTAGCAATAACAGGCTTGTTGAATCTTAAAAAACTCGATTTTATTGAAAAGTTGACGTTTCGCTACGACATTCATGGCTTTATCAAAACTTTTGAGAAAAAATTGAAATTTCTTTGACATTTATTGATTTGAAAAATTTCTATAGAAACAGACTACTGTTTCACTAAAATTTTTTTTCCGGCTGTGGCCGTACTTTGTTATTTATTACGTGCTATTCAGTCCAATATTAACATTCAAATTTGTTATTATTAGATGGTAAGGGAAACCACAGAAACCTTTACCCACGTAATGTTCGAAATAGGTCCAAATTATTTTGATTTTGAAGAGTCAAAGAATAATAATATAGGGTACTATTTATCTTTTCTTCAAAAATTTCTCATTGCGGCTGTGGCCGTCTTCAGTTATTAATTACGTGCTATTCAGTCCAATATCAACAGACAGGTCCGTTGATATTAGATGGGAAGGGAACCACATATCAACGGACCTGTCTGTTGATATTGGACTGAATAGCACGTAATTAATAACTGAAGACGGCCACAGCCGCAATGAGAAATTTTTGAAGAAAAGATAAATAGTACCCTATATTATTATTCTTTGACTCTTCAAAATCAAAATAATTTGGACCTATTTCGAACATTACGTGGGTAAAGGTTTCTGTGGTTTCCCTTACCATCTAATAATAACAAATTTGAATGTTAATATTGGACTGAATAGCACGTAATAAATAACAAAGTACGGCCACAGCCGGAAAAAATTTTTTTTTAGTGAAACAGTAGTCTGTTTCTATAGAAATTTTTCAAATCAATAAATGTCAAAGAAATTTCAATTTTTTCTCAAAAATTTTGATGAAGCCATGAATGTCGTGGCGAAACGTCAACTTTTCAATAAAATCGAGTTTTTTAAGATTCAACAAGCCTGTTATTGCTAATAATTATCAAAAGATTGTATATATATATATATATATATATATATATATATATATATATATATATATATATATATATATATATATATATATATATATATATATATATATATATATATATATATATATATATATATATATATATATATATATATATATATATATGTATATATATATACAGGTGTCCTAATTGCCATAGGTCACTAATGCTATCTCGGTAACTCTAATAACTACAAGGTTGGTCAAATGAGATAAAATGTGCAGTTTTAGGAGGAAATTGAAAATCCGGTTTCAGATTTTGAAAGAAAAATTTCTATCTTGAGCTACGGGGGTTTTTCGAAAAATTGCTCAAAACTATTCGATCGAATATCTCAAAAAGTATAATTTTTACAAAATATTAGCGAGGAAAAAAATTTTTACATTTTACACATTCGTCACATTCAACTTTGTTTTTTCAATATGAACCTGCTTTTTTCATTCTAAATTTTAAAGAAACTTTTTTTTTTCTGACTTCAACATGTATCACATGTTCATATTCGTTTGTACTCAAATGGTAAAAAACTAGTACTTATTTAACTTTTTTGGCGCTGTTTTCATTTTATCATAGGTTTAATCATAGAGCAAAGAGAAACAATTGCTTATAAAAGCCTATGATCCGTAATACATGTGTCGTGTCAAAGTGAGTTTAAACCAACATGGTAGCGTTTTCCAATGGGAAAACTTAGATTCATTTTTTTGTTATGCAAAAGCATGTCGAAGTGATGAAAGATCCCTTCAAATGTATCAAAATTCGTACACCGAAAAGCTCTTACCGAATCGAATAAAACAAAAATAATAACATTCATACTACATACCTGTTAGCTGAGGGAAAAGTTTTTTTATCAATTCCCGTTTCTCGGGCGTGCCTACTGTCGTGTAAACAGTACATCCATAGGCCAATGCCAAACTGATGGCTGCCTGTCCTACTCCACCTGTTCCGGCGTGAATGAGAACAGAATCTCCTCTTTTGATTTTTGCTCTCTGAAAATAGTGAAATGAGAAAGTTATATATTTTTTGAGACCCTTATATTACTTCAAGTTGTATAAGGTGAAGAAGGGTAAGTTCCACTTTTAATACATATATTTTGATGTCCTTTTTCGAATATTTATCATATATTGGTTTCAACGCAAAGTAGAGTCCATACTCTATAATTTGTATCGAAAGCACACCAATTCTCCTTGGAAATTTTGATTTACACAGAAAATTGTAACAAACTGTATCCATTTCGAACTTGACCCGCAGTAATTGCGTAAAAAGGCCATCGAAACGTATCCCTCGAAGATACTCTAATGGCTAAACATTTAGCCTAGAACTATCAATATTTCAATAATTCAAATTGAAACGCAGCACAAATATGTATATCCCAATATTATTGTTGCCCCACCCCCCTGAAGACAAAACTCACGAGCCGCCACTGTAGTGAATTAGGATAAACACGAATAGGGGATCATGGGGATTGACGTTGCGCGAAACATCGGGGAGCGACGTACGCCAATTTTCCTCAAGAAATGGCTGTCTTTTCTCCTCCGAGCAATCTATGAAAATGCATTCAAAAAAAGAGTGGTGGGCCATGTGAACTGCGTTCGCGACCATATAGGTGGCGCTTAGGTAAACCAAAAAGACTCCGTATAGACAGGCAGTAAAAAAACGTTGACTAGTGCTTTAACGATGAAGTTTTTATGTTATCATCATCATCGCGGTGGTGCATTGGCAGCTTATATTTATATATATTTTATTAAAATCCTGAAAAAAAGGTATTTATGGTTGAACATTGAAAACTGACCTCAACGAATGCGAAAAGAACTGTGGCATAAACGACAGGAATGGTAGCAGCTTGTTCCATGGTCCAAAATTCGGGAATTTCCCATATCAGGTTGGTATCTGCATCGACAACAGTCGATAACGCGCCATGACTAATCATGCCCATTACTCTTCTTCCTCTAAAATATAACTGTCCAATCAACATCTATTTATATATATATATATATATATAAATATATAAATATATATATATATATATATATATATATATATATATATATATATATATATATATATATATATATATATATATATATATATATATATATATATATATATATAAATATATATATATATATATAGGTAGGTAGGCTTGCCTATATTTTTTTGCTCTTGTCCCGGTGTCCCGCCCGGTTTGATCGATGTCCCGGAGAAGATGTAAAAAGTAATGAATAATGGCTGTAAGTAGTTTAATAATAACAACAGGCCTATGAGAAGGTGAGTGCTACCTAGAGAAGGTGCACACTATCACTTTATCGAGCAAAGGTAGGAGAGCGCTTTGTTCTGAAAACACAGATTAACATAGTCAACTTATTAATGAATGTTTTTTCAGATTCACTAGAAAAGTTTTTATAATTGTTTTTGTTTTTGCAGTTAGACAAAAAGTTTCAGTTTTATAAAAAACAACTTAATAAGACTTGGTAATTGTTCAATTTAACAATTTTATGAAGTATTTTAAATTTTATTTTATTAACACTTCTTTCTAGATAGATCGGAAAAAATTATCATTATCAAGGAAAAAATATATATTTTTTTGAGAAAATATTCCTTTTTCATTTTTAAAAGGTGTGTAGAACTAACAATTTAGGGTTCAAGATTCCTCCTCCCTTCACTTGCGAGGATTTAAAAAAGACTTAAAACTTTTAAATTTTTCAGGGGAGGGCCCCCTCCGATAAGGCCATCCAATATTAATGTGTCCCGGTTTCACTCACCAAAAATATGGCAAGCCTATTTATATATATATATATATATATATATATATATATATATATATATATATATATATATATATATATATATATATATATATATATATATATATACGTGTATATACACACTTATTTTATGATATTGTTACTGATAATATTCACCACCACCTGTTCAATCTGAATTATTAGTAGCTTGGAGTAAGTAATAATCACTATTACTTACTTCTTATCGCGACCACAAAATTCAAAACCCTGAACGCACTCCTGTTCCTTTCTGTCCATTGTGATGACGTCGGCGTTGATGCGTCCGGATGCAGTCATAACATCTCGGAAATTCAATGATGCGTAGTATACCTGGATTAATGAAAATAATTATTCAACGTTTATACCTTCCTTTGAATTTTGTCATAATATTCATAACCGATATTTTCCCACTACTTGATTGTTTCACTATTCTCATTGTAATTTATTGCATTAAGATTTTTCAACACTATTCCAAAAAATTGACTTCTACTTGGTTAAAGCTCATATTCATGCATTTACAAAGAAATAAAAACTAACTTTTAATAAGGTTGAAATAAAATCTAATGAGTAAACGCGTTTCGTCATAACATTGACTTCATCTCGTAGTAAATTATGGTATTGCAAAACAATCTATTTATATGAAAAATTGAACATAACAGAGGAAGTTCCTAGGGAAATCAAATAACAATATAAATAATAAATTCAGAGTAATTAAAGAAAATTATACAGATTGAGGATAGGAAAAGGGTTTGCTTCAATCTGGTCGTTAACTAAGTTTCCGGAATTTTTATATTTATTTATGTAAAGGGATTCTCAATAGTTGGTTTTGTGGAGACTATTTTTGAACTGTAATATTATCATCATGTGATCAAAAGTATGGTTCTCTTGAATAAGATAGCACGCATAATTAGAGTCAGTTTTCTGCTTAATATAGCTACGTTGATGTTCGTGTATTCGAGTTTTGAAATTTCTAATTGTACGTCCTATACCGGGTGTCCACGGAAGGTGGCTCGCCCCTATAACTTTTTTCTTTACGGAGATAATGAAATTTTGAAGATCTGTGTAATGCATAAAACTGCATTTTTTTAATAAGTAACTCAAATTCATGCAACTTCCGGTTTCACCGGAAGTGACAAACTTTCGGTTTTCAAATGGGATACCTGGTATATTTTCTGTTTTCTTGTCTTCATATGACAATTAGAATGCAACCATGTATCATTTGTTGCTTTTTGTAACCGTTGTTTCATTGGTTTTTTCGAAAGAAATATTTATTCTAGACGGCTATAGATGAGTTTACCGCCTGGGACGTAGGGTGGGCGTGGCTTCGGACTTATTTTGTTTAAGTTGTGTTGGTCA
Organism: Cynegetis impunctata; assembly: GCA_030704885.1. Taxonomy (NCBI): domain Eukaryota; kingdom Metazoa; phylum Arthropoda; class Insecta; order Coleoptera; family Coccinellidae; genus Cynegetis; species Cynegetis impunctata. Next base: position 1,609,654 of record JARQZK010005059.1, read on the forward strand.
CAGGCTACTCGATGATTTCAAATGTTATTTTAATATGTATAAGATTCTTCATTTAAAGAAAGTTCTAAGGTTATGGGACTTCAGGTTTTTATTGAAAGTTTTCTTTCAGCCTAGTACCTAGAGTCTGGTATCAAATTAATTTTAATGAAATTATCTTATTTTTTAACCCGACGAGCCACCATGTTGCTATTTGAAAAAAAAAATAGTAATAATAGTTTTAAAATTAAAAGTCACATAGCTGAATCTTTTGATCGAAAACAGTAAAGTTGTATTTTAACAAACATTTTAGGACCCCTATCAGTTATTTGAACGCATCCATAGCACTCTAGAATGAAAATTTATTTCGGAAAAAAAATTTAAAAAATGGTTACAAAAAGTAACAAATGATACATGGTTGTATTTTAAATGTCATATGGAGACAAAAAAACTTGAAATATACCAGGTGTCCCATTTGAAAATCTGGAGTTTACATCATTTCCGGTGACACCGAAAGTTGCATGAAGTTGAGTTACTTGTCAAAAAATGCAGTTTTATGCGTTAAACAGATCCTTCAAATTTCATTTAATTATCTCTGAAAACAAAAGAGTTATAGGGGCGAGCCACCTTCCGTGGACACCCGGTGCTATAGAATTTTTAACAATCGTTACAGTCGAGTCTATAAACACCAGTACGTTCATCTCTATGAATTTTTGATTTGTTGTTCTTTAGTCAATTTTCCAATGCTATTGTTGGTTTTATATGAAACTTTGAAATTTTGTTTATGAAGAAACAATGTCAGGTTTTCTGAAGGTTGGTCCAAGTATGTTAAAATGTTAAATACTCTACTTTTCTCAGTTATATTGGAGTAAATTTGTGAAATTGACATTATTTATTTTTTCTCCAAATGAGACTGTCAATCATATTGGGTGAATAACCATTATTTACTACAATTTGTTTAATTATATTCAATTCCTTTCTAAAATTAGTTTCAGACAACGGCACTTACATCAACGAGCGTTTTTTCGGGTGGCAAAACGCTGTTCGAATTTAATTCTCCCTGTATCCAACTCAGGGAGGATAGGTCACCCCTAGTGAGAACGTTGACGAAGCAGTGCTCCGATTCGATCTGCTCGATTTCCTGCAACAACAGGTGGCGGTACGTGCCCCACTGGCCACCCTTGTACATGTTGACGGCCATATTCTTGGCTATTTGAGGCATATAGAAGGGATGATTTACGTCGAAAGGTGGCGCCTCATCTCCATAAATGAGGAAGCATCTGACGTTCATCCCTGAAAATTGATGACATTCCACTTATATTCGAGTATATACTAGCTGACCCGGAAAACGTTGTTAGGCCATATAAATTATTTTTATCTATCTATTCATCTATCGGCCGATGTATATAAACCTATCTATCTATCTATCTTTCTATCTATTTTTTATCTATCTATCTATCATTCTATCTATCTATCTATCTATCTATCTATCTATCTATCTATCTATCTATCCATATCTATCTATCTATCTATCTACATATCTATCTATCAATCTATCTGACCCGGCAAACGTTGTTCCGCCAAATAAATTATTTTTATCTATCTATCTTTCTATCTGTTCATCTATCTGCCGATCTATATCCACCTATCTAACTATCTATCTATCTAGATAGTTATCTATCTATATGATTATATCTATCTATCAATCTATCTGAGAATTTTATATATTAGATTTTAGATTTGCCATAAGCTCAGAGAAATTTTAATCGAAATAGAGTGAAAAACATTAACAAAAAAGACGATAATTGATCAGTTATCGAGCGGGATATAAAAAAATAAAAACAAAAAGTTTTGTCCAAAAATTTTTTCAAAAATATGAAGGGTGAACAACCCTTATCATTTAGGGGTATGAAAAATGAATAGTAGCTGATTCTCAGACCTACTGAACATGCATGTGTTTGGTAATAATCAGTAAAGCCTATTCGGAGGAGTAATTAACTATCTTTGTGACACGAGAATTTTATATATAAGATATATATATATATATATATATATATATATATATATATATATATATATATATATATATATATACAGGGTGTCCCACCGGGAAAGAACGGGATCTGTATATGGAAAACTACACATAGTAATATTTTGACAGTATACTGATGTCGATAGGGGCAACTCGACTAAAATATTTTCAAGATAGTGGCACTTCTGGTTATACCGGAAGTAGATTTTAGGCAGATTTTATGTATTTGTCATATACCTAAGTCCGAGCGTTTTTGACATATTAAGGTTTTTATGTCAAAAATGACGATTGCAAGCCCTAATCTAAATATCAATTGTTCCTATAAGGATTCCCGTATTACCTACTTTGGTATGGATTCCTTGTCGAAAAAGACTTGCTTTAATAGATTTTATATAGTATTTGGATAACTTAGCATATAGTGTTCAAAAAATAAGATCTAAAATGAGATTGAGAAAACTGACAAAAATAAATTTTTTCAAATGGAAACCCCCCATTTTTCTTATTTTGTAGTATTCAGCATTTAAAAAGAAGGTAACTTTGTATGAAGTTATCTATACCTAAAATTTGAAATTTTATATATATATATATATACATATATATATATATATATATATATATATATATATATATATATATATATATATATATATATATACGAGGTATGGCAATTTGAAACCCGGAATCGGCCGATATCTCCCGAACTAAACACACCAGCCGGCGCGTTCTGGTCTCGTTCGAAAGAGGGGACTCTTCAGTAGTACCAGTTAAATTTTGAACGCGGTATCACGTTTAGTTTGTGTTTCCCGCGTGTTTTTGTAAAGCAAGGTTTTTTCTATACGTCGCGAAAATGAGTGACCTAATTAAGAGGCAACGCGCGGTTATCGAATTTTTGGTTAAAACAAACGAAACCTCCGCGGAAATCTTTCGTAAACTTAAAGACGTGTATGGAGATGATTCTCTGTCGAAAACTGCCGTGTTCGAGTGGGCAAAGCGGTTCAGGGAGGGACGTGTTTCGATAGAGGACGATCCGAGGCCGGGCGCAGCCGTCATCTCTCGTACCCCCACCAATGTCGATCGTATCCGCACGTTGGTAACATCAGACCGTCGGTTAACACTCCGAGAGTTGTCCTACAAGTTAAACATCAATAAGGAAACCATTAGGCAGATTTTACACGAGGAGCTTGACATGAGAAAGATTTGTGCAAAGATGGTGTCGAAAATGCTCACGTTGGACCAAAAACACCTTCGAATGTCCATCTGCAGTGACCTTTTAGAGAAAATTGAGACAGATGGGAGGGACTGGATGAGTACTGTGGTAACCGGAGATGAATCTTGGATATTCGAGTACGATCCCGAAACGCGTAGACAGAGTCAGCAGTGGGTGGAACGCGGGGGGGAGCGCCCGAAGAAAGCCAGGATGTCCAAATCGAAAATGAAGTCCATGCTCGTAATTTTCTTTGATATCAAAGGCGTAATTCATCGGGAATACGTTCCAGAGGGACAAACAGTGACCGTACTGTACTACCAAGGTGTCCTTGAGCGGCTGAGGGCCCGTATTTTCTGCGTGAGGCCCGAACTCGCGTAGAATGGTTGGCTCTTGCATCATGACAATGCACCTGCACATTCGTCGATACGAATTCGCGAGTTTTTAGCCAAAAAAAGCATCGCAACGTTGCCGCACCCCCCCTACAGCCCCGACCTCGCTCCCTGCGACTTCTTCCTATTCCCAAAGATGAAGCAGTACCTGAAGGGGACCCACCACGGCAGTGTACAGGAGGCGAAAGAAGCTGCGACGGTGGCGCTGAACACCCTAACTGAAGACGACTACCGTGGGTGCTTCGAGGCGTGGGAGCGGAGGTGGAAGCGGTGCGTGGAACTCCAAGGAGACTACTGTGAAGGATTATGATCGAAATTTCGCCGAAAATTAATTTAGCTGCCCCTCGGAGCTCGATTCCGGGTTTCAAATTGCCATACCTCGTATATATATATATTATATATATATATATATATATATATATATATATATATATATATATATATATATATATATATATGTTCAGAAAGATTTCCGCGGTCGGAAGTATTTGAAAAACTTGGTTCACGGAATGAACCGCGTGAAAGATTTGAAAAATCTCGACGTTTCGGCTCCTTTTGGAACATTTCGAAACCCAAGCTCTCTCGTCATTCGACCTTAAACCATCATGCTGGCTACGTTATGTAGACGATGTCTTCGCGATCTGGCCCCATGGCGGAGACTCGTTGCTCCACTTCTTGAATCATTTGAATGGCATACATCCAAGTATCCAATTCACAATGGAAGTGGAAAACGATGGGTCTCTGCCATTCCTCGATGTCATGGTCAAAAAACTTCCATCCCAAGGCTTCTCCTATTCAGTTTATCGTAAACCCACCCATACAAACCGTTATCTGAACGCCCAGTCTCACCACCATCCTTCTCAACTTAACTCTGTAATTAATACCCTAATCCACCGCTCCATTCGACTATCTGACGACGAACACCGTGAATCAGAACTCAATACTCTAAAACATATATTATTACAGAACGGTTACAACACATATCAAATCAACAAGAACATACGGAAACACACAAAGATCACCCCACCTCTACCTCCTTCCAATCTCACTGAACAAGAATCTACACCTTAATTCACAAATTATTTCTTCCTTACATCAAAGGAGTAATAGATAAGATCGCAAGATCTCTCAAAAACACAAACATCAAAACAATATTCACCACTCAACAAAAACTCTCCCATCTGGTCAGATCCGTCAAGGATAAAATTCCAAACGAAAATCACGGTGTTTATGAGATTCCCTGTTCCAATTGTCCTCGTTCTTATATAGGACAAACAAACCGACGAATTCAGGTCCGTGCCAAAGAACATTCACTTTCAGTAAGACACTCAGATATCTCCAACGCCCTTTCCCAACATCACACCCAAACAGGCCACATTATCGATTTCCCCAATACAAGAACTATTGCTCCCGTCCGATCTTTCAAATCCCGAATTTTCCGTGAAGCTGTAGAAATAGAAAAACGTCCAAATTGTTTGAACACCAGAGATGACAGTCACAGACTCCCATCAGCATGGAAACCACTTCTCAGTGGTCGCCATGTAACGCCCAATCAGAGTGCATCCCGCACTGTTGAGCGTGAGTGCCCGCCCCCCTCCCCTATAAATACGGCCACGCGACGATCGGCCCGTCAGTTGACTCTGAAGAGTGGGCAGGTTGAGACTTCAGAGTTGACAGGAAGCACTGCGGTTGGTGGAGTAGGCAGGTTGAGACCACGCAATCGTATTGTTTCCGATTCCACCTAATTCGAATCGTGGAGTAGGCAGATTGAGGCCACGATTCTGAATTATTCCCCTTCTAATTCTCCTGAAGATGGCTTCGCAAAAGGAGCCGAAACGTCGAGATTTTTCAAATCTTTCACGCGGTTCATTCCGTGAACCAAGTTTTTCATATATATATATATATATATATATATATAATATATATATATATATATATATATATATATATATATATAAAGATATATATATACATTACATTGTTGGATTCATTGCAATACCTACTCTTTTATTTTAAGGAAAACATTAAAATTGTAATCCAAAATCGATCTCACGTACATGAAATCTGGTAGTAGCGATTTTCACACAATATTCGTGATGGTATGAGGATACTCTAATCAAATTTTCGACCTGAGGTCCCAGAAACTTAGTTTCCCAGTCCAAAAGCTCCAATTTTTTGGCAGGTTTTTCAGTTTTTGGCTATTTTCAGCATGAAGGAGTTATTTTGACCACGACCATATTTACTTTTTTCAAACTAAATAAAATTTGCTTGATTTTAAAATTTCTTTTCGTTTCTGTATACTCAATAATTTCCGGCATACGGCTTTCAAAAGTTTGATGTTTTTTTCAAATTCAGAGCAATTTCTATGGTTCAACTTCATAAAATCGCTCTAATATCATCACAAATCATGTTCATATAGTTCAGACAAGTAAATGTTCACTAAAGTTACATTTTTGAGAGGTATGTGTTAGGGGAAGTTGAGATGGTGAAGAGCAGGCTTGCTCGAAACAACCAAACTGTTGTTTCGAGCAACACGTGTCAGGGTGTCTCATTTTGGGTATTTTTAAATGGTATCTCCGTTATTTTTGAAGATAGAGGGTTGCGGTTTTCGCGACACTGTGCTACCTTATCGTAAAACTGAAGATGCCGCCAACAGAATTTTAATAGCCCTTTTAGTTTTTAAGATACAGGACATTTTTGAAAATGTTGCATTTTGGGATCTCCTTCGTATCGCCGTTATCCTTCATCTTATCGAAAAGGTAATATAACACTCTTATAGATTTTTTTTCCGTAAAATTCAGTGGTATACATAATTTTTGTCACATATTTCTTAATTTCGAGTTATAAAGCAAATTCATGTTTTTTTAAATAGAATACCCTGTATATTTATATACTAAAAAATTTATCATTTTTATACCTTTTCAAAAATATATGATAGTATAAACTTTTTCTCAGAAACGCACAAATAAAGGACAATTTTTCGAAGTTAAATGCATAATTTAATAGTACTTGCTTCTAAAATAGGAATCAAATGAAAATGTCTCACTTACCACCAGGTTCTCTCCGTATACAATTGAATAGTCCCATCAGGCCATTCATGTCCTCATTCTGGGCGTAAATTATAACGTGACTATCACTTTTCAAAGCTGTTTGCAAAGACGGCAGCCAGGAGAAATCTTCGTCCACCTCTGATACGTTGATAACGGATAATTTCTTGGGCTCAATGGATTTCCTGAAAAGGATAAATTTCTCGATGCCCGTGTTGTGTACAGTGAGAATATCGATGCCTGCCAGGTCCTGCTGAGTGAATGTTGACAAATCGAAGTCCACTTCTTCTCGCGAAAGAACGAAGCCTTTATCCTTCAAAGCACCAAGGGCTTGTTGTAAAACCTGCAAGAATTATTACGTTAGAATTCCCTTTTATCTCTCTTCGAATTGAAAAACTGTCGGTTCCTAATATTTACTATAACTCAATATTTCTATATGGCAGTTTTTAACATAACTTCAATATACAAATAATTTCAGTATGGCAGTTCAATCAAGAAAATGAACAAGTTTAATAGTACAAATACTTATAGTCAAATTGATAACTTCGTTTATAAAATAAATTTTTTGAAGTTTCAATTTCAAGATCATCTCAGAATGTAATATAATTTATTCAACTGCATATTTCCGTCATTATAAGAACTGAATGGCAAATATTTTCACGACTACCTAAAATAAAAAAATAAACAGTGTCATGGGACACCAGGTAGGAACGAAGTTTCTTCGGATAATATAGAAGGACCTCAAATTGCGAAAACGAAACATGTGCGTGTCGGGGCGCACGACATAAGTGATAACTTATACTAATCCAAGTTGAAATAATTAATATTAAAATGTGGGGCTGAGAGCTCTTACGAGATTATAAATAAAAGAATTGAAAAAGACAGGAGTCACCTCTGGGATTCGAACCCAGATATATGGCATACCAGGGTTCAGTACTTAGACCACTCGGTCGTTAACACAATGTAAAGATCATCTCGTAATATACACAAGAGTGTATATTACGAGAGGATAACGTATCGCTACGCTATATAATTGAATATAAACCTACAATACGTAGTCATTATTTTATGGAACAAATTTGTAAGGCTGTATATTTTCATTATGCCATATTTGATTCCTGTCGTAATCTCTTCTTTTATATATATATATATATATATATATATATATATATATATATATATATATATATATATATATATATATATATATATATACTAGCGGGACCCGTCGCGGCTTCGCCCGCGTATCCATATATGTATACGTATGAATTCATTAAGATATAGTTCATATTCGTAATTGGGGAAATTCATATTTTAATAATTTTTTTTAAACACTCACTCGTGGCGCTTTATGGTTTTCGAGCATGGTGAAGACAATTAAAAAAAGGATAAAATTTATCAAATCATTTGTTTATTTGTATAAAAATCCAATTTGTGAACATGTATTAAATAAAAATTTTCAATATAAATAATAGCCAATAAAAAAAACAGACTCACTCCTTTTTCACCCCTAAATGATGGGATTTCAAAAAACTGAGAAACTACTTTCTAAAGTTAATTTTACTTAATATTTTCGTGAAAGAGCGGGATCACTAAGTCCATTATTTTGCGAGATTCAGCCAAAAATAGCCAATATACGAAAAACACATTTCACCCTCTTTCAACCCCTAAATGATACAACATCAAAAAATGCAGAAAATGGTTTTTTAATAAAATTATAAGGAACATTGTAGTGGAAGAATGGAATCGCTAAGTCGATTATTTTGCCGGAAATAGCCAATATAAAAAAACAGACTTACCCCTTTTGCACCCCTAAATGATGGAATTTCAAAAAACTGAGAAACTACTTTCTAGAGTTAATTTTACTTAACATTTTCGTGAAAGAGCGGAATCGCTAAGTCCATTATTTTGCGAGAATCAGCCAAAAATAGCCAATATACGAAAAACACATTTTACCCTCTTTCAACCCCTAAATGATACATCAAAAAATGCAGAAAATTGTTTTTTAATAAAACTATAAGGAACATTGTAGTGGAAGAACGGAATCGCTAAGTCGATTATTTTGTCGGAAATAGCCAATATAAAAAAAACAGACTTACCCCTTTTGCACCCCTAAATGATGGAATTTCATCAAAAAACGCGTTTTACCCTTTTTCAACCCCTTAACGGCGGAATTTTAAAAAACCCCGTCTTAGGGGAATCTACATGATCAGACTTAACTTCCCACCAAATTTCAGAAATTTAAAAAATATGGTTTTTGCTGTAGACTGGATTCAATTTTTCGGCTTGTATTATATATATATAAAATATATATATATATATATATATATATATATATATATATATATATATATATATATATATATATATATATATAACTTATAGAAAATTATTTCGATGTTTCACATCTGACGTTTTCGAGTTGCTTGTATATGAATTAATGAGTACATATAATGCATTGCCGATTTACGTGGCGGAGTGGGATCGAAAAGAGAAGGGATGAGAGAACGGAAAGAAAGAGGGAGAAAGAAAAAGGTATACAATATTGGCTTGTGTAAATACTAAAAGCGTGACTTTCGTCAGTCTATTTCCGTCACACTTTTAGTCTCTCATCTTTTTCAGTTTGGTTCCGCAGCGAAATCTCTATTTCCTTCACGCCTGCCGTAAGGAACTCCGTTCGAATAATGCATCTCTCAATCTAAATATACAGTGTGGAACAGCCAAATGGAATAAATTCGATAACGAATAAATGAGAGCGTGTTGGGAAAAACGCTCGGACACGTCGATTTGTATTTTCAGATGCACATTTTTTTCAAGAAAAAAAATTATATAGGGTGTGTCATGTGACAGTGGCCGATACCAACTTTCTTATTTTAAATACAACCCCCTGTATATTATTAGTTTTTTGGATTCTTCAGAAAATTCTAGACATAATTCATGTACAATGTCCTATACCTATCTTCAACTGTTTCGGAAATATTAAGTGTTTTCAGATGTATTACAAAAATTAACATTAAAAAAAGAAAATTATTTTATTTCACAAATAATGTAAAAAAAAAACAAAAAAAACCTTAATTTCAATGTAGCAGATGTTCAAAATGTTCGCCGCGAACGTCTGGGCAACATGCTAATCTGGTATAGAAATGTCTTCTAACGTTTGTAATACATCTGAAAACACTTAATATTTTCGAAACAGTTGAAAACAGGTAGGGGACATTGTACATGAATTATGTCTAGAATTTTTTGAAGAATCTAAAAAACTAATAATATACAGGGGGTTGTATTTAAAATAAGAAAGTTGGTATCGGCCACTGTCACATGACACACCCTATATAATTATTTTTTTTTTTGAAAAAAATGCGCATCTAAAAATACAAATCAACGTGTCCAAGCGTTTTTCCCAACACGCTCTCATTTATTCGTTATCGAATTTATTCCATTTGGCTGTTCCACACTGTAGAGTGGACGCAAAGCCAAATTTTGTTGTTAGAATTCAACTCATAAATTTCCAATTGAAATTGAAAAAACAGTTAATCAGTTTATCATAAAACACAGGAACAATAAATCGTACCAAACTTAAGGCTTCGGAAATCATCAAGTTTTCAACTAATATTCTTATTCAAGTAAGTATGGAACGCTCCTCGTTCGAGATAGTAAATCTTTGAATATTGCAGGAAAGGCAAAAACTCTTTACTTTTGATTCAGGATTCACAAAAATATAAAAAAATTGTTGTGTATAATCATGATTTGAAATTGAATGAATCAAACACTATATGACTCAGAACTATGTTATCACGTAAAGCGAAGCAAGAGTCATATGCAATAATAAAGGATTAACAGAACAAAAAAGCAAGGAGCGACTCAAGAATCATTTCTTAAAAAAAGACTCACCATAGTCCTCTTGAAAATTTTGGTGCCTACAATGAGATGGCAATCGTTTTCAGACACTAATTTTTTGTCCTCAACAGTTACATTTGGCAGTTCGAGCTTTTCCTTGCTGAATATGTTGACGTTTGCTTGTATAAGGGGCTGATCTGCAAACATCTCGTATATTTTTGGACCCAGAGGTTCACTTTCGTTCTTGGTTGCTTCGTCCAAAACTTCGACAACTTTCACCTGAGAGTTTTAGAAAATGATTAAATTCGAGATCTCTTCCAAAGGATATTTAGTATTGATCTTAGTTTCAAATTAGAAACCGCAAATGAGTACCTACTAAATATTTCAGCCTGATAGGCCCAAACGTAATTTTGAGAAATATGGGGTAATTATGTATTGCCATACAGTGGCGTAGATAGCTTTATGCGATGGGGGGATATCACTTAGTATAAAATTCCATAGGTTTTTCTTCCAACGTTCAATTTTTGATGATAAAAATAATCTTTCATGTGGTACAAAATAAGCAGAAAAAGTGAATTGCAAAACTTTAAAATGAATTGAATTGCAAAAAATTAATTGAAAATTAGTAAAAAATTGAAATATATTAAATTGGATATATAAAACATTGAAAATATTCTTGGGTTCAGAACATCGAGTTTTCGGCTTTTTTTCGAAAATTCATTTATGACTACGTCAGCTGTGATTCCAACGTCACGATGTTTTATCAGAGCAGCCAACCATAACAAAAAATCAGACAAACATGAGTTTTAAATTTGCAATTAATTTTATATAGTCATAAGAGTCATTACAATCTCATTCCTTTTGTCGTGCTCCGTTGAATTGTTTTTAATAACTGAGGTTGAATTCTCGCACATCACTTGGTGAAACATCATAAAGAATAAAGTATAAACTTTAAAATAAAAACACTTGGCTTATGTTTCACAATATAAAAAATATTTAGATACTGTATTTAGCAGTAACGAACAGTCGACATGTTTCGAGTTATGAACTCATTATCAAGACTGACTACAGGAGAGTATTGCATCGTAATTTATAAAAGAGACAAAAGCAAAGGTGATACCTGAAAATCAATTTGTTCGTTTACAAGGGGTTATTGACTATTATGGGCGGAACTTATTTCGAGAATTTCAAGAAGGTCAAGGCGTTTACCCTTGTTACCTGAATGTAACAATTTGGTTTTGTTGAAATCCAGGAAGTGATTGAATTTTATACAATGTTCAGAGAAGCCAGTGGTATTTTTGTTTTGTAAAATTGACTTTTTATGTTCTTCAACACGAATATTTATATTTCTTCCTGTCTGTCCAATATAGAAAGCAGGACATTCGTCGCAAAATATTTTGTAAATACCACTGTTTTCTCCGATGTTAGATTTTTCTTTATTATTGACCAAGAATGACTTCAAGTTTCTTTTATTTGTACAAATTGTTTAAACGTTATTTTTCGATAGTCTGTTACAAATTTTGCTACTCAAATTAGGCACATAATTTATTGGGAAGTATTTTTGTTCTTCATTAATAGTTTGCGTGGGGTATATTGCATGCAACAGATACTTTATTCGTTTTTTCCCAATGAGCTTGTCGATAAGACTTTCATTGTAACCGTTATTGATGGCTAATAAGGCTAATGGCTAATAAGGCTTCTCTGAACATTGTATAAAATTCAATCACTTCCTGGATTTCAACAAAACCAAATTGTTAGATTCAGGTAACAAGGGTAAACGCCTTGACCTTCTTGAAATTCTCGAAATAAGTTCCGCCCATAATAGTCAATTACCCTTTGTAAACGAACAAATTGATTTTCAGGTATCACCTTTGCTTTTGTCTGTTTTATAAATAACGATGCAATACTCTCCTGTAGTCAGTCTTGATAATGAGTTCTTAACTCGAAACATGTCGACTGTTCGTTACTGCTAAATACAGTATCTGAATTTTTTTAAAATTGTGAAACATAAGCCAAGTGTTTTTATTTTAAAATTTATACTTTATTCTTTATGAATTGTTTTTATTCGCTTCAAACGTCGATACAGACAACGTGGCTAATATTCTGAGCAACATATTGATATTCGGAAAAAAAATTTCTAGTCAATCAACCAGGCTTTTTAATGAATTTTTAGGCTTAACATCGCCTCTACGAATTGAATATTTCTTTCACACTTTCAACGAGAACAGCAGGTGTGACAGTAAGAAATTTTTGATTATACTCGACTCTTTTGATGAATTTATCGGCTGTTTTGTCAATTTCGTTTAAATCATGCTCGAAAAGCACCGAATTCTGATAAATTCTCATGATTAGTAAATCTTTCCCCAAGATCCATGACAAAGAAGTCCAGAAATGGATTGAACACCACACAAAATTTTCACTCGACAATTTTTATTAACTTCAAAATATTAAGGAGTAACTAAATTGACGATTAAAGCCAAGAGCTAGTTCTATTTTTCAAGGAACTCATATTTTGATACTCTCCATTAACAAAAAATATTCGAAATATTAAATATTGATTGAAAATCTTCTATGAGCAGAAGTCACGCTCCTCGAATGTAAACAGGAAGTTTAATCGGTCACTAAAACCAAAAAACATGTTTAAAAGAGCTCAAATGGCTGAAATGGAAAATTTTAATCACGTAGGAAATAGTCAACCAAAACCTCCTCGCATTTTATCTGTTTCTAAATTTTATACGACACTATTAAACAAAACTGCTCGAGCTTTAGATATAATACTAAACTATTAAACAAAAGCTAGAGCAGTTTTGTTTAATAGTAGGTATATTAACACACCTGAAGAAAAGTTTAACCAGTTTGGAACTTTACAAATGGCTGATCTCAAGAAAATAGTAAAAAACTTGAAAAACAAACCCAGTAGTGTTGACGGCATAAACTCAAAAATTCTGAAACTAGCATTTGAAGTGATCGGTGACAGAATTTTGAACCTCATTAACACTAGTCTGGAAAAAGGCTGTTTTCCTAAAAAGTGGAAGTTATCCACAATAGTACCTATTGAAAAAGTTTGCAGAACTCAGCAGTGCGAAGAACACGGACCAATCAATATGATGCCAGTGTATGAAAAACTATTAGAAACCGTGGCAAATAATCAAATGAGAGAATACGTGGAGCAAAAGAAGTTATTGACTGATTTTCAGGCTGGATTTAGACGAAAACACTCGTGTGAAAGTGCTCTGCAAACACTTATTTCCAGATGGAGATCTGCCTTAAGTCTAGGAAAATTTGTGGGTGTGGTATTCATTGACTTTCGCAGAGCATTTGAAACAATAAACAGAGAGTTGCTTATCCTAAAGTTACAGAAATATGGTCTTGAAGTGGTTCACAGAGTATCTACAAACAAGAAGTCAGGAAACAAAATACAATGGTGAGGTATCCACAGTTAATGAAAATGAGCATGGGGTTCCACAAGGGATAGTCATGGGACCTGACTTGTTTGTGATATACATCAATGATATTGTTAATGTTATTACTAACTGTGAATTACAGCTCTTTGCAGATGATACAACCTTATTCATTGAAAGTGAGAAAATGGAAAATATGGTTCAAAAAATTAATGAAGATTTATGTGGATTGTTTAAATGGCTGTGTAGTGATAGTTTGAACGTAAATGTGAATAAAACACAAGTAATGATTCTTAAAAATAGGTATAACATGACAGATACATATAATCACAACGACATTCTAATAGATAATAAGAAAATTGAACAAGTTAAAGAATGTAAATATTTAGGAGTTGTTATAGATGAAAATTTGACTTTCTCAAATCATGCAAATTATATAATTAAAAAAGTTACAAAAAAAATCACTTATATATGTAGAATAGGTAATAATTTAAGTTTTTGGTCTAAACTCTTAATCTTTAAAACAATTGTACTGCCCCATTTCAACTACTGTTCTACCATTATGTATATGTTTCAAAAGTGTGAAGTCTTACAGAAAAAGCAAAATTGTACGTTAAGGCACATATTAGGGTGCAATAGGTAAAATGGTATGTACCCAGAACATATTTTAGAAAAACTACAATTATTATCTGATATTCACAATTATAATACAAGAGGTAGGCAAAATTTTTATATTACATGTGTGCATTCAACTTTTGCACAAAACAGTCTATTTCATAAAGGTTTAATAGACTTCAATAATCTTCCAGACTATATAAAGAATTTGAATATTGTTAGTTTTAGAGAAAGGTTAAGAAAATATATTGCGGAAAACCATAGTATTATATAAGCTGAGATGTGAAACTTTTCATTTTCTTTTTTGTTGTAATGTGATAGCAATTTGCTAAATAAATGATTATTATTATTTTTATTGTTATTATACAATTTGGAAAGAGTCGAAGTGCGAGGATCATTTGGTTAACTTTTGAACACCTTTTTTGCCATAGTGACCGGTTGAATTTATTAATTAAACATTGAATAAAATATGCTCGAAACTACTAAATAACTCACCAAAATTTGATAAACACTGCAATTTCTTGATTTATTAAAATGTTAAAATTATGGGTATTTTCTTCACATGTGCTCGATGTGTCCATAATAATTATACCAAGCGTCCTTTCATAGGTCCTGATTGATCGGCCTGCTCGAAGCGCGGAAATTATACTCAATTGCACAGCCGTCACAAAAATATATCTAGATTATTTTCATATGATTGCACCTACATAACGCCAAAAGAGGTATGCTACTTCTTAATAAATTTCATGTATACTTAAATACGTAGATACGAAGACTTTTATTCAGTTCTATTATAATTTTCGTAGGCTCATGGGGGGGGGGGGGTTGATCCCCTTGATCCTTCCCCATCTACGCCACTGTTGCCACAACTGTTAGCAGTATACATGGCGCTAAATATTTCGATGATTTAATTGTGAATGATAATAAGGCAGTTACAGAAAGGTGAAGAAAAATTGTTGTTCAACTAATATAATGGATTATTGTCCACCTATTTTACTGAAAATTCATGAGACTTTAACAACAATGCTTACCTTGATGGCGTACAAGTTCTCCAAGCCTATTTGCATATTAACACGCAATGACTCTTCTAGAGATGCATTCACTTCGTTTGGTATGAACTCGTACTGCTCAAGGACGGGTTTTCCTAACTGCTTCCTCCTTGGGATTGAACTCGCCATTATTCCTCTTATTTCAATACCACCACATCTGCGAAAGAAACAAATCTCAAGTATTCTACCTTCACATGAATTACATCACATGTTCCTTCAGTGAAAAAAAAATTACAGAGGTTCAACATTGAAAATTCCTCATAATTATATCACATCAATAAATGAAAAATCTACCGTAGTTTTTCTTCTGTAGAAAGTTGTAAAAGGTGTTTAAATAATGAGTTTTTTTCCCTACCACGCGAAGTATACTTTATGTATTGAAACAGTGGTTAATAATAAAAATGAAGGACACCCTACTGCGTAGCACTAGGAATGATAAAACCCCTCGGCGCATGTGCATGTCGTCAATATTTTTTTTAAATGTACTTATTATATAAATTAAATAACAATGAAAGTCGATTTTACGAATGAAATGAAGGAAAATTGCAATAAATGTATCAATAAGTCGATATTACGAATAAAATCCGTGAAAATTGAGCAAAAAAATTCATTGTTTGACTGTCGAATTTGAATATCCTATCCCGGCTCATTTTGCTGCAAATTAT
Organism: Cynegetis impunctata; assembly: GCA_030704885.1. Classification (NCBI taxonomy): domain Eukaryota; kingdom Metazoa; phylum Arthropoda; class Insecta; order Coleoptera; family Coccinellidae; genus Cynegetis; species Cynegetis impunctata. The sequence goes on from JARQZK010005059.1 coordinate 1,625,872, forward strand.
GAATCAAATTGATAAGATGGGAAGCAGACACAGACGCAGAATCAAGCTTAAGCTATCAACGTCGCTTGGTTACCGTGGCACACAGAGCACTTCGACGCATGTTTTGTAGGACTTCGTACATATGGCGCATGCGCATGTCGTAATGCCTATCTAAAAAACGCTATAATTTTTTATTCTTCGTTGGGAAAAAATTGGGAACAAAACTTCTCTGATGAAATCATATGTATTTTATCGATATCCCTTGGAATTTTTAAAATCGGACCAGATCCCAACTTTTTGTAGTGAGAATTTAGCTTCACCTCGTGGTAAAAACGCTATATTTTTTTATTCTTCGTTGGGAAAAAGTGGTAATTCAAATTCCCTAATGAAATAATCATATGTGTTTTATCGATATCCGTTGGAATTTTTAAAATCGGGCCAGTTACCAACTTTTTTCAATGCAATTCAAAGGTTTTTATTTAGCTTACAAAGCTACATAAATTCACACATTTCTGACACAAATAAAGCATTAAAATAAAATATTTAAAAACTATGATAAAACTCAACCAAAATATACTAGATTAAATTTAAAAGTCTATTTTATTTCAATTAATACTAGTAAGGTCTTTGATTTAATAATAAATATTCTTTCAGTGATGATTTAAACTTGTTTATGGATGATTGATTCTTCACACTGATTGGTAACTCGTTAAACATTTGAAGACCTTTATGACATAAAGAGTTTTGTCTTGAGACTATAACCCCTAAGAGTTTTGTCGTGTATAACCATAAGAGTTTTGTCGTGAGACTGTAACCCCTCGGGGTAACAATTTACACATTAATTTATTGAATGAAGTAACGCATGACGCACGTTTCGGTGGAACTTCGCCTTCTTCAGATGCTGAAGGCAAACGAACTATGTTTCTCCGTTATATCGAAAACAAGAAATAAATAGATGACAAATTGTGAAGAAAGGGTAAATAGATAGATGGTTGCAAATAATTAGTAGAATAGGAAAGACCCAGTCTGAGTTGCTAGTCAAGTAGTTCGGTGATTTTGAAAAGATTAAGAAGGGAGCTTGAAGTATGATCGATTTGGCTATTCAATATGAGACCGGAATGCTTGTATTTATGTATATGTAATGATTCTAAGAAATTAAGTAATGGGTCCGCCATCTGAAGTGTTTTTTTTCGACTAGTGCTTATTTCGTGAATGGTAACACTTAGCTCATGTCAGATTTGACAGATAATTCGTTTTATCCTTCCGCTGAACGAATATGGTTGTGTATACGCTTGAACAACGCTGGGAAATATTGCGACATTACTTTGAAAATCATGGTAATGTTGCAGAATGTGTGCGAAAATTGCGTACGGATTTTGGAAGAAGAGAAGCACCGTCAGCTCCGTATGTTCGTTATCTTGTGAAAAAAGTGAAAGGAACTGGCATCCTCATCGATAAAACAAAGCGTGAAAAGCCAAAAACAGTGCGTACACCCGAGAATATTGATGCTGTGGCAGAAAGTGTGCGTGAAGCGCCATCAACATCAATTCACCGTCGTTCTCAACAATTGAACATTTCGGAGACATCATTGAGACGAATTTTGCATAAAGACCTTGGTATGACGCCATACAAAGTCCAATTAGTTCAGGAGTTGAAGCCAACTGACCATCCAATGCGTTTTCGCTTCGCTGAGTGGGCCTGGGATCGACTTACAGAAGATGCCGATTTTGCCAAAAAAATCATCTTTTCGGATGAAGCTCATTTTGATCTTGGCGGGTATGTAAACAAGCAAAATTGTCGCATTTGGGGCACAGAAAACCCGCACGCATACATTGAAAAGCCGGTACACCCAAAACGAGTCACTGTTTGGTGCGGATTTTGGTCCAGAGGCATAATTGGGCCATTTTTCTTCGAAAATGAGCAAGGAGTGGCCGTTACAGTCAATGGCGATCGTTATCGGGCCATGTTAAACGAATTTTTGTTCACAAAAATTGAAGAGGAGGATATTGGCAACATTTGGTTTCAACAGGACGGCGCTACGTGCCACACAGCCGAAGCTACACTCGATGTTTTGCGCTATGTTTTTGAAGATCGCATTATCAGCCACAGAGCTGATGTCGTTTGGCCACCTCGGAGCTGCGATTTGACACCGCTGGACTATTATTTGTGGGGTGCCCTCAAAGATAAGTGTTACGCCGACAAGCCAGAGACAATTGACGCTTTAAAGGACAATATTCGTGAAGCCATTGGTGAAATACAGCTGCACACAATCGATAATGTGCTTACAAATTGGACCGATCGTGTAGGCTACTGCATGGCCAGCCGAGGTAGCCATTAGAATGAAATTATTTTCCATTATTAACCGGAAGGATTGTATTTTCAAATAAAAAAATAAATTTGGGAAAATATTCAGTAGTTTTTTTTTATAGCATTTTCAAAAAAAAAAAGTTATTTGGCGGACCCTTTATAATTCCCTTACTTTTAGCATTTAATATTTTAAAATCGAAATTGAATGTGTGATTTTCTTATAAGATGTTTTATTATGTTTAATTTACACCATGTATCGGCCCAATCAATTCAGAACATACTTTATGTAACGAATATATTTCCAAATTCTTAGAACTTCATGAACAGTTATTCAAATTTTGAGAATTAGTTATTATGATAATATCCATATAATTTACATTTCGTACTATAAATGAATAATTTTTAATTGTTTCATTCTGAAAATGAAACAATAGCTAACAACGTTTGTGATTCCTTTAGAATATAATTATTACCTGATAACTTTAGCTTACCTGATTATGCCAGCATCTTTGTACACGTAAACTGGAAGAATGGGATTCTCCCCAAAAGACTCTACGTACTGAAGATGTCTTTTGGCATCTATAGTCATTTTTTTGATACTGGTTGGAACGTATAACAGCCTTGTATCGAGTTGGAGAATCTTCACTTGCAGCATGGTGTCCAAGAAGGCAACCCAGTTACCGTCCCATTTTATCCAAGCTTTTGTGGCGTTGCTATTGCATTCTTGCAGACCACGAAAGGCACCCCTTGAAAAAAATTTATGTATAATTTTGATTCATGTATAATATTTTAGTACATATATAATTATTTCCAAATTCGTTAGAATTTTTGATCATATACGAATAATCTCTATATTCTTAATACATTCATTAACTTTTCTTTTCATGAAAATTCATCTTGTATAGATTGAATAAAAATGGATATTCTGTCTTGTATGAAATGAATGTCTAACGTTAAATTAAACACAATTCAGTACTTCCATTACTCTTTCATTTAGTAATATATGTACTGCTGTTTTTGATTATTAACAACAAACTACTTCTCGTTTTTCAAAACTTCAAACCTTTTACAAATTGCTATGGTTACTCCCGAATCAACTGAACTAAACACATATCTGTTCATTGAATAATCTAATATATAGGTTGTACAATTTTGTTAAATTAAATGAAAAGTAGAAGCAAATCAGTTTCAACTATAAGAATAAACTTACTTGTAGTTATATCCCCTGAGTCGTAATTCTTTGTAGATGTCCTTAGTTTTTAATGGAAGCAAGCCTGGTTTATTGAATTCTGCAGGCATTGGAAGTTCTGGTTCTTCAACTTCATCTTCATTCACGACATATACTGTTCCACTGACAACGTCAGTACCACCTTCAATTACCTGAAATTATAGTTAATATATTTCACTCTTTTTGTGTCTTTTCTTCCCAATTAGATATGCTTACAAAATGATAGAGGTTATTCATAGCACGATAAAATATTTTGGGTAACACAGGCCTATCATTCAGTTAAAATCTTTTTTTTTCTATTGAGAGGATCCAGCAATCGTTTGAAAAGCTTTTCGCTTATTGTATTTCTTGTTAATTTATTGTATTTAGTAGGTATGTGTTTATCTGTTAACGCAGTTTTTTGTCGGAATTTACTAAGTTACAAAATAATCGTTATTTAAAAAATAATACACTTAACTAACTTGTATTGATATTAAAACTCACAAGAAGATATTTTCTCTTCAATAATAAATTCATCATTGAATTGGAAACAAGGTGAAAGTTAAGAAGATTAATGTAGTTCTTAAAATGAAATTTCGTCCTCCAATTAAGATATTCTTTTGACATCTTAATAACATTCATGTGAAAGTCATTCAAACGTGGAACAGAATATGTTACTAACATATATAGTAATTCTGTAGTTATTATCACTATAATTTGGAACTCAAAAGTTTCAGTACTTTCAAATAGCTTTTCAAGTTTCTGGAACGTTACTGTTACTATATAAAATGACATTGAAGTCGCAAAGACTTAAAAGTTATATTCGCTAGTCCCAGTAACTTTGTCTTGTTACTCGTATATCACTTCAAAGTTTTTATTACTTTACGTTGGCGTTAAAAGTAACTATGACGTCGTTGCTACATTTGAAATTCCTTCAAAGTTATGGAACTATGTAGTAATATTTAAGGTAAAATCAAATATCTCCCTACTCACGAAAACTACTTCACAGTAATTTTTACTTTCCACTCTTCCTCAAAATTACAACAAAGTTTCAATTACTTTAAAAAAACTTTAAAGTAACGGTCACTCTATAGAGACTTCTTGGTGTTCGAATAATATTTTGTTGTTTTGTTATTGAAAATGTCATCTGTGAGAGAAAAAAAATTATGGATCAGCTCTAGGCTCTTCCTTTCGCTTTTTTTTACGTTGTAGAACATCTTCCTTTCGCTGTAGTCCAAACGTTGGGGATGAAACAATAGTCTGTCTTTCTCCCACTTATGAGGAACAACCGTGAAATATATGAAGGGCTTTTCTTGTATGGTCACATGCAAATGTACAGTTCGAAACATATTCAGCACGCACTAATCGCTATAATGCACTTATTAGTTATAGGTTAAAGTTCCAAGGGGCAACTATATCGTGGCTTCAGGAACTTTGTGGATGAAATATCTACAAAAAATATTCTACTTAATGACTTTAAAGTGATAGAAGAGCAGTGGCCGTTACTTGCAGTGAAGTGGCAAATCCTTCAAACACACAATGTGACGAAAATATCACTCTAAAGTTATTTCTGTAAAATGCGCCATATTTAATGACCAAATGTAGGACGCCATTATATTTATTCCAATTTCCTAGTAAACATATTATTTAGAAGTGAAGAATTAATATTATTACCTCGAAATTACCACTCGCCCTTTGAATCATAACAGTTAAGTCCACAATTTCTCTTCCGACATGGGTGGCTCTATTGAATTTGCAATTTTCGAATACAACAATCATATCACTAATCAATATGTTGATTGTTAAAGCCATGGTTTCCCATACAACTTGCAAGTATGCTGTGGCGGGGAAAAGATTACGGCCTGAAAGAAAGATTGAAGTATGTTTTTGAATTTCCCAAAAACCAAAAGTAAAATTTTCTTTACTTCATGTATCAGAATTATTTGAGTGTGAAGTGATAATTCACCTGTGATTTTGAAACTTTTGAAATATTCTTAGATAATATAAGTTAGTATGAAATGAATATTTTAAAATGACCACACGTCCCGACAGTCCCGCTTTTTGTAGGATAGTCCCGGGTCCCGCTGATTTTTAAAAATTTCTCGATTCTTAAAAAGTATCCGCATTTCTTATTTTCAATGTGCTGTAACAATATTTTAACTAGAATTTACTAATTACTATAGTGCATATAATAAATGCTTCGAATATATTGAAGAATGGGCATTTCAATTCGTGGATTTTAATAATTTTTAAAGGGCGACGCTGAAAAATGAGATTTTTATGGGAATTTGTGACAAAATCTTTAAAATATTCTAGTTACCATTTTCCGAAAAACAATATTCGAAAAAATGATCTATTTGAGACGGCGTCATTGGTAAAAATATATGTTACTGATGAAAAAAATTAAATGTTGCTTGTCTGCAACTGTGGAAACCGACAAACAATGGACGCAGTTATTCCTTCATTTTAAACATAATAATATTGCTCATCAAAATATTTTGAAAAATTGTAAAGTACGCGCTCTCCTTTCCAGAAACAAATACAGCAACATGCCGTGTTTTTTAGTTAGCATCAAGAAAATATGGATAACTGAAAAAACGCGGTTGAACATCAAAACTTTAAAATCTATACTAAGGATAAAATATAATTTGACCAATTCATATTAGAAATTTTACTACATTTTACTAAATGATCTGAATCTTTTGCAAAGTTTTCACTCAGATCAAAAATAGGACTAAAAACGAAAATTACAATTTTTTTTAAATCAAAAATTAATTAGATATCATAATGTTCAAATCATTGTTTCTTACAAATATTTTTATAGTTTGCAATAATAAATACTTTTTTGTATATGTATAGACAAGTTCATGAATGTACTTATACAATAAATTATTTTTTAATTATGGGACTGCTTTCCTAGCTAAATTATAATTTTCATTTAATCCCATTTGTCTCGCTTTGTGTGAAAGAAAATAAGGTCACTTTATGAATATTTAAAAAAGAATATGTAGTTTACCATCAATATTATGACCGGTTATATACTGCCATTCTTCCTGTTTTATTGAAACAGGAATACCTCTTTCGCCACTTTTGAGAGAATCAGATTCCCTGTAATAAATAACATGATAGTCCTTAGAGTGATTCCATTTGATTTTAGGTGAGATCATTGGAGTTCCTCTGCTCACTGGATATTGTATTTTAGGATACAACTTTTGGATTTGTGGATTCGCCCCGTATTCATACAACCTAAAAACCATAAACAATTTATGCGAGTTTTTTGGATTATTCAACTGCTTATCGACAATTGAAAAAAAATATTATACATGGTCACAGGACTCAATTTGATGAATTAATAATCGTATTGAACTGAATTGGCATTTACTTGGTGAAAGTTCATATTCATAACTTTATAAAGAAACTAGCTGACCCGGCAAACGTTGTTCTGCCATATAAATTATTTTTATCTATTCATCTGTCTGCCGATGTATATCTGCCTATCTAACTATATATCTTTCTATCTAGAGAGTTATCTATCTTTCTATCTACTATCTATCTATCTGTCTATCTATCTGCATATCCATCTATCAATTTATCTGACCGGGCAAACGCTCAGCCATATAAATTATTTTTATCCATCTGTCTTTCTATCTATTCGTCTATCTGCCGATGTATATCTATCTATCTAGTTATCTATCTATCAATCTATCTGACCTGGCAAACGTTGTTTAAATTATTAAAATGGCTATTGAAAAATATGTAATTAAATAAAAACGTTAATCATTAGGAGTATAAAAAATAGGGGTTGATCGTAAAGGGTTGAAAATTTAGGGTTGGATGTATTTTTGAATGTTGTATCATAAAAAAAAATAGAACGGAAAATTTTGTCTGAAAAATATAAATAAAAAATTAAGGGCTTGACCTCCCTTAACATTTAGGGGGATGAAAAATAGATTTTGTCGGATTCTCAGAGCTAACTGATATGCACACAAAATTTCATGAGAATCGGTCGAGTCATTTCGAAGGAGTTTAACAAATAAAAAATAGGGGTTGATCGTAGAGGGGTGAAAATTTAGGATTGCATGTATTTTTGTATGCTGTATCATAAAAAAATAAAAACAAAAAATTTTGTCTAAAAAAAATAAAAATTAGGGGTGGACTATCCTTAACATTTAGGGGGATGAAAAATAGATGTTGGCCGATTCGCAGACCTACTCAATATGCTCACAAAATTTCATGAGAATCGGTCAAGCCGTTTCGGAGGAGTATGGGAACGAACATTGTGACACGAAAATTTTATATATAAGATAAAAAACTAAATTTTCACAGGTTGAAATAAAAATCTATTGAGTAAAAACAACAAATCAAAAATTCATAGAGATGAACGCACTGGTGTTTATAGACTCGACTGTAACGATTGTGAAAAATTCTATATACAATTAAAATTTCAAAACTCGAATACACGAACACCAACGTAGCTATATTAAGCAAAAAATTGACTCTAATAATGCGTGCCATCTTATTCGAAAAAAACATACCTTTAATCACAATTATAATATATTACAATTTGAAAATAGTCTCCATAAAACCAACTGTTGGGAATCCCTATACATAAATAAATATAAAAATTCGGGAAACCTAGTTAACGACCAGATTGAAGTAAACCCTTCTCCTCTCCGTAATCTGTTCAATGTACCTACCTACAAATAACTCTGAATGAATTGCTTATTGTTACTTAGTTTCTCTAGAAGCCCCTCTGTTATATTCAATTTTCGTATAAATAGATTGTTTTGCAATACCATAGTTTAGTACGAGATGAAGTCAATGTTATGACGAAACGCGTTTACTCAATAGATTTTTATTTCAACCTGTGAAAAGTTAGTTTTTTATTTCTTCATAAAGTTAGGAATAATCGTAATATTACCATTTTATTCGCATGTCTTCAACCAGATGTCATTATTATCAAAATTGTAAATAGTATATAACATTTTATAGAGCAGTGTCAAATATTGTAACGTTATTGCTCGCGCACCAACGTTAGTGGTGCGCAAGCTGGTTATTCCACTGGAGGGGCAAGCCACTGCCTATATAACCCGAGCACCGAGAATGCAGAAGAAATAAATCACGAATACTAATAGGAGATCTAAATTGTAAATCCATCGCGTGGCACAGTAACGGTCAGAATGTGAACGGAGTAAGATTACAACAATATGCAGAAGAAAATGGAGCCGTAATAATAGGGCCAGAAGTGCCGACATATATTCCAGTATGCAACGGAACACCAGATGTTTTGGATATAGCGATTCTGAAAAATATAGCTCTAGGCTACGAAATAACAACCCTAGAAGAAGGGACATCGGATCATAACCCAATAATGCTGGAAATTGGACACGGAAATAGACAAGAAATTACTGAAACGAAAGTGCATACAAAGTGGGATGTATACACAAAAACATTAGACACAATGATAACGGATATCCCAATCATAACGAATAAAGAAGAACTGGAAGAATCAGTTTCTAAATTACAAGAGAACATACTTAGTGCATTCGAAATAGCAAGTAATAAAAAACGACAACCTGTGAATAGACATCCATATGGAAAAATACCTTATGAAATCAAAACATTGATAAGAGAAAACAGAAGGCTTAGGAGATTATACCGAAGGCACCGAACTGAACAAGACAAAGCAGAACTACGAGTACACAGCCAGGTGCTAAAAAATACATTGAAAAACTATCGAGAAAATAGGTGGAATCAAAAACTCGAAACTTTAGATACCAGAGACCACACTGCATGGACTATGCAGAAGAAATTGCGTAGAGTGAAAGAACATATCCCACCCCTACATAGTGCAAATGGTATGGTATACACAGAAGAAGATAAGGCTGAAGCACTGGCAGAATCAATCGAAAGAGAAGGCCGAATAAATGAACATCCAGACGATGATGAGAGACACGAAAGATTCGTAACAAGAGTAGTCGGAGAGATTCGAGATCTAGAAAGCGAAAGAGATGTCACAAAGTCAAACACCGAAGAAGAGGTGAGAATTATTATCAGAAAATTGAAGAGACGAAAAGCGCCCGGCCCGGATAATATAACACATGCTATGCTGAAAAACTTGCCTAGAAAAGGTACAGAAGCAATAGCATCAATTGTGAATGCGATTATGAGTTTCGACCACTTTCCAATGCAGTGGAAGCACACCGACGTGATAGTCTTCGGAAAACCAAACAAGGATAGAAAATTCCCACAGAATTACAGACCAATAAGCCTTTTACCTGTACTCGGCAAAGTAGCAGAAAGAGTAATAGTGAGAAGATTACGCGAAGAAACAGACGAACTAGATATATTGCCAAAAGAACAGTTCGGATTCAGACAAGGACACTCCTCGGAACAACAAGTACTGCGAATAGTAGAAACGATTACAAAAGGATTCCAAATTAAAGCCATGACAGGCGCGGTGTTCCTAGATGTAGCAAGAGCCTTCGACAGAGTTTGGCAAGACGGACTTGTATGCAAAATGCATAACGCGGGATATAAACTAAAGACCTGTAAATTGATAAAAAACTACATGAGCGGCAGAACGTTTAGTGTAAAAATTGGCAATACAAGATCTCAACCAAGAAATACAGAAGCAGGGGTTCCCAGGGATCCGTACTTGGCCCACTGCTATACCTGATATATACTCACGACATTCCTAAGACAACGAACACAAGATTATTCGTGTATGCTGACGATACTGCCATTACCAGCACACATAGGAACGTAGGAATAATATGTAAAAGGCTACAAGAAGAGATGAACCAAATCTCGAAATGGTGCGTAAAATGGAAGATAGGAATCAATGGCCAGAAGAGCCAAGCAATCTTATTCCAGAAAAGGATGCAAAAACCAATAGAAAACATAAAGATAGAAAACAACGATATTCAATGGTTTAAGGAAGTTACTTACCTGGGAGTAACTATGGATGCGAGATTAACATGGAGAAAACATGTAAACAAAGCAGTACAAAAGACAAAAGCAGCAATGGCGCAGCTGTATCCACTCATCAATAAGAAGAGCAAGATGACGAACAGAGTCAAGATAGCCCTGATAAGGGCCATAGCCAGACCACAACTGACGTACGGATCAGTAGCGTGGGGATACACTGCAAAAAGCCACCTAGACCGGATAGCAAGTGCGGAAAATAGATTGATTAGAACAGCATTGGGAGCACCATGGTATGTTCGAAATGAACAAATACATAGAGATATTGAATGGGAACCTATCAAAGAATTTATGAAGAGAAAAGCGCAAAATATATTTACGGCAATAAAAGAGCACAAAAATAAAGAGCACAGAAAATTGACAAACTACGATCCAGAAGAGGACGCACAAAGAACGAGAGTCTATTACAAAAGACCTAGAGATCAACTGGACTAATAATTATTTTTTATTTTCAGGTACTTCAATCCATTAGCTGTACCTAGATTTCTTCGGAAATTTAGGCGAGCAATGGAATCTTTTTTAATGCGCCGCGACGCAGAGAGACATACACTTGGGTCTTGAAATATAGACACAAGGAAGAGAACAGGTTCTAGTGCTGACCGCAGCACGTGAGTCCTAATCTAAGTGTGAGACTGGAGGTTTAGTAGGCTAACGCCCGGAAACCGAAAGAACAGAGGTGTTTTTAGTGGGTAGGCAATATTGCATATATATATTTATATATATATATATATATATATATATATATATATATATATATATATATATATATATATATCAGCTATTGAATCCCACACAGGCCGGGTTAGCAACCGGTATCGCTTTTGAAGTTTTCACCTCGATTAAAAAATGAAAAAAAAATAAAAAAAAAAAAATGCAGAAGGGAGTTCTCGGGAGGTACCACTCCTCTGAACTTCCTCCTCCTCCCAGGCTGGGTATTGACCAGTCTGATTTCCTTTCCGTTGGCAAGTATTGATTGCCGACAAAGTTCCTGAGATTGGGTATTGACCAATCTCTTCCCATTCCATCCGACAAGTATTGATTGTCGAATATCCTCGTAGGTTGGGTACTGACCAATCTCTTCCCGTTCCGTCCGACAAGTATTGATTGTCGGGAATCCCCGTAGGTTGGGTATTGACCAATTTATTCCCGTTCCGTCCGACAAGTATTGATTGTCGGAGAATTCCGAGAGACCGGGAGCCGACGAGCCTACAGCGGTCGACGAAGTTGCCCAGCCGGCAGCGACGAGATCGACCCCGGTCCCCTGAATCACGTCGAGCAGAATCGCGGACCTAAGAACGCAGAGATCCAGCACATCCCTGCGCCTCGCTTCATCCTCGACTGACTAAAGACTGCCTGCGCACTGGAGAGGCGGTCGACGCAGCGAAACGAGACCAGAGCAGAAGCAGATGCGCACTGGGTCATATTATTTAATTATTTGATTTCTGTTAATAATTTACTGTAAATAAACTTGTATATAACTAAAAGATACCTTCTTTATAATTCAGGAGAAAGTCCGTTACAATATATAAACAGAAACAAGTAGTACTCACCTTCCCAATACATCAAGAAAGGAAACAACTCCGTTTGTCTTCAAATCTTTATCAAAATTCACAATACTCAATGACCTCTCCACAGTATGTTCTAAAAGTTTGGAAAATGCTCCTAGGCCTATTTCCAAAATTATTGGATTGTTTGTAGTGAGCCCGGAGAGATCTTGAAACTGAACTTTGGAATGTAGGGCTTTCACAAAATATTCTGGCGATGATACTCGTTCTGTTGAGGCGGACAGCCATTTGCTGCTCCTCTGTTTAGGTTTGACAATAATTTCTCTTAGTTTCGGCAAAACGGTAGATTCTAAAATTGTAAAGAACATACTTGATATTAGATAAAAATAACCAATATTACAAAAAATTCACTGCCGTTTATGCTTCAATTAATTAAAAAAACACTGTTCTTGCTCACACAAATACATATTAAGTTATATTCAAGCAGAGAATAATATTTCGGATAAACACGTGATAAAACTTATTATATAGATACTTATAAATCTCTTACCAATATTAGCTATGGCCTTTGAATGTAGATTGACATTTGCTTCACTAATTTCAAAAACTTCAATACCATCAGTTTTGAGTAAAGAAACAAACTCCTGTGTTATTTTTGACTCTCCGGAGATTGTTACAGTATCCATGCTATTTTTCCATATTATTTCAACCGTAGCTGGTAATATCTTTCTGAGCTACAAAGATTTGCAGAATTAATTAAGAAATTGGTTGATTAACATCGTACAGATTCAGAAATAAGATTCATTAAAAACAAATCAATTATTAGCTGTCTGGATGCATATTATATCCGGTAATAATATATATATATATATATATATATATATATATATATATATATATATATATATATATATATATATATATATATATAGTCTATCCAGCGACCGTTGGCGTGTACGTCACCAATTGTATATGACGTCGATCGTGAACACTGTTGCCAGACGTAATAAATAATCTTAAGTCTAAATAGCTAACCCAATTTTCAACAAAATGAGTGTTACATATTCTGTTCTCATAGAATCATATATAATATTGTGTAGTCAGCTACTAGTGTTTGCTGAACTCTGGATTTCTTAGAATTGTAAGTAGGGATTGAAGCGACTTCGTCGCCTATCTTTTATGTAAGAAGCATCATTATTATTCTAATGCTCGTAACTTAACATTGTTCGACGTTTGGTAGTAATCAAATAAATCTTTTTTAAAAAGACTTTGTTATTCTTGAATAACGTAATTTGAGATATCTTGCATGTTTGACATGGCGGGGATTTTTAGCGGTAAATTCAAATTGACCATTATTCCCTACCAGAAGTGTCCATCTATATGGAATCCATATTCATCGATCGATAAATCAAACTTAATTACAAAATCTTCTAGGTTACTCGGCGACTGTCAAACGTGAAATGCCGATTACCGGCGGCGCGTTGGTCGAGAGGGACCGACAACATTGTAAATTTTTCAATTAAATGACAACTTAACAAACATTCAACTTATTTTCATTACTCGGAATGTTAGTTTTTCTTGAGATATACATACGATTTGATATGTTAAGAACAGAATATTTGTCGAAATGGATGATCCAGTCACTATCACCAAATAACTACTTTTTCAGAAAATTACTTACGACAGATATGAATTTTGACCATTTCGAATTTTATTTATTTGCGTAGGCAGCCTTGCGTCGTTATTTGCGCATGGCTGTGACGTACACGCCAACTTAGACTGGACAGACTATAGTTACAGTATTTCCTTTGTCCGCTTTGCATATAACCAAATTATTATCCTGAATTTTTGATCCCAACTGTTTTATAGTTTTTGTTTACACATTAGATGACGCATGTTTTTTTGAATTTGGAAAAAAAATCATAATTTAATGAATATATTTTCTAAACTGGATAAGTTATTAAAATCTGCTCTTCTAATGCTGCGATAGAGTTTTTTTAATTTTCTCTTACCTGACCCTCACCAACTTTAACTACGTAAGTAGAGGTAGACTTGTTGATATCCTGAAGATGAATTCCTATTTCATAAGCTATTAAGACTGTTTGTTCCAGAGTTAAGCTTCCATCGTAATATGCACAAGATAGTTCTCCAATAGTGTAACCCATTATTATATCAGGCTTCACTTCTAATTCTTTCAGTATATCAATAATACCAATTTGTAGAACCATATTTCCTAAGACTTGATAAAAAGCTGTATGTTGTTTGAGAGTTTTCGAACCCATTATCACTTCCATTATGTTAATTCCTTTCTTGATGAGAACATTTTGGATCCTTGAAATATAAATTATCTAAGAAAAACCGATTGTGATTTCAAGCAAAAGCCAATTCACAAAGAGCTACGATGTATGTATTGAACTATATAAAGGCTAAGATAAATTGCGAATATTTATATCTATGTATATATACGAGGGTGGTCCGAGAAGTACTCAGCCTCACCGCCCGATGGCGCCACTATCGCAAGAGAGATTTACTGTTATGTAGTATATTCTTGTAGACGGCTACTGTCAAAATTTCAGCCACATCGGACAAGTAGTTTTGTTTTGACAGCGTGTTGAAGCGGGAGTGTTCGCGGATTTTAGAAAAATGGAAAAAGAGCAATATCGGTCAGTGATTCGATTCTTGTTTTTGAAAGGGAAATCGCGCAGCGAAATGAAAGAGCGTTTGGATGCTGTGTATGTTAACTCTTTTCCTTCGATGGCGACGGTAAAAAATTGGTTTAACGAGTTTCAACGTGGTCGCACGTCGGTTTTTGATGAGCCACGCCCAGGTGCTGCGAAAACGGCTACCATGGAGGGTAATATTACAAAAATCTGCGATCTCGTATTAGCAGACCACCGATTGAAGGTGCGCGAGATAGCTGAGACAGTAGGCATCTCAAAAGACCGCGTAGGTCATATCCTGCATGAATTATTGGGCATGAGAAAGCTGTCTGCACGATGGGTGCCGCGTTTGCTCACTCCGGACAACAAGCGCAACCGTGAGACGACTTCAGAGCAATGTTCGAAGCTGTTTAAATGCAATCCGAAGGAGTTTCTGCGTCGTTTCGTGACTGTCGACGAAACATGGATCCACTGGTACACACCAGAGACCAAGGAACAGTCAAAACAGTGGACTTCAGCCGGTGAACGTGCTCCGAAAAAGGCGAAGACTGTCCTATCGGCCGGGAAGGTGATGGCCATTATTTTCTGGGATTCACAAGTAGTAATCTACATTGACTACCTGGAGAAGGGTAAAACAGTCACAGGGCTCTACTATGCCAAATTATTGGGCCGATTCGACAACGAATTGCAGAAAACACGGCCCCATTTGAAGAGGAAAAAATTACTCTTCCACCATGACAACGCACTGGCTCACACCTCCGCCGTCGCCTTGGTTAAATTGGTCGAATTAGGCTACGAACTGCTGCCCCATCCACCGTATTCTCCAGATTTGGCTCCGTGCGACTTCTTCTTGTTTCCAAACTTGAAAAAGTCACTCGCCGGTCAGAAATTTGAGTCGAACGAGGAGGTTATCGCCGCTACGGAGGCCTACTTTGCAGACCTACAGAAAACGTATTTTTCAGACAGGTTAAAGAAGTTGGAGCATTGCTGGGTCAAGTGTATCGAGCTGAAAGGAGACTATGTTGAGAAATAAATCGGAACATTTCCAAAATTTTCGTTTTTCCTTTGTAGGTTAAGTACTTCTCGGACCACCCTCGTACCTATATATTTATATATACTTATATAAGGAACGTAGTGTTTGGGGTGAACCGAATTCAGGGTTCTAAAAAACAAGACGTCTCTTTTTCTGTTGCAATATCCTCGTTAGAATTCAGAAAGTGAGCTTATGCTACACATTAGCTCCCGCTCATTAGCTCTGCAGCATTAATCTCATAAATTTATGAATTAAAATTTAGAGAATCTATACACCACATAATATATTTAATTTTCAATAAGTATAGCTAAATTTTGCGTTATCCTCAGAATTTGAATAAAAATAACAGAACATTTTTAGTCGTTGAGAAGAAATTTTTCGTAGGTCTTGTAATTTTCATGATTCTTTAGTATTTTTTGTGGTCAACTTAAAAGAATGATTTTTTTCTCAACACTATATATTCAAATTATCACATTACCTTTCAACAGCGGCTGCAAAAATAGGTAAACTAAACAGATCTTGACATAAGCTCTGCCAGCAATCTCCGAAATGTCCGAAAGCAAGTACTATAGAAGTTTTCTCCTGTGAATATTCTTTGCGTGAAGATTTAATTTCCCCTGATTTTGATGCTATTGTGTATCCCCTGTGCATATGTCCTTCGATATTTTTTCTGAAAACACATATAAATCCTTCATTTCTGTATAAAAAAAATAAGGCACATATCAGCAAAACTCAAGTAAACCTTTTTCATTGAAAATATTACCAAACAGTTCCAGATTATTCTACGAAGAAATTTCTTTCTTAAGTATTTTTACCTCTTACTTGACTCAGAAGCGATTTTATATAAAACTTTGTACCTACACATTAAACTTATACAGTGCTTTCATGATGAAAGGAACAAATTCATTAAAAAATTAGGTTTCTATTTCATGTTAAAATCCTCGGACAGGTCGATTAGTATTTTTATTTGGGCATTTTTCGCAATAAAAATTTTGTATACAGGGTGTCTCATTCAAGAGCTATGGCTTTGTCATTAGTTTTTTTAAAGGTAATACCCTGTATATTATTTCACTTTACAATTCTACGATAAATTCTTATCACTTTTTGTGAACATACCATATGCCTCAACTCGATGGATTGCCAGAAACGGAGATAGTGGGTAATGAGAGGTACGATATGAAAACACACAAATGTAATTACTAATTTAATTTTTACATATGTTCAATCTGTTGTCCGTTTACTTCGAGACATTTTTGAAGTCGATTCAATGTTTCCCGTTGCACATTTTCAATTACTTCTGGACTGATAAGTCTTATTTCCTGCCTGATTCTCTCTTTTAGATCATCAATATTATTTGGTCTATTCAAATAAACTTTAGACTTCAAATAACCCCCATAAGAAAAAATCCAATGGGGTTATGTCCGGTGATCTTGGCGGCCACTCAATCGGACCTCTCCGTCCTATCCATCTGTTGGGAAAAGTTGCATCAAGAAATTGTCGAACAGCGATTGAATAGTGAGGAGGTGCCCCATCTTGTTGAAACCATATCTCGTTATTAGGTATGTCAGAATCTTGTGGGTTAGGAAACAAAACAGCTAAAGCCGGAATGAGTTCGAACTGGAGAAAGTTCAAGTAGTCCTCTCCGTTTAGTGTTCCTTCAAAAAAATAGGGACCAACTATACGATTTCGAACAATCGCTGCCCATGTATTAATTTTTTGAGGCCGCTGTGTGTGGCATTCTTGCATCCAATGAGGATTCTCGGTCGCCCAATACCTACAGTTTTGTCTGTTGACGTGGCCATTTAAAGTAAAGGTGGCTTCATCAGAAAAAATTATGTTTGTAATGAAATTTAGATGTTGATTATGAATTTCAAGAATCTGCTCACAAAACTGTACTCTGCGGTCAAAATCGTCTTCTAATAATTCATGTACCAGCTTAATTTTATAGGGATGATACTTATTTACCTTAAGTATTTTATGCACGGACCCTACTGATAAATTGAAATTATTGGAAATTGTAGTAATGCATGTATGAGGGTTATCTTGGGTTTCTAGTAGAACGTTCAGCACTGTTTCTTCAGATACTCTCGGTGGTCTTCCTTTAGGTAAATCTCTAACGTGGCCGTATCTCCTGAATTTTGATTCAATTTTGCTGACTGTCGATCTAGTAATTGGCGGACGATCAGGATGATTTTCATTGAATAGATTGCAGACTTCTTCTTGTGAACGCACCCTATCTCCAAAACCAATCATCATAAGTACTTCAATACGTTCTCTCTCAAGTAATTGCATTTTCTTAAACAATGAAGTAGTGTAGTGCCTGGAGCGTTAAAAACGTGAAAACTGCGGACTATACAGCACCAGTGAATGAATTCAGATGGTACATGTGAAATTTCATTCTTCAGATTTAATGACAATGTTTACCTAAATTTTTTTTTGTACTTTTAATCCACATTTTAAATCTCGAGGTGCTCCACTATCTCCGTTATAATCTGGGAATCCATCAAGTTGAGGCATATGGTATGTTCACAAAAAGTGATAAGAATTTATCGTAGAATTGTAAGGTGAAATAATATACAGGGTATTACCTTTAAAAAAACTAATGACAAAGCCATAGCTCTTGAATGAGACACCCTGTATACAAAATTTTTATTGCGAAAATTGCCCAAATAAAAATACTAATCGACCTGTCCGAGGATTTTAACATGAAATAGAAACCTAATTTTTTAATGAATTTGTTCCTTTCATCATGAAAGCACTGTATAGTTTGTATCTATAGTCTTAAGAGATACTATACTTACTTGAAAACTTCATGTAATAGTTGTACATGTTCTGCGTCAAGTTTTCTTGAGTTAACGTCATCTGTTAAAGATGAAATGGCTTCTGGAGTTCTTCCACTTACGCATACTAGACGTGGGAGATCGTCTCTAGGTGTTCCACTATTAATCTTGACTTTAGTATTCCATTTTAAAAGAACGTGACAATTTCCACCACCAAATCCAAAACTGTTGACACCTGTGAAAGTGTTTATAGTTTATAGTATATATATATATATATATATATATATATATATATATATATATATATACAGGGTGTCCCACAATTTTTTAGACAGGCTATAACTCTAAAACGGCTGAAGATAACTTCACGAAATTTGGGATGCAGCAATTGGACGGATTTTACAATATTGCGAATCCCTCATGACGTCAGCGAAATCATCACCGTAGCTATGACGTCGTGTCATTATAAAATGTCAAATGTAAAGGTGGTCGTGTGACTGCTCATATTAAAGGTCTTTTTATTCTGAATTCAACCATGTAATACACTTAGTATGTTAAAATTTATTAGTTGTGTATTTTCGATCAAAAGGAGTTTAACAAAATGAATAAAAAAGTTTAATAAACAAATTTAATCACACGAAAATCAGGTTTGAGGCTTGTGTTGAAATTAATTGTAGAATAATGGTATTATTGCCTTGATTTTCATGTGATTAAATTTGTTTATCAAACTTTTTATTTATTTTGTTAAACTACTTTTGATCGAAAATACACAACTAATAAATTTTAACATACTAAGTGTATTACGTGTTTGAATTCAGAATAAAAAGACCTTTAATATGAGCAGTCACACGACCACCCTTACATTTGATATTTTATAATGACATGACGTCATAGCTACGGTGATGATTTCGCTGACGTCATGAGGGATTCGCAATATTGTAAAATCCGTCCAATTGCTGCATCCCAAATTTCGTGCAGTTATCTTCAGCCGTTTTAGAGTTATAGCCTGTCTAAAAAATTGTGGGACACCCTGTATATATATATATATATATATTTTACTGAATAAGTTTTCAAAGGAAAAATTACCCATTAAACCTCTGTCATCTTGAAACGGCATTTTTTCAGATACAACCTTGATTCGACCTTCTTCAAGAGCCTTAATACCTTCTCTTGGTTTAGTAAAGTGAATATTAGGTGGTATAATTCCTTCTTCGAAACCTATCACGCACTGTAATGTGAATGACACTCTTTATCAATCTTCGTTGTTTCAAAAACCTTTATTTTTACCTTAGTTATAGAACAAAGACCAGAAGCTGGCTCAGAGTGTCCGATATTCGATTTCACCGAACCCATCAGCAAAGGTTTTTCTCTACCTGGACAAAATATTTCTTCCATGGCATTAACCTCTTCAGGGTCTCCAACAGCAGTACCTATATATTGTATGTTGATTAAGTATTCAAAGTAAAGCTCACTGATGAAAGCTCACCTGTTCCATGAGCTTCAAGAAAACTGATTGATTTGGGATCAACGCCACATTCTAAATAAAACTCTTGAAGCAGTTTTTTTTGAGTGTCACCTGAAGGAAAAGTGATACCCTGTTCCTTGTAACCATCGCAATTCGTTTTCGCATGAACAATCTAAAACAAAACCTCTGGAAAATTATTTATCAGAAGTCTATTTATTAGATAGCCTATAAATATAATTCACAACCACATCTTATCCTTTATAGTGTATACTATCTAGAGGTAATTGAGTATATTCTTAATTAACCTGTCAATAGAAAAATGGGCGTTGCTACACCTAAAATAGTATTTCTCTTATTCTACATTTTGACAGTTGTTTGTTGAATAACTAATATTTTAGGATTTTATATTTTCAAATCCCATGTATTTTTACATGTTTCTGAGAAGATTTCAGTTTTTAGTTCCAGTTTCGCTGCTCAAACTAAAATTTTAGCAGCATTTATGGCGGAAACACATTATTGAAACGTGATACACCCCGACAAAACGCGACGCGTGTTGAATAAAATCAAATCCTAGTAATTTCTATGACCAGAATCACACTATGAACTCCCGACGTCATGCGATACAGGCACACGCTACCTGATCTAGTCGACGTGTTGGGCGCTGTATGTTTCTAGGTAACAACCGATGTCACTCTGGAATTGTCAAATAAAGCGTACGTCCATACGTTGATACCCTATAATCTACTGAATTTTGGCAGAAATTTGACAAAAATGAACGAAGAACAATTAACTGCTGGTGTGTTGTGTGGCATCACATGTTGGTAAGTACACATTATAAATCAGGTATCAACACGTGTTGTCGCGTCGCGTTTCAATAATGTGTTTCGGCCGTTAGTTTCTGAGATTGTTGAACATGCGAAACCCATTGTTTGAGAAAAGATAACGGTGTCACGGGACAGCAGGTAGGAACGGAAAGGAAAGGAATACACGTGTTTCACTCCTCCCTGAAGTATGTCTCAGGGAGGCGGGTAGCTTGAGTTTGGGATTAACTCCTTCAGCCATATCCGAGGATACTCTTGTATGTACAGAGTGGTCCAAATTGAACACTTTTGATAGGAAACACCAATTTCTAGAGGAGTTAGAGAAAAACTAGCCTACATGCTACGAGGTCGATTTTTGTGAGAAAATGAATGCCGAAAACCGCACATTGATATCTTCACTTGTTCGAAAGATACAAGGTGTTTTTCAATTTTGTGCATTTCTGACCCAACCCCGTAACTTGTTTATTTCTGAATATTTCTTGTTTCTGTGAAAACATTCTTTAGGCACTTTTTTGAAAGGAATCTAATGGTGTTCCTAGTTTTTCATAAAAAAATATGGTTTTGAAGCTATGACATAAACTTGTATTTTTTCTTGTGGACCACCCTGTATTTTTTTACATATTCGTGTTTAAAATGAAATTCTCTTTTCGAATATATATAAAAGTTGCTACTTCTCTTTGAAAACATTTATTTTGTGGCTGTTTTCGAATTATTTTAGATGAATTTTCAAAATCTGGTTGGCCATGCCTAAATACGAAATAGAATAACAAGAATAACAATATCTTAAAACTATTTACAACATGTGTTCGAATTGAGCACCATTTAAATCAAAACATAATTGACTTCGCTTCCTTACATTATTGACAGCATTAATCAATTCTATCGCAGGTATTGAACGAAAGGCATGTCGCAAGGCGTTTATATGTGAGGTCCTTTATTCTTCCTCAGAGGTAAAAATCTGGAGGCGTAAGATCGGGGGATTCTGCCGCCAAATGAACAGGACCCCGGTTGCCAAGCCAATTAATATTGTCCGTAAATATTTCGTATAAAAACGCCGTTACGATGTGTGCGTTATGACACGGTGTCCCGTCTTGTTGGAATTATACGTCTCGAATTTGTTGTAATGGCAAATAATCCATTATTGGTTCAACAAATTCCCGCAATATTTCCAAATATCGCGCTGCCGTAAGGTTACCCTCATAGATATAGGGACCGATAAATCTTCCTCGAAAAATACCGACCCAAACATTGAAACTGTATCGGCCTTGATTTTGTGTCTCCACTATAATATGCGGATTTTCCAAAGTCCAATTGTAGGAATTGTATCTATTAAAAACACCAGAGCTGCTAACGCATGCTTCATCAGTCCATATGATATTCTGTCCAAAGTTTGGGTTTTCAGCAAATTTTCCTAAATACCATTGGCAAAATTCGAGCCGGAATTGTAGGTCATTTGGTAGTAACTTGTGAACTTTTTGTTTTTTTTTCAGAATTCGCATTGTTGTAGTCTTTGGAATACCTGTATTCAACTGCATTTTGCGAAGTGAAATATTGGGTTGGTTTTGTATTTCCCCCAAAACCGTTATTTCTTCTAACTCCTTATCTCTATTCCCGGCTTCGTAAACTTTTGTCCTTGGTTTTGAAAAAGAACCGTAATTAACTAGGTTTTGCTGCAATCTAGTGAACATATCCCGAAACGGTTGCCTCCTTTCAGGATATCGGTCAAAGTAAAGATTGCTGGCAGCCTGAGCATCTTCATGTGATTCCCAATAACACTTTAGCATATCATATTTTTCGTAATTTTCATACATTTTGAATGAACAGGCAGATAAGTATTCTAGTAAGTTCAAAACTCAGTTCAAAAAAGCACACTAAACTTGTGAAGTAAACTGCATTTAATAATAATTGTTTGACAGTACGCATAGACTGTAGTTGCTAAGGTAATTTGTTTCATATTCAGGCATGGCAACCCAGATATTGAAAATTCATCTGAAATTGTTCGAAAACAGCCACAAAATGCATGTTTTCAAAGAGAAGTAGCAACTATTATATATATATTTGAAAAGAGAATTTCATTTCAAACACGAATATTTAAAAAAATATGGGGTGGTCCACAAGAAAAAATACAAGTTTATGTCATAGCTTCAAAACCATATTTTTTATGAAAAACTAGGAACACCATTAGATTCCTTTCAAAAAAGTGCCTAAAGAATGTTTTCACAGAAACAAGAAATATTCAGAAATAAACAAGTTACGGGGTTGGGTCAGAAATGCACAAAATTGAAAAACACCTTGTATCTTTCGAACAAGTGAAGATATCAATGTGCGGTTTTCGGCATTCATTTTCTCACGAAAATCGACCTCCTAGCATGTAGGCTAGTTTTTCTCTAACTCCTCTAGAAATTGGTGTGTCCTATCAAAAGTGTCCAATTTGGACCACTCTGTACAAGTGCATTCAGGATAGGTGAGACGGGATATTTATGTAACAAAGGAAGTGTGAGTAGGGTTCAGATGATTAATACTGGCCCAGAATTCGCCTTGTAAGTTTGCAAGCAGTGACTTACATTACCATGAGGAAACCTCTGGGAAAAACTCATGGCAGACCAGTCGGTCCCGGAGTTCGAACCCGAGACCTCCCAAATACTAATCGGCGTACCTAAATACTCGACTAACTAGCTTGGTAGGTAGGAACGAAGTTCCTTTGGATGATAAAGAAGCAACACAGCGAGGTGGAGTGGGATCGGAAAGAGAGGGGATGAGAAAACGGAAAGAAAGAGGGAGAAAGAGAAAGGTATTATACACTATGCGCTTGTGTATATGACTGTAGCTTCTCTATTTCCTATTTCCTCTAAGATACGTTTGAAGATACAAAAATATAAATTATTTCCTTTCGATCAAGGGTTGAATTACCTTTGCATAAATTCGTCTACAGTCCTTGGTTTTCTGTAACAGAATACACGAGACGGCTTCTGATCTGGCATAACCATTTCCTGCGTTATCGAAAGATTTACAGCTACCATCTTGACTCAGCACTCCCAATCTGAAACGATTGAAGACATTTGTAGACTATATGAACCACATGGAATTTATTAAATTAATATAAGAATGAGGAAATGTAGAAACCACAAAAATGGATTTTTAGAACAAATGAATTTGTTGAGTTATTAAAAAACAAACAAGAGCATATTGTTAAATTTTTTTTCATGATTATCCCATATCAATTACAGGCTATAACTAACTACACTACTTTTATTATTTCTATTGGAAATAAGTAAAACTATTTATGTATTTTTTCAGAATTTGTATAATAAAATTTAAAAAAAAAATAAAATAAAAATATTTAACCCTATTATCAATCATTTAAAAAAAATTATTAAAATATAGCCGTTGATTTATTTGAAACCATTTTGACTTGAGCATTTCATCATAAGTTTTGACATACAAAGCCGATAAAAAAATATTTCAAAGATATATATTTTCAACTCTTTGTTTAATTTGGATCTAACCGTTTTCATTCAATAATAATAATAATAATGTTTATTCAGTCATTGATTAAAATGGAGTGCTAACAAACTAACGCAAACCATTTTTAACATGATCTTCGTCCTAATTAAATAATAATGAAAGTAACATCATAAACCTCCCAAACTAAATTAAATAATGCTTAATTCCACCCAAAATAACAACACAATAATAATTCTTCATTGAAATGAGGGGCTAACAACGCATACGGGAAGGATCAACTATATATAGTTTAAAATAATCTATGTTAAATCTCCCAGGTAGTCTGACAACTTATATGGCTCTAATCGTACTAATAAGGAGAAAACCAGCTGTTTGTATTGTTTGAAATTTCTAGTAAGTTTGATATAATTTGGTAGCTTGTTGAAAATTGCTATTGATGAGTAATATGAACCCTTCTCATAAATTCTAAGTCTATGCTTAGGAACTGTATAGTTGAAATTTCGGGTATGAGTTGATATCAAGTTATTAAATAATGAGTGGTTTTTGAAAATAAACATTAATATTTCAAATATGTATAGGCCTGTAATTGTTAAAATATTATTCTCCCTGAAAAGTCCCCTACATGAATCAGTCTTTTTTGAATCTAACACTATTCTAAGAGCTTGTTTTTGTTTCATGAATACATCACTCATAACAGAGCTGCGGCCCCAGAAAATAATTCCAAATCTCAAAAGAGAATGAAAATTTGCATGGTAAACAACAAATAGTACTTTCTGACTCACATATGTCTTTAGAACTCTCATGGAGAACAAAGCCCTGCACAATTTTTTATTTAGGTCAATATTCATTTGGATTGAAAAATATAGCTATAGAATTGCGCGGACAATTGTTATTTTTTATTATCGAAAAAGTTTTTGACGTGCGAAATTATTGTGGCGCCTTCAGAAACATTGTGAAAAAAGATGTTAAAAATAAAATACTATACGGGGTGTTCCAGAATAACATCAGAAAATTTCAAGAGGTTATTCCTGAAGATATTTTAAGAAAAAAAGTTCCTATGAATATAGGTCCGCAAATGCTTCCTCACCGAAATACAGGTTTGAATAGAAAATATCATTTTTTTAAACATATTAGAAACCACGGGTGCTATCAAAATGAAATTCAGAACATTTTTATAGCTTCCCAAGCTCCATACACTAGTGTTGTAATTTTTTTCAAAACTGTTCAGGGGTGGAGAATACAGTGGTACCGAGATTTTCACTAACCTTTATTTTTGAGGGAGGGCATTATCAGTAAATAGAAAAGAGATAAGCAATAAAATTGAAAAATGAAGACCTCCCTCAAGAATATGGATAAATAATCCACGGTACCCACTACCCACCTATTCTCCGTTCCTTAACAGTTTTAGAAAAACTTCCAACAGTACCTTGTTTATAGAACTTAAGGAGCTATAACAATGTTCTAAAGTTCATTTTGATAGCTTTCTTAGTTTAGAAGATACTTTTAAAAAAATAAATTTTTTTTCAAACTTCAACTTTTTTTTTCATAAAATGTCTTAACACGTTCGCGACGATGGTTTGATAAATAAATTCAGGAAGAAAATTTTTTATGTCTCATTTTTGTTAATTTGTGTTTTTTGTATAAATAAAGTGTGTTCGAACAGTAAATATGAGTTTTTCTGTAGTTTGATTCTATTTTCGATGTGCACCACCGGTGGTTCATGACGCCACCAATGAATATTTTTTCGTTGTTGGCGTCGGGTACCACCGCGCGGTGGCCACCCTGTTAAATCGATTGGAATTTGTTTTTTTTTGAGAATAAACGTTTTTTTTTGTTCGTGTTATTTTTTTTGTTTTTTGTTAGTTCATGTTAATTTTTTTTATCTTCAGACTGATGATTTTTTTGTTTTGAGGCTAAATTTTTTTCTATTAGTATGTTGTTATTACCCCGAGGCGAAGCTAAAGAGGTTATAGTCTCACGACAAAAAGTTGGTAACTGGCCCGATTTTAAAAATTCCAACGGATATCGATAAAACACATATAATTTTATTAGGGAATTTGAATTCCCAATTTTTCCCAACGAAGAATAAAAAATTATAGCGTTTTTTAGATAGGCATTACGACATGCGCAGGCGCCAAGGTCGATATGTACGAAGTCCTACAAAACATGCGTCGAAGTGCTCTGTGTGCCACGGTAACCAAGCGACGTTGATAGCTTAAGCTTGATTCTGCGTCTGTGTCTGCTTCCCATCCATAGAGATATCTTATCAATTTGATTCATAATTTGCAGCAAAATGAGCCGGGATAGGATATTCAAATTCCACAGTCAAACAATGAATTGTTTTGCTAAATTTTCACAGATTTTATTCGTAATATCGACTTATTAATACATTTATTGCAATTTTCCTTCATTTCATTCGTAAATTCGACCTTCATTGTTATTTAATTTATATAATAGGTACATTAAAAAAATATTGACGACATGCACTTGCGCCGAGGGGTTTTATCATTCCTAGTGCTACGCAGTAGGGTGTCCTTCATTTTGTTATTTAGATTTATGTAGTTTTAGTTCGTAGTTAGTTATACTTACTAATTCATGTTCATTTACTTCTGAACTATCATGTTTCGAAATGATTTGAAAAGATAGGCATATATTTTTATGTACGTATCTGTATGTTTTTTTTTCTCTTACACCTATCTCAGTGGACGAGTGCGCAATCGATGGTACCCAAAGCAACATGTACTATTCCTATAGCCGTTGCCTCAATATCAAAAGCCTATCCTTGACGCGTGAAATGTTATGTGAGTCTAAACCGAGATCTAAACTTTATATTGATTATTTTGTGATAATAAACGTAGTAAATTAAAATTTAGTTTTGTTCATCATTTTATATTGATCAGTGGCCACCGATGGTTCCCATCGTCTGTGAGAATAGCTCGTTCGAGGGCCACCAGTGGCGCACATCGGTGGCGCACATCGTCGCGAACGTGTTAAAGAATAACCCCTCGAAATTTGTTGACGTTATTCTGGAACACCCTGTATAATAAAATCGTTCAATCTGAACTTCAACTCACCTAGCAAATTGCAGTGAAACAAAAGGATGGAGTGTCAAATTGGCACCACCTACAAGAGCCATATCGCACAATCCCTTCCTCATAGCTCGATAAGCGTTCTCCAGAGCATAAAGGGAACTACTACAAGCAGTGTCGGAGATCAGTGACGGCCCCTTCAATTTCAGGAAATAACTAACTCTGTTGGGTATCATTGATCTTGAGCATCTGAAATGTAAACAGAATAGTCCTGAATCTTTTTACTCGATCCATTCAAAGTAGGAATTGCTACACACTGGAATGTGATGGATTATTCAGTATACACTGTGAAGCAGCCAAATGGAATCAATTAGTATTTTTAGTTGCGATTTTTGGAACGAAGTTCGTTACGGCAGCCTTGGAGGAGATAGGGATTTTTTGTTGCGGGACCAAACTGAAAAATATGAGAGACCAAAAGTGGGACGGAAATATACTGATGAAAGTCGCGTTTTTAGTTAACACAAGCGAATATTGTATACCTTTCTCTTCCTCCCTCTTTCTTTTCGTTCACTCATCCCTTATCTTTCTGATCCCACTCCGCCATGTCAATCGCCAATCTATATATATATAATACAAGCCGAAAAATTGAATCCAGTCTACAGCAAAAACCATATTTTTTAAATTTCTGAAATTTGGTGGGAAGTTAAGTCTAATCATGTAGATTCCCACTAAGACGGGGTTTTTTAAAATTCCGCCGTTAAGGGGTTGAAAAAGGGTAAAACGTGTTTTTTGATGTTTCTCGCAAAATAAAGGACTTAGCGATCCCGTTCTTCCACGAAAATGTTAAGTAAAATTAACTCTAGAAAGTTGTTTCTCAGTTTTTTGAAATTCCATCATTTAGGGGTGCAAAAGGGGTGAGTCTGTTTTTTTTATATTGGCTATTTCCGGCAAAATAATCGACTTAGCGATTCCGTTCTTCCACTACAATGTTCCTTATAATTTTCTCAAAAATACATTTTCTGCATTTTTTGATGTTGTATCATTTAGGGGTTGAAAGAGGGTGAAATGTATTTTTCGTATATTGGCTATTTTTGGCTGATTCTCGCAAAATAATGGACTTAGCGATCCCGCTCTTTCACGAAAATGTTAAGTAAAATTAACTCTAGAAAGTTGTTTCTCAGTTTTTTGAAATTCCATCATTTAGGGGTGCAAAAGGGGTAAGTCTGTTTTTTTTATATTGGCTATTTCCGGCAAAATAATCGACTTAGCGATTCCGTTCTTTCACTACAATGTTCCTTATAATTTTCTTAAAAAACCATTTTCTGCATTTTTTGATGTTGTATCATTTAGGGGTTGAAAGAGGGTGAAATGTGTTTTTCGTATATTGGCTATTTTTGGCTGATTCTCGCAAAATAATGGACTTAGCGATCCCGCTCTTTCACGAAAATGTTAAGTAAAATTAACTCTAGAAAGTTGTTTCTCAGTTTTTTGAAATTCCATCATTTAGCGGTGCAAAAGGGGTAAGTCTGTTTTTTTTATATTGGCTATTTCCGGCAAAATAATCGACTTAGCGATTCCGTTCTTCCACTACAATGTTCCTTATAATTTTCTTAAAAAACTATTTTCTGCATTTTTTGATGTTGTATCATTTAGGGGTTGAAAGAGGGTGAAATGTGTTTTTCGTATATTGGCTATTTTTGGCTGATTCTCGCAAAATAATGGACTTAGCGATCCCGCTCTTTCACGAAAATGTTAAGTAAAATTAACTCTAGAAAGTTGTTTCTCAGTTTTTTGAAATTCCATCATTTAGGGGTGCAAAAGGGGTAAGTCTGTTTTTTTTATATTGGCTATTTCCGGCAAAATAATCGACTTAGCGATTCCGTTCTTTCACTACAATGTTCCTTATAATTTTCTTAAAAAACCATTTTCTGCATTTTTTGATGTTGTATCATTTAGGGGTTGAAAGAGGGTGAAATGTGTTTTTCGTATATTGGCTATTTTTGGCTGATTCTCGCAAAATAATGGACTTAGCGATCCCGCTCTTTCACGAAAATGTTAAGTAAAATTAACTCTAGAAAGTTGTTTCTCAGTTTTTTGAAATTCCATCATTTAGGGGTGCAAAAGGGGTAAGTCTGTTTTTTTTATATTGGCTATTTCCGGCAAAATAATCGACTTAGCGATTCCGTTCTTCCACTACAATGTTCCTTATAATTTTCTTAAAAAACCATTTTCTGCATTTTTTGATGTTGTATCATTTAGGGGTTGAAAGAGGGTGAAATGTGTTTTTCGTATATTGGCTATTTATGGCTGATTCTCGCAAAATAATGTTTTCTCAGTTTTTTGAAATTCCATCATTTAGGGGTGCAAAAGGGGTAAGTCGGTTTTTTTTATATTGGCTATTTCCGGCAAAATAATCGACTTAGCGATTTCATTCGGACACTAAAATGTTCCTTATAATTATCTTGAAAAACCATTTTCTCCATTTTTTAAAATTCCATCATTCAGGGGTTGAACGGGGGTGGAATAAATTCATACGTATACATATATGGATACGCGGGCGAAGCCGCGACGGGTCCCGCTAGTGCATTATATGTACTCATGAATTCATGTACAAGCAACTCGAAAACGTCAGATGTGAAACATCGAAATAATTGTCTATAATTTATATGAATAAAAGAACAGATTACGACATGAATCAGATATGGCATAATGAAAAGATAAAACTTTACAAATTTGTTCCATAAAATAATGACTACGTATTGTAGGTTTATATTCAATTATATAGCGTGGCGAAACGTTATCCTTTCGTTATATACACTTGCGTCTAAATTTTACGTTGCGTTGACGACCGAGTGGTCTAAGTACTGAACCCTGGTGTGCCGTATTTTTGGGTTCGAATCCCAGAGGTGACTCCTGGCTTTTTTAATTTTTTATTCACAATCTCGTAAGAGCTCTTAGCCGCACATTTCAATATTAATTATTTCAACTTGGATTAGTATAAGTTATCACTTCTGTCGTGCGCCCCGACACGCACATGTTTCGTTTTCGCAAATTGTGCTCCTTTTATATTATCCGAAGGAACTTCCTTCCTACCAGGTGTCCCATGACACCGTTTTTCTTGTTTTCTTCCCTACAGTCCATACTGTTACTCATATTGGAAGCAAGAAAGCAGGGCAAGTTTCATATTACATTGTTTTTTGTAATGCACCTATACAAAATCCTCTAGATTAGATGAAAACTCAAAAAACAATCAGTTTCATCCTCATCAATGGTACTGACGAGATCAAACCTCATATTGTTTTTTCTAAGTGTTAAAGCGCAAAACTTACCCTGTAATGCCAAATTGTTGAGGTTCAACATTTTCGAAAAACCAATCTTTCTCTGATTCAGAAAAACAGGATCCAACAAATACTCCTGTTCTTGTTCCCTCCAGTTCAGAGGGATGCATGCCTGCGTCAAAAATAGCCTCGATTGCTTTCTCCATGAATATTCTAACCATAGGATCTGAAGAGTGTGCTTGCCTTTCATGGATCCCTAGAATGAACACACGTGACTCACTATTCTTGAATAGTGCGCGACAACATATAGAAGAAGAAATTCATTTTTCCTGTCTTCTCAATAAATAAGAAATTTGTATGTACTAAGTATCTAAGTATAAATATTTGAGTTCATTCATAGCATGTAATAGTAAATGGCATAAATGTAAAAAATTATTCATGAAATAATAAGGGTTCTTCATTTGTTAATATTGTCAAAATTTGTGAAGTAGACTCACCAAAAAATCCAGCGTCAAATTTCTCAATATCCAAAAGTTTACCGGTTCTTTGGGGTATTTCTGGATGTATAGGTGCCC
Organism: Cynegetis impunctata; assembly: GCA_030704885.1. Taxonomy (NCBI): domain Eukaryota; kingdom Metazoa; phylum Arthropoda; class Insecta; order Coleoptera; family Coccinellidae; genus Cynegetis; species Cynegetis impunctata. The sequence continues at coordinate 1,656,963 of JARQZK010005059.1, forward strand.
ATCGTCGACAATCGCCATCTACCATGTCGATCTTGTTGAAGAGGTTATCTCTAAACTCGTGTACATTTCGAGAGTTTGGAAAAACGCCAGAGATTCCTGGAGACGCATAACGGTTATACATAAGAAAATGATATTATTGGTTTTGAGAAATTCTTTATAATTAAATGTTGCGATATAGTGATTTATGTGTGAGTCTTTAGTTATTTATATACCAAGTGCGTTATATAGATCCTTAGGCCCGGAGGGAAACATTCGGCCCGAAGGCCTTTGGCCCAAGGGATGATGGGCATAAGGATCTAGTAACTCACGTGTTGCATAAAAGATTATGGAATATTTAATCAATGAAAATTGCTTCATTTCTCCTCGTACAATTAGCGGGCGTTATGATCCACAATGCCCGCAAATTCGGGCATTATGGCCTAGGGCATAATGAGTGCGTTTATAGCAACCGTATCCAAGGTGAAAAAGTGAAAAATAAAATTATTATAGTATATATACATATAAATATATATACATATAAATATATATATATATATATATATATATATATATATATATATATATATATATATATATATAGTTAGTTTTATTTCTTGAACCACAAAGTATATATTATTTTTCGTATTTTCTTGGAAATAAGGTTCATATAATATTAAACGTCAAACATTACATGTTTTTTTAATAAATCATCCAAACGTTTCGGCCATGGTTTTGGCCGTTTTCAATTGATCATTTTCAAACACCTGATTTTGACAGGTCCGCCATTTTGGCTGGAGGACAAACAAACCATTTACGACTATCAGTGTTCTGAGTTCTTTGCTTACGTTTATTGAAAGTAAAAGTATTAAAAAACTTTGAATCATAAATTTATATTGAAAATGGAAACAAGTACTTATTATCATACACTTCCTTCCGATATTAAGAGCCGCTACGATCAGAAAATCAAAATTATTGATGATATAGACCCCTATCTCTTGGAGTCCAGCTCTCAAGATTTGATATCATTTTCATCAATTCCAGTAATATCCATCATCGATATGGTTAATTATTTTATCCTCACCCACAGTTTTTATACTGGACAGCAAATGAAAGCATATAAAAGCTTGCAAGGTTTCAAATTGTATGAAGCTGGACTAGTCCAAGAAATTTATGGGAAAAGAGTGAACGAAACAGCTTTTGTAGTTATTGGCAAGGTAAGATGTATTTTAATGATATTCATTAGGTTTATTCTCATACTAATCAGTGTTCTTAATTGTTATAACTAAAAGTAAACTTTATATTTCAGGTGAAACATTCACAACGTCTTAAGGAAAAGCTTCTGAATTCATGGATTATTATCCTAACTGACGGTAGTATTTCCAGTGGACATTGCACTTGTATGGCAGGCTAAGGAGAAGTGTGCAGTCATATAGCAGCAATTGTTTTTCTCCTTCACACCCGCTCTCAGTCTAAGGATGAAGAAGCGTGTACCTCAAAGCTGGCAATGTGCCTTGTCTATATCTATATGATATATCTATATCTTCATATTGTTCCTACAGAAAAAAAATAAATATACTTTCATGAGGGTCCTAATTTGCTGTCATATAACAATTACAGCAAAATCACTAGATACCTGCTCTACTTGCTTTTTTCGTTTAACCGAACGTTTAAACCTGCTGACTTGAGTTTTATCAACAGGATTGGCAATTGTGTAGGTACCCCATATTTTGGGTTGGAATCCAGTCAGGGTTGTCTTTATCCAATAACTCTGCAGGAGTCCCTGAAAAATATTTTAAATAAAGAGTTCATCTTTTTTCACTTATTCAAGTAAACTTACCTGTTATAAAATGTTTAGAACAGATTCGTGCATATTTCAATTGATTTTCACTAAAAGGTCCCCTTTTCAATGCTTTAATCCATCTCTCTTGCCTTTCTCGTGATACAGCATTTGAATAATCACCAGCATTCCTGAGGATAGCAGGGATTCTATAAAATCTCACTTTGTCTCGGTTTTCTCTCATACCACAATTAACCACGGCACAAAACGATGGCATTTTCTCTGATAAACTCCAACAATAATGAAATAATCAGAAAAAAACTTTAAATTCGACAAACAACTCAAAAACATACAACAAAATTATGACAGATTCAGATTCAAAGTTCTTCTCTTTTTTAGGTTATTAAAAGGTTCATAGAGTTTCTCATCACAGTAGAAACGCAAAACAGACACTGTATAAAAATACCACAGAACGATGGACGTAAGCAAGAGCGTTAGTCAAATTTTTCTAATTCCAAAAATATGATGGATGCGTGCAGCTATTTATTTATATGATATTGTAGTAGATTTTGTTTAGGTTTTTTATGTCTGTTCTGGCATTGACAGCGCTTGGATTCTGTTTAATACAAATCATTTCATGTATTTCCCTTTTATTTTGGTTATGCTCCGTTTTGATTATTCTGGTTTTGGAAAAGTCAAAATTATGGTTCAGCTCCTGCTCGTGTTTGCTGAGGGCTGTTATGTTCTTTTTATCGTATCTGTGTCCACTTAATCTGTTCTCTAAGTATTGGCTGGTTTGCCCAATATACACCTGATCGCAGTTAGCACATGGGATCTCATATATCACGTGTGTTCTCCTGTTTTTAGGTGTTTTTGTTTTCAGTTTACTATAGTTCCGTTCTAACAGATTATATGCTTTGTGGCATATAGTAATTTCATGTTTCTCAAACACTTTTTTAAAACTTTCTGATAATCCTGAGATATAAGGTAGTGACAGGTATCTATTGTTATCCTTCTTGTTGGTTGGTTGTTCCACATTTTGTTCTCGTTCAGGATAGTGCTGCTTCTGTATTTACTATCCGAAAATTTAATACAGAAGCAGCACTATCCTGAAAGCTAAAAATGTACTTAAGGAGAACAGCTATCCCGAAGCATGGATATATCCAATATAATAAATAAACAATTAAACGTAATAGGTTTTTTAACAAAACCCAAATAACAGATGTGATTTATGTAGGTAGCGGCACGACACAACTAAAGTCTGAAAGTGGCCCAAGAAAAAAAAGTTTGAATATAGCTGGTCTAGTATAACTCACTAGTAATCACTACATCAAGTTTATTAAATGCAGCACCAGGAAGAAGTTCGGTGTACAATCTTCTCAGTATCTTACTAAAGTACCTAGTTACTATAAATTTCAAGAGTAGCATTATTTTATCTACATCCAGAAATAAGTTACCATTATTCATTCAGATTCTTAAGATGAAGTAGTACGACATAAAATCTTAAATATATTATGAGAATTGTTAAAACCAGTATTTCATTCTCCTAAGCTAATACTCAAATATTTTTACAAATAATTCTGTTTATTCAATATGTTAATTGAATTCATTGTGACAAGTCCAATATTACAAATGCAACATTATGTTGTCTTTTTTTATTTGATTTTTCTTAAAACTTGTATGTGCCTGTATTTAATATATATTATATAGCAAATTAAATTATTTATTATTATGAATGAACGTTACACTAAGTGCGATATATTCAAATATCTTTCCTTGAAAACTGAGGAGCAGATATGTTATTTTAACAAAATCATTGAAAAACGGTGGAAATTACTCTATGGATCTTATTTAATCCAAGAATTTCAATGAAAAATTGGATTTCATACTTTATTTCTATTACTGAAAGATGCAAGTGAAATGAAACTTGGGGTTTCGATATGAATGAATTATATTATTTACTATTTTAATGACTGTGAATGTATTCAACAATATGATAGATATGTTATGTTAGGTCAGCGAATGTTTCATTTTGGTTAATTAGACATGCACATATTGAACAATGAAATTAATTTTACCCATGCACACTTTCATTCTTAAGCTATCATAACTATCAATAAATCTGAATGACAAAGTACTAAAAAATAAAACAACAAGTTACATGAAGTACATTGATAATGGACGAAACTCAGTTGATTAACCTGAATAATCAGTGAAAGAAAGAATATGTGTGCGGACTGAAATCTATTCCTCATTTCAATGGCTGTATTATGTAGCATCCTAATTATTGCATTGTTTTATACTGTCAGAGTAATGAATGAAATGAATATATCTTTCTGGTGTCATTCCAATATTCCAATTTGATCTAATGAGAACACAATATATATATATATATATATATATATATATATATATATATATATATATATATATAGTATATATATATATATATATATATTATATATATATATATATATATATATATAAATATAAATATTAAAATATATATATATATATATATATATACATATATATATACATATATTTATATTTATATACAGCGTGTCCACAGAAGAGAAAATGCTATTCTTGATAAAAAGTTTTGCCTTAAAAAAACCCATAAAATGAAATGAAGTTCAAATTTTTCAAAACCTGCTTCATTTTATATTCAATTTTATGTAAAACTCTATAAATTGTTGTACTTAGTTCGGAATGTAATAATAATCTAGTGAGTGACTTCTGCCATATTCCTAGGTAACTGTCAGCTTCGGTAATAGTATATTACATAATAAGTGTGGTAACTAGGTTTTTAGCACACGCTAAGTGAAGTTTGAAAAACGAGCCGCAGGCGAGTCTTTTTTTTCACTTAAGTGTGCTAAAAACCTTTACCACGCGAGTTATGTATACTATTCTATCTACAACCGTTCGTTTTGATTAAATACAAATTAATTATATTCCAAAATTTCCCAACTTGGTCACCAGCAATGTTTTAACTCTTTTCATTGTTATGAAAATTAGGATGTCATAGCGACAAAAGAAGCAACGCCACTTTGAAGTTGTCAGTCAAAATGTCAGTCGAAAATATGGAGATTTCACGACTAGTTGAAGCTGCTACGGCGAACTTTCTACCACAGAAATCCGGAATTCGCTACGAAAAAGCCTATGATATGTTAATCGAATGGTGCTCCCATAAAAAAGTGGATAACATTAATGAAGATGTATTAATTGCCTATTTTGAAGATAAGTTCAAGGAAAAGAAGTCGCTTTGGTGCTATTATTCAATGCTGAAGTCCACCTTGTCCATAAAAAAGAACATGCAGATAGACAAATTTCCAAGATTATTTGAAAGGAAAAACCATAGGCAATAAACCGAAGAAGTCCGAGGTTATAAAATTGTCAAAATAATTTAATTTATTCTAGCTGTAATTCAATTATGTTTTTTTATTTAAAGTTGTTAAGTTTTTAAGTTATGTTTGTGTGTTAATTTAAAATTGCCCATAATTATCATTTCAATAAAAATTCAACAAATATTTGTTTAATAATTTGTTACCACACTAAATCATTTTTAAATGATTTTTACCGCTCTAGTGCGTTAAACTGATTTTACCGCACTAGTGCGTTAAAGTAATAGTTACCGCACTAATAGGGGTGTGTAAAAACATAATTTACGCACGGTTATAGATAAATAATTTTCAAATTGTCATTCTTTTTCAACTAACTCTTCAATAATGAATATATCTTGTTTCTTGTATAGTGCTATGATATTGGAGCTGCTTCGTACAAGTGCGCAATTAATTTATTTAATGAAAAATACCCGAGCAATGGATTGAAAAAATTAATGAAGAAATTAGATACTCACTAGATTATTATAACATTTCCCAAAAGTCATAGGGTTTCATGAACATGAACATGAAATTAAATAATGAATGAAACAAGTTTTGAAAAACTTGATTATTATTTCATTTTCTGGGGGTTTTGAACAAGTGAAAGTTTTTTATTAAGAATAACATTTTTCGCTCAAACTGAAGAGAAACTTTCACTCTTGGGCATATATATATATATATATATATATATATATATATATATATATATATATATATATATATATATATATATATATATATATATATATATATATATATATTTATATATATATATATATATATATATATATATAATTATGTATATATGCCCAAGAGTAATAATTTCAGTAAAAGTCATACTTAATGTTTTAAAATTTGACAATCTGGGCTACCACATTCAGGCCACTTTTTATGAAAGGAATTAAGACTAGCAATAGTTGTTTGATGTTAATGGAGGATCAAGAATTTCGTCCCAGAATATCGCTGTTTGATCACACCAAAAATATTGCAGAAAGTTACACAAGATTTCAATAATTGCTTGTAATATTAAATGAAAGGGGGTGGGCATTTTAAGCAATATATTAGTTTAAGTGAGTGGTTTTCTCATTACCACATTTGTTTTGCCGTACAGAAGAATTTGACAGGTAGGTATCTAAATAAGTTATGAAAATAAACAATCAAAATTGAGAAAAATATATCATCAAATAAACAATGAGATACCATTTGGAGCTATGTGTTAGTCGACCCTCTGAACATTAGAAATTTTTGATGAGGTAGCTATCGACGCTAGAAGTGATGAACATTAGTCCTTGTTTAATAAGAAATTGACCTGTTTCAACCTCATTTTCGAAACCAGGTAGAAATAGGAGATACTTTTATTTTATATATATATATAGGTATATATATATATATAATATAAATATATATATATATATATATATATATATATTTATTTATATATATATATATAGGTATATATATATATATAATATAAATATATATATATATATATATACCTATATATACTATATATATATATATATATATATATATATATATATATATATATATATATATATATATATATATATATATATATATATATATATATATATATATATATATATATATATATATATATATATATATATATGTATGTATATCTATGTATAAAGGAAATTATGCAATGAATACTATTGAAAATTCATATGATTTTAATGAAGCATTGTTTGGTTCAATAAAATACTTGAATATAATAATTATTTCCTCTGAATCGAGTAAGTGAAACAGCGATACTTTGCCGAATTCAATTGTTCGGGAATCCAGTGGAAAACGTCATCTAGGTAGAATATAAAATTATAGGGTTCCGATGATTTTAGATGGGAGTGAATATAAACGAAAGCTTCGTGTCGTCGTAATATCTGTGTTCGAAATTTGGCTTTCTTTGGTCTAAGAATTCTAAAATACTACTTTTTTGTTAATTTCTTTCAACTAAAGACCTGTAATTCACTGATTCGACAGTTGAAAAAATTTTCAGTAATTTATTCAATTCATGCAGTTCAACGTCACCTGATATGCAGATCTCTTCACCAGGCGGGGGATTAGCCAAGAAATGGCCATCTATAATGCTAGAATGAAGAGCTTCTTCTTCATTTTGTAATATTTCTTGACCATTGGGTGCCATAATGTATTTCGTTTCTTAAAATTATAAGGAAACCTGGAAGAATATTTGAATCATACAGTCATCCATAAAAAAATATATTTAAAGTATAAAAACCTGTCTATACATTACAAAACTTCCAACAAAATATGAATTCGAATATATATATATATATATATATATATATATATATATATATATATATATATATATATATATATATATATATATATATGAAATGGTGAAATCCCTATGTGAGTTCATATTAATAAGTTAGAAAAGAAAACACAACTCTCACAACTCCAAAGGTTTTGAATGTTTATTTAATTGCTACTAGTTTCGCGAAATTTTTCTTCGCATCCTCAGGCAACAGATGGAGTGGACCACAGGGGTCAAACTTAAGACATGTCAAAATTTTCCCGTGTCAAAAATTAAAATATGCACAATATGAAATGGAAGCGCTGGACGGATACAATACTTGGTCATTTAAATAAAATAAATAAATATAAGCAAACACAAAATACAAAAATAATAATGACATTCACATGCAGACAATTAGTAAAATCTTAGAAATTGATAGAAATCAGATGCTCAAGCGCACTAGACCATGCGGATACGTATCCGCATATATATATATATATATATATATATATATATATATATATATATATATATATATATATATATATATATATATCGGTATAGTATGCTTATATGGAAGCAGCCGTTGACACGTGTTTCGGACTCTTTGGTCCTCATCAGAACGGCGTAGCCAAGCATTGGATTGAAAATTTGAAGATGAAAATAGTATAACAAACAAAATCCTCTGATACGGAAGATAATCACACAATTGTGGTTTATTGTTTGAACTCTCCGGTATGGGAGATTTGGTCAAACTTTGCCACGGAGCATTAATCGCCTTCGTGGCAAAGTTTGACTAAATCTCCCATACCGGAGAGTTCAAACAATAAACCACAATTGTGTGATTATCTTCCGTATCAGAGGATTTTGTTTGTTATACTATTTTCATCTTCAAATTTTCAATCCAATGCTTGGCTACGCCATTCTGATGAGGACCAAAGAGTCCGAAACACGTGTCAACGGCTGCTTCCATATAAGCGTACTATACCGATAATTCTACTCCACTTCTTTAATGTTTTCCCATGACTAATTTCTTTGTTGTTAGATAAATAGTACCCTATTATTATTATTTTCAAACATTACGTAGGTAAAGGTTTCTTTGGTTTCCCTTACCATCTAATGATAACAATTTTGAATATTAATATTAGACTGAATAGCATATACAAAGCAGCCCTGTTTATTCAATTTTTTCAAATCAATAAATGTCAAAGAAATTTCAATTACGAATATCGTAGTGAAACGTCAAGTTTTTAATAAAATCGAGATTTTTAAGATTCAACCAGCCTGTTATTGCTAATAATTATCAAAAGATTATATATATATATATATATATATATATATATATATATATATATATATATTTATATATATATATATATATATATTTATATATATATTTATATATATATATATATATATATATATATATATATATATATTATATATATATATATATATATATACATATATAGGTATATATATATATATATATCTATATCTATATCTATATCTATATCGGCTACACACACGATGTGAACAGTTGATAGTATGTTTCGTTCTTCAACGCGTTTATCAGTTTCCGATGTTAGGCGCTATGATTTGTTCGCCTGCAATTAGTGCTATTCTAGGAAAATATGCCCTGAGAAGTAAAATGCACTAATAAATGGGACTGCAATGGTATCAGTTTATGAAAGAACGAAGGCTATTGAAAAATTCATTAGGAACCTCTCATATTATTGATGAACATCAACAGGCAGAACAAGAGGTGTAGTTTTTGTTAATGAGATAAAGAATATGAGCATAGTTGGCATTACAAAAATTTCCAACTGGGTATCGAGTCTAACCTAGCGGATTTAGAAGCACTACACCATACATAAAAGTTTACTCCACAGAAAGGAAAAAAGAATTTTAAAACGAACAAAGACCCACAGTAGTCATTTCAAATATCTAGTTATGTATTTAACTTATCATTAAACTAATCAAGGTATCAACAAATCATACATAGAAACTGTATGGAATATCCACCAATCCTAAAAATTTGTAGCACCGAAAAGAAATAAATCGGCAAAGAAATAGGACTGGAACTTAATCTAATAGAGAGACAAATTATGTAGAGTGAACTGGAAGATAAGCAAGAGTTAAACTTGGAAAACTGTAACTACCTTAATATGTACCTGTATGTAAAAAAAACAACATGTAATGCGCATATTTGGCTCTATAATACCAGTATGAATTTCAGATCCAAAATGCTCTGAGATAAAAAACGTAGATATATTCATAGAGAAGGTTAATAATTATTGGAGAACTTTACTGATATATATATATATATATATATATATATATATATATATATATATATATATATATATATATATATATATATATATATATATATATATATATATATATATATATATATATATATATATATATATATATATATACATTCACAATCTATCCAAATAACGAAAGGCATAATTTTCAAAATTAATTGTATTCTTAGGTCATACACCCGGTAAACTCAAAGATGAATATTTGGCAAGTCCTTGATAATGTTGAAATTTTTTAAATTATAAATAATTTATCGCTCAAGATTTCGGACACAAAAAACTTACCTTAAATAAATCCAATATCCTCAACCAAACTGTATAAAAAAAAACCAATATAACCACAACCGTATTTTTCTGACAACACTCAAACCGCACCAATAATATAGAAGCGAAGAGAAAAATTAAAAATGTGAACTATCACAACTAAACCCGAAATTTTAATCTTTAGGGTTCACTAATGTAGGGATATTTATAGATTATTTTGGGGATAGTTCTTAATTTAAATACAATGGAGTTCAATGAATAGCTGGATAATATGGCCAATCAGGTCCGGATTAATATGGTAACAATATTGCGGGGTGATTCATACATAAGTGTTCAAATAATACCTATAATACCCGTTAACGAAGGCATGAACAAAAAGCAACTTCAATTTTGAAAATTATTTTGTATATTGAAAATATTATGAATTAATATTTTTGTATTCAAATGAGATTTGTTTCACTCCGTTGAAAAGTTGATATAATTATGACAATGTTTTTTCTCGATAAGAGCAAAAATATTTCAACATAAAACTGACGAACTCTATTGAAAATAGGCAACTGTAAAAGATATTGCTGACTTTTGGATAAATATAACTGATAAAGATATTTTCGGCAGTTTGGATCTATGTAGAGTGTATCAAGCGATTAGGTACTTTCCTCGTTTCTAGAACTCAGTGATGCTTTCGCCTGTAGACAAGTAGTGATAAAAATGCAGAAAATGAACGGATTATTCTTCCGAGATTGAGAAACACTGATGGGATGTAATGGGATCGAAACGCCTGCCTTTTGTTAGGCTGCTTTTTTGTGTGTAATATTTCCGTTAGGAATGCATCATGATTTGTCTCTCCACGAGTTTAAGTTGTCAGAACAGAAATAATGTTTATCATTCATGAAGTATAGTACCCGAACTTCATAGATTATCCATTATTTAACAATTTTTGTCATTATTTTTTATTGCAAAATATTCAAGTGTTATACAAAACTTCATGTAATCTTGGTGGAATAGCACCTCTACACTGCAGTTTTCAAAAGTGAGTTAGTGTATTCTGGTGAAATATAGACCACACCGATGAAGGTTGCATGAGGATATATGCATTCAGATTGCGCTCAAAAATTATTAAAATTTGAACATATAAATTCCGTCGTTGCGAGAAATTGATTGATAACACCAAGAGATACTCTACTAGCATCAGCTCATTCCATTAACCAAATTTCAACCTTCTAACCAAGTGATGCGAAAAACTTCAAAAATAACTGAACTACATTAATTTCCAGCGTAGTGATGGCAGTCTTGGAAAATATCTAGCAAAGGGTACTTCTCTGACATCAACATAAATCACTTATGAAATTTGAACAATCTGATGGAGCTTTGGGAGTACGCAAGTCCTCATTACCTACAATTCTCTACATCAGAATGCTTCGTTGGTTAGGGAAAAAATTAAACCAATACAGGCACTTTCTAAATCCTTGTATAAATTTCATATACTCCCAATTTGGAGAGGGTTTGTGGCTGCAGAAATTTTCCAAGAACTGGGTTTTCAACATTGTTTCATAATTATTTTCCTAATTTTTTTCTATCGCTAATGAACCTCTACGTCACTCACTTGTCCAAAGATTGAAGTTGCCAAACTTTTGATAGAATTCACGAAAATGAAGATATCAAATTTCAGCTCATTTGAATTGATGGGTGTGGGTGCCCAAAGTTTCCAAAGTGTACAGAGAAAAAAAATAAATAAATATATATATATATATATATATATATATATATATAAATATATATTATATTTATTATATGTATATATATATATATATATATATATATATATATATATATATATATATATATATATATATAAATATATATATATATATATAGAAAGCAGAATTCTTCGTGTTATCGATACACGTTCGTGGCAATAAAATGAAGTGAACTAGGACATTTATTTGAAACTAATCAAACAAACCTCCTAGCGGAGCTGGTTATACGAGTTCACGAAACATCGAAATGCCTCCATATACCTTGGATGGTGTATGTTAGAAACATTAAGTTGCTTATCACAATCAATGGAAATGATAGACATCCAAGGTATATGGAGGCATTTCGATGTTTCGTGAACTCGTATAACCAGCTCCGCTAGGAGGTTTGTTCGATTAGTTTCAAATAAATGTCCTAGTTCACTTCATTTTATTGCCACGAACGTGTATCGATAACACGAAGAATTCTGTTTTATATTCATTTGCTACCTGTAAAAGGAATAAAATTGGAGCGCTTGTTACTTGCGGCGTGTGAATGTTGAATTACATCGAATTGATGTATCAACTTTACTCTTGCTTAGCGAATATAGTAACCACCTTCGGGTATCAGGACGTACGAGTTCTCGTTGCCGAAATGTTTTCTTCTATCTGTAAGATGTGGTTCATTTGTTTCCGACTGGTGGCGCTGTGTCATATTTATATGCCATATAGTCACTGGAAAGAAAATATAACGCCGTTAGAAATATTTGGTTGGTTCTCGCTTTCGATGGATGGATGATACTGATGAGCCCCAAATAAGGGCGAAACAGACTGTCTATCATTTCCATTGATTGTGATAAACAACTTAATGTTTCTAACATACACCATCCAAGGTATATGGAGGCATTTCGATGTTTCGTGAACTCGTATAACCAGCTCCGCTAGGAGGTTTGTTTGATTAGTTTCAAATAAATGTCCTAGTTCACTTCATTATATATATATATATATATATATATATATATATATATATATATATATATATATATATATATATATATATATATATATATATATATACAACAAGGAAAACTCTTCAATAATTTAAAAAATCATCAGACAGCTTTCCGAGTGAGCTAGTTATACGTACTCTGCGAGGCGAATTATTACACATTCACAATCCAACGGTGATTTATTGAAATCGTCAAGTCACCCCGACTCAAAATCTGCATAAAGCTCTTCCGATTTTATCAGATCTCCAGATATATTTATGAACTTATTTCATAACGCAATTTTAGTTACTTATTCTGGTTTTGAAAATTATCTTTGAGGTTCATTTCGAGTAATATTTATTCCTAAAAATCATTAATATATGGTTGAAAGTTATTATATTATATCAATGAAAGTTCGGAAAAATTGATTTTGAGCATGTTGAAAATGAACAGTTAAATTTTTTCATTCCGATTATTGCAGTTGGAAGTAACTCATAAGAAAAAGAATCAGTAAATGGTGAGATTTTATTATTCGCAAAAAATGTCTCGATAATGGAATATGACTATATTTAAACAATAGTCCGAGTTAAATATTTTGAGTTGAATGGACGATTTTCTTTTCATTTTAAGTTCATTAATCTCTTCAATTTATTATTCAACACATCGAACCGATATTAGAAAAGGCTATTGACCTGAACCTATTGATGGTTGAATTTGTACACGTTTTGAAAAATATCAATGCAGTACTATGAATTAATAGAGCGCGAGAGCTGGACTATCAGGAGCGTATCCAATTTTTTCGATAGAGTATTTATTAGTTCAACAATCAATTCATGAAAAATATACCTCTTGACCATAGTCAATTTTATGCATTACATAAATCGAACAAGGAAAATTCTTCAATTATTTAAAATTATCAAACAATCTTAAGGGAGCTGGTTATATGTATTCTACGGCGCGAAATCTGCATTCACAAGCTACTGTTGCGAAGAAGACATCTTCATGTCGTCAGGAAGTATTTGTTCTCGCGAAGAAAGTCTGCATTTTCGATATAAACAGTGAATTGTTGGATGCCAATATCTTTGGCGGGGGACGCTCGAGGAGACCCGATATTTGGGTTGTTTTCTTGACTCATAATTGAGGTGGGAGATTCACACAAATCATGTGTGCAAAAGACTGAGTAGTGGATATTTTGCTCTCCTTCATCTGAGGTCCAGTATGGCACTTACAGATTTTGTAGGTGTGTATCATGCTATGGTTCACTCGCACCTCACTTTCTTCACATTATGGGGTATATCAACAGGTTGAAGGAGGGTATTCATTGCACAGAAGAGAGTAATCCGACTCTTGTATGGCCTTCATCCTACTGAGTCACGAAGGAGGTATTTCGTTGGCCATGGTATACTCACTCTGCCCTCGATATTCATCCTCAAAGCAGCAATGTACACTAGACAGAATTCTGCCTCTTTTGCGAGATTGGGTGCTTCATATAATACAAGAAATGATTTGAAATTACTTTTTCCTAAGCACAAGAGTGCGTTGTATGAAAAGAGTCCCAACTATGTGTCTGTTATTTTTTATAATAAATTGCCATCATTTCTTACTAGCATATGAAGTATTATAAAGTTCAAAAAGGAGCTAAAGCGTTTTCTACTAGGTCATGCATTTTATTCATTCGAAGAGTTATGTTTTCATTTATTTGTATATTTTAAGATTCTATTTATATATTATCATGACGTGAAAATGCTTGTTTCAGCCGAAGTATGAATAAAATTTATTATTATTATTATATATTATGCAAAATAAAGGAGATTTTCGAAACAATATAGCATTTGAAAATTTATTTATACAGATTATAACTCATCTTTATAATTATACAATTCATTTTCTTCAATCTGTAGGGAGTCCCAAAATATGGGATTTCCGAACTCTTCAGCCTCTTCCACCTGTGGAGTCGACGAAATTCTGAGATATTTGATTGGATCACTTGCATTTTTGGACACTTCTGGCCAATCTATCCCTATCTTTGGTTGGCTGAAATTCAATCAAATTTCTACTTAGAATATTCTTTCAAATCGATAGGTTGTTATGATATGAGAATATTATTGAAATTCACGACTTGAAAATGAACAATATTCCTAAATCATTTACGTGAATTTTACAGTCACGGTTAGTTTCAAAAAGTCAAGACGGACACCACTCTCTTACCCATCTTTAGCAAACGTTACGAACATATCCACCATAATCTTTGAAATCTTTCTATCTTCTTCAGTTGACAATGAGTCGAGAGACGTTTTCAGCACATAGATCGTGTCATCAGCATGGGAAACACCTGTAACAGGTTCACGTTGAAATTATCACGGGTTTCGAATATTTATTATTTTCATTTTATCATCATCAGATTCGAAACAAAAAACTTTCATCGAACGGTTTTTTCCTCTATATAACGAAAATGTTCAACATCCTTCTCTCAATAATGACAAAAATCAGGGAAATGTAAATTGTAGGGTTCTATTGAGTCTGCTATAGAAACTTTCAGGTGACTTAGAAGTTCTCGTACTAATTAATTATATGTATCAAAATTTTTCAGATTTGCCGGCAACAGGACTCAAGTTGCAGTTACGATGAAAACTTTGAAGTGTTATGAATTGATGTGGCCGTTACTTAGTTTAAAGCCATAACAATATTAGAAAAACACGTGTTTGATTTTAATGGTTATAATCAAGCATGCGTTTTTTTAAATAATAACCTTGAAGTGATTGCTTATCGCAAAGGAGAAAATATCACCAGAATATCAGCTTAACTCGAAGTAAATCTTCCAATTGCGTACAGAAGTCTAGTCAGCTATTTACGGAGTAAAACACAAGGCCAGCCCCTATACAAAGACTGATCGAAGTTCCTCATCAAATTTGGCGCAGAAATATGCAACACAAAAAAGTTATTTATGTACGGGCAACATTCATCCCTCGGGCCGAATGTTTCCAACCGGGCGTTAGG
The DNA here is from genome assembly GCA_030704885.1 of Cynegetis impunctata. Lineage (NCBI taxonomy): Eukaryota > Metazoa > Arthropoda > Insecta > Coleoptera > Coccinellidae > Cynegetis > Cynegetis impunctata. Next base: position 1,672,696 of record JARQZK010005059.1, read on the forward strand.
ATCTGTATAACGCACGTGGTGCATACAATGTTTATTTTCCGGTTCATTGCTCCTATACTTTCCATTTTCACATAGTAGGCATTTCATTTGTTGATATTTTGAAGTTTGTGAATATTTTTGTCATCATATTCAGTGAATGTCATTGCTGCTTTCTTTGTGTAGTCTTATAGAAATAATGGAAATGAAAATGAATTTATCATTATCTGTTATTAAAATATACAAGATCTTGACAACTGTTCACCGCCATCTTCCTGATCCCTCGAGAATGAGGGGAGAAACATAGTTAATAGGCCAAGCCACAGAGATTTAGAATGAGCATTTTGTGTAAAAAGTGTTAGAAGAAAATCAGCTCCGCCATTGTTTCTAATATAGTTCTATATGATATACTGATATGTTTTTCACTCGACTTTATTATTTGTAACTTTGTTATTAACGATTTTATGCAAAAAATCGCGTTATTTTTAGTTTTTTGCTCAAGAAAAAAGTAATTGTGATGGTGTCAATAGGCTAATTGTAGAAAATGAAAAGACGAAGAAAATGAGAGGTCGGACGACTCGATCTGACTTGTATTTCGAGAGGAAATTGGAAAAAAACACCAAAAATTAAGTTTTTTCAAAAATTCATATCTCGGTAATTTTTTGAGTTGTAGCGTAGATCCTCCGGTCAGTATTAGTTATTAATATAAACTTTATTTATGCGAAGAGCAGGAACTGTCCGATGCATAGTTTTCGATCTTTGGCCATTTGTATATTTAACTATACAATTTTCCAGCAGACCTGAATGCGACATGGTCCGATTTCAATTTGCAAGAAAGATTTTGAGAGTAGAATTCTCATAGTTCAAAACGTTCATCTTGGTTTTACTTGAAAACGCTGAGAAATATGTTAAAAATAAAGCTGAACATCGCGAAAAACTGCCGAGAAATTACCGTCATGTTCAAAATGCCGACGCTTTCGAATGTCATGCTTCTCATTGCCTGTTATTCTACCCCCACTCTTCAACTATTCTCACGCGCTCTGCCGTTTTTCGTCATGTTCAGATTTATTTTTAACATATTTCTCAGTGTTTTCATGTAAAACCAAGATGAACATTTTGAACTATAAGAATTCTAATTTCTAAATCTTTTTTGTAAATTGAAATCGGACCATATCTGTCGCATTCAGGTCTGCTGAAAAATTGCATAGTAAAATATACAAATGGCCACAGATCAAAAACTATGCATCAGACAGTTTCTGCTCTTCGCATAAATAAATTTTATATTAATAACAAATACTGAGCAGAGGATCTACGCTACAACTCAAAAACTAACCGAGTAATGAATTTTTGAAAAAACTGCATTTTTGACGGTTTTTTCCGGTTTTCTCTCAAACTAAGGGTCTGATCGAGCCGTCCGACCTCTCATTTTCTTCTTCTTCTCATTTTCTATAATTAAAGATGTCTATTAAAAACAAAGGTAAAAACTCTTTAATTAAAATGGCTATAATTAAGGAAAATAGTTCAAACCACTACAGAGTAGCAGAGATTAAAATAAATTTTATACCAATAAAAGCCATGCTAAGTAAAGTGTTAGTAAAATTCACGTAAAAATAACTGTCAAAATGTTGATTTTGGATACAGTGCAAATACGTTCGAAACAGGATGCGAGTTAATTTGAAGCAGATATTTTTATTATTGCTAAAACTCATATTGTAAGTTATTCCAGAAGAATAATAACTGTAAAAGTTTCACAAAAAGAATTGAATAATTTTTATTAACAGAAATGAGCAAGTAATTAAGAAAATGAAGTATACCTATATCATCTGTAGTTCCACTTCTAGTTTCTGTCCAGCTGTGTGCACCCCTGTAATCGAATAAATAGTGGAAAACTGGAGATTTCACTGCGGTCGCATGCATTTTCGTACATTTACCAATGTCAACCTTGAATAATCGATCTCCAATCATCTGAAAATTGAAATTAACGAAATTTTTAAAATTTCACAGTGGTACATAAGATTAGTAGGACATACAAGCTCTATTGAAGTTTGGATTGGACAGAAAAACCCCGAGAATACTCGTTGATTCTCAATGTGCTTCAAACAAATGAGAAGATTCATATGCGTTAACCTTTATTTTAATAATTTCCAGTCCTAGGTGAATATTAAATTTTATACTATTTTCTCTTTTTCAAGTTTCTTAAGTTATTCGGTACATATGTAGAGGAGGAGGTGGTAATATGGTACCCTATTTTGTTTTTTCCACGTAAAATTTTTATTTTTTGTAGTATCAACAAAAACTAAACATCGACCTATTCCTTGCTTAATACTTAACAAATAACATTATTAACTTATTTTGGTTCAATTTCCAACAAAATCGGCAACTCACTCTCCAAAAACAATATAAAAGTAGCCTCCAAACTTTCAAAAAAATCACTCAATTTTTTTTAATGTTTAAAATAAAACTATACCAACTATATCAGAAATCTGGAGTAAAGCTTAGTTGTAATGAGTATAATAGCTGTTATATAGGAGAAACAGGCTGAATTTTACCACTCCATGTAATATACCCACCAACATTCTTTTAGATTAAATAAAGAAAATTCAAATTATATAAGAAAACACTTTTTAGATTCATGTCACACATTTTCAGACATAAGTAATATTGAAATTTTATACACAGCTCCGAAAAGTATTAAACTGAATACTTTAGAATCCATAGAATTATATAGATATATATATATATATTTATATATATTAATATATAAATATATATATATATATATATATATATATATATATATATATATATATATATATATATATATATATATATATATATATATACAGTCAACCTTTTAAATGACCATAGAGATATACTTAATTACCCATTATTTGATATTTTGTACAATGATATAGTTTAAAATTCCCAATAATTATACCCTTACGCCCCTTTCCTTTGTGTACCTACCTGCCTACTATTACCGATACTTTACAATGTAAAAATGTTCATTAGCTTGAAAATCTATTTAGTATTAAGAAACAGCAGTCACAAATAATTGAATAAAAATATTAATGAAAACAAAGTATAGTGTTTCTCATTTATATTTGAAAATTTATTGTTACAAAGTAACTGACAAGTCCATCCAATATTTAGGATAATAAGCTTCTGACCTGAAATTCTGATAACAATCAGATGATCACCAGAATATAACCTACCAATCCAATTTGGTTGGTTATAATCTGGTGATTGAAATCGAATTTATTCGAATAATTTCTCAGCGGTTAAAAGGGTCAAGGTAAAAGTGGTTACCTCTTTTTCTTTCATAATTTCACTTACATCGATCAATCTGCTGAAATTTAGACGATTTATCGGCTTAGTTCCAAAATATTCTTTTTTTATTTTACTATTCACATCTTTGAGAAAATGCTTTGCGACTGTATTATCGTAATCGAGAATGTGTGGAATGACATCATCCCAGTTTCCGTTTATGTGGTCCAGATATTTTTCCGGATAAAAATCTGTAATATAATTTATTATCATTACGTGGATTATCTAAGTAGTGACGAACTTTTAAGAAGCAATTTTAAAGATTAACATTTTCCAGTTTTTTAATTCTACCTTCTTAGTCCATGTAGATAATAATCAAAGAAGATATATATATATATATATATATATATATATATATATATATATATATATATATATATATATATATATATATATACAAGTACGACAAATTGAAACAGAAATTTCAGAATATTTAAGAAAGAAACTATAAATGTTAAGAAAAAGCAGTTAAATATAACAAATATTTAACTACATATGTATCTGTGAAATAATAACACTTTGTTCAAGGAGAAGTTTATAGTTCGTTAAACGCAATTAAGAATTAATTATCATAAATAGGTAAATAGAATCTGAGATCACAGGATATCAAAGATACATGATGTTCCTATATAATTTATGTTAGTATGAAACTGTCAATATTCAAATGCATATATCAATGTTTCAAAAAATATTTTACTTCATGTAATTTGTTTGTTGTTTGAAATTTTCAGTCTTGAATATACTAAATGCAGCAGTATGATATAAAGGTATCAAATCAGTGAATAAATAATCCACACATAAGTATCTAATTCATTCAATTTTCAAGGTGATAATTTCAAATAATTTATATTCTTAACATCGAATAAAAAGTGAACATACTTCCGTTCAATATCTCACAAATGATATAATTTGGTTAGAGATATTTCAGATCTATTCGAGTGATACAAAGAAACTAAAACTTTCGGTCTTACCAAATCCTGGATACAATCCTTCCCCACTGGTGTGAGACGATATCCATGGGATGTCGTAGATTTGTCCATCGTCCAATAATTTGATTGGATGTTTTGGCAGCACTGGGTCTGTGGCCCAAGAGTCAACGACCATGCCGAATGGTGAAAAGGGGTTGAAAAGCCAGGGCTGTGAATTTATTCGAAAAAATAACTTTATTAATAATATTCATTAAAATAAACAAAAATTATAGAGCTACATTGTATTGAACAAAATTCAGAACACTAGCATAAAGAACTTGAAATAGTTTAGAAACTATACATATTGAAAAACAAGCGACTAAATATGCGCTGCTGTATGTTCCTCAATTTCCTTTCACTATAATAATAGGATATCACTTGTAGCAATTTCTTTTCAAATTTTTTTATTATTTGACCATTGGTGGTTAAAATTTTTGATTCCTTTGTTCAAAAGTTAGGATTCAGGCACGTTTTTTGTTAAATACGAGTACTTCATAGTGTTATCTTGTTTCCTAAAACGTGTTTAATAACTGGTACGATATATTAGTTGCACCTTTGTTTATTATATGAAAAATGTTAGTATTCAACAATCAATTCGTAAAAAATATACTAGGTGACCAAAGTCAATTTTATATATTACATAAAGTGAACAAGGAAAATTTTACAATATTTTAAAAATTATCCAAACAACTATCCAAGGGAGCTAGTTAATTGTATGGTACACTTTGAAAGGCCATATCTTGATTTTTTCAAAAGGCACTCTATTTATTTGATTACTCAGTTCAATTGAGTATGTCATTCTTCATCTTTTCTTTATTTATGTTTTTTCCAAAAAGTTGATGGTTTAGAAGATAATTCACATTTTCAAAAAAATCAACACTTTTTTTCATCTTTTAAACGAGTAACATGAAAAACAATAAATTCTGATAACAGACGTCAACGTAACTGCTGCGGGCGTCAATTTCAAAATTTGATGAGAAATTATTGAAAACAAATTAAAGAAGCTTAGTACAGGATGTCCCATTTTGGGTTATTTTGAATGGTATCTCCGTTATTTTTGAAGATAGAGGGTTGCGGTTTTCGCGACACTGTGCTACTTTTTCGAAAAACTGAAGATGCCGTCAACATAATTTTAATAACTCTTTTAGTTTTTAAGATACAGGGCATTTTTGAAAATGTTGCATTTTGGGATCCCCGTCGTATCGCCGTTATCCTTCATCTTATCGAAAAGGTAATATAACACTCTCATATATTTTTTATATATTTTAAAAATTATCCAAACAACTATCCAAGGGAGCTAGTTAATTGTATTCCGCGACGCGATATGTGCATTAACAATTCAACAGTGAATGATGGAAAATTGTTTTGGGCAACAATAAGAAAAATGTCAATCCATCTGTATGCGGATCTTGGGTCGGGGTGACATGACATTTTCTATAACTCAGTGATGCATTGTGAATGCAGATTTCGCGTCACAGAATACATATAACCAGCCCCTTTGGAAAGTTGTTTTATAATTTTAAATGATTGAATTATTTTCTTTGTTCACTTTATGTGATATATCAATATGTGGCATGCAAAATTACTTCAACTCAAGAAAAAAGAAACGGTGTCATGGGACACCAGGTAGGAACGAAGTTCCTTCGGATAATATAGAAGTAGCACTATTTGCGAAAAGGAAACATGTGCGTGTCGGGGCGCACGACCGAAGTGATAACTTATACTAATCCAAGTTTAAATAATTCATACCGAAATGCGGGGCTAAAAGCTCTTACGAGATTGAAAATTAAAAAATTAAAAAAGCCAGGAGTCACCTCTGGGATTCGAACCCAGAAATATGGCACACCAGGGTTCAGTACTTAGACCACTCGGTCGTCAACGCAACGTAAAAATTAGACGCAAGAGTGTATATAACGAGAGGATAACGTATCGCCACGCTATATAATTGAATATAAACCTACAATACGTAGTCATTATTTTATGAACAAAATTTGTAAAGCTTTATCTTTTCATTATGCCATATCTGATTCGTAATCTGTTCTTTTATGCATATAACTTATACAAAATTATTTCGATGTTTCAAATTTGACGTTTTCGACTTGCTTGTACATGAATTAATGAGTACATACTATACATTGGCGATTGACGTGGCGGAGTGGGATCAGAAAGAGGAGGGATGAGAGAACGAAAAGAAAGAGGAAGAAAGAGAAAGGCATACAATATTCGCTTGTGTTAACTAAAATCGTGACTTTTGTCAGTCTACTTCCGTCACACTCTTAGTCTCGCATATTTTTCAGTTTGGTCCCGCAGCGATATCCCTATCTCCTCCAAACCTGCCGTAAGGAACTTTGTTCTAAAAATAAACAGCTGCATTGATCTTATAAGATCCTATCATTGTCATAAGTTTAAAATAATTGAAGAATTTTCATTGTTCAAATCATGAAAAACATACTAGTCGAACATGGTCAATTTCATACATTACATAAAGTGAACAAGGAAAATTCTTTAATAATTTGAAAAATCATCAAACAACTTTCCAAGGAAAATGGTTATACGTATTCAGCAACGCAAAATCTGCATTCACAATCGAACTGTGAATTATAGAAATTGTCAAGTCACCCCGACTCAAAATCTGCATACAGCTGTTTCGATCTTATTAGATCTCATCAGTGCAGCTTATTTGACTCGGAGTGAATTAACAAATTTCTAATTGTTCCCCAATACAAATCGTGGTCAGTAACACTGGCTGGATGAGATCTAATAAGATCGAAACAGCTGTATGCAGATTTTGAGTCGGGGTGACTTGACAATTTCTATAATTCACAATTTGTTTGATAATTTTTTAAATTATTAACGAATTTTCCTTGTTCACTTTATGTAATGTATGAAATTGACCATGTTCGACTAGTATGTTTTTCATGATTTGATTGTTGTATTTTGCGTATTAAGCGACTAGAATATTCGGAGCGCGCTCTCGTGAGTATATCCAAAGGTTTTAAATCACTATGTTAGTGTGCCTTGGAATCATATACACCACTGTTGTAGAGTAGATATCTTCATATCAGGAGGTACGTGTTTAAGCGACGAATTTCTGCATTTTCAGTCGAAGCGGTGAATTGTTGTTTCCCAATATCTTTGGTGGGACGGCGCTCTGGATTGTTATCCAGCCAGTGTTACTGACCACGATTTGTATTGGGGAACAATTAGAAAGTTGTTAATTCACTCCGAGTCAAATACGATGCACTGATCAGATCTAATAAGATCGAAACAGCTGTATGCAGATTTTGAGTCGGGGTGACTTGACAATTTCTATAATTCAACGTTCGATTGTGAATGCAGATTTTGCGTTGCTGAATACGTATAACCAGCTTCCTTGGAAAGTTGTTTGATAATTTTTTAAATTATTAAAGAATTTACGTAATTTTCATTGTTCTCTTCAGGTGAATCTTAATATTTATTCAATATAAATATATTCAATTTTAATACTGCTCACAGTCACTATAGCTGTATTCGCGATAAAACTTTCAGTACACTGCTATAAGCCTACATTTCTTACAATTTCTAACAATTTTCATGTATGTGATGAGTATAAGAGATAATATTGTGAACCATTTTGTTTCTCAAGATATATCTAGTGACGGATAGTTTCTTCACCAACCTGAAACATTCCGACAGCAGAAACAATCTTTTCAGCAGGCGTTACTCTCAGGCAAGCCAACATTAATTTAACGTTCTGTTTAGAGCATCCAACGGCCACAGCTAATTGTTTTGCTTTTTTTAGTGAATTTTCCATTATTACCCAGGGATTCAAAATACAGCCACTCATAGATATCGCTCTATTGAATAGTCCTGAAATGTAGAAACCAAACTTGAAAATGTAGCAAAAAAATTTTTCCAATCCAAATATCGTTACGCCAAAACACAATTATACTTTACAACTGAGGAGTGAAGTTCTGAAGGTATCGTAGGTTAGATTATAACAACATAATTAATTATTCCAATGTTATTAATAGTTCCATGACATTTCAAAGACTCCAGTACATCTTTTAGGTAATAAGCAGCCTACAGAATGTGGTGATTATGGAAAAAAAACTTGTTCATAACTAAAATGTTTGATTTTGATATTAAGGATACAAATTATAATATAAAGTATAAACTTTAAAATAAAAACACTTGGCTTATGTTTCACAATATAAAAAATATATTTAGATACTGTATTTAGCAGTAACGAAAAGTCGACATGTTTCGAGTTATGAACTCATTATCTAGACTGGCTACAGGAGATTATTACATCGTATTTTATAAAACAGACAAAAGCAAAGGTGATACCTGAAAATCAATTTGTTCGTTTACAAGGGGTAATTGACTATTATGGGCGGAACTAATTTCGAGAATTTCAAGAAGGTCAAGGCTTTCCTTTGTTACCTGAATGTAACAATTTGGTTTTGTTGAAATCCAGGAAGTGATTGAATTTTATACAATGTTCATAGAAGCCAGTGGTATTTTTGTTTTGTAAAATTGACTTTAACTTCTCCGAACATTGTATAAAATTTAGTCACTTTCTGGATTTCCGCAAAACCCAATTATTGCATTCAGGGAACAACGGAAAGCGCCTTGACCTTCTTTAAATTTTCGAAATAAGTTCCGCCCATAATAGTAAATTACCCCTTGTAAACGAACAAATTGAGTTTCAGGTATCACCATTGGTTTTGTCTATTTTATAAAATAACATGTAATACTCTCCTGTAGTACCAAGCTAGTTAGTCGAGTATGTTAGGTACGCTGGCTAGTATTTGGGAGGTCTCGGGTTCAAACCCCGGGGCCGACTGGTCTGCCATGAGTTTTTCTCAGAGGTTTCCTCATGGTAATGTAAGTCACTGCTTGCAAACTTATAAGGCGAATGCTGGGCCAGTATTATTCCTCTGAACCCTACCCACACTTCCTATGTTCCATAAATATCCCGTCTCACCTATCCTTAATGCACTTGTACATACAAGTGTATCCTCTGATCTGGCTGAAGGAGTTAATCCCAAACTCAAGCTGCCCGCCTCCCTGACACATACTTCAGGGAGGAATGAAACACGTGTGTTTCCTTTTTCCTTCCTTTTCTCCTGTAGTCAGTCTTGATAATGAGTTCATAACTCGAAACATGTCGACTTTTCGTTACTGCTAAATAAAGTATCTAAATATATTTTTTATATTGTGAAACATAAGCCAACTCACCTCGAGATTTTGGAGACAGCATATGAAAATGTACGCTAGCTCCCCCCGCCGACATTCCAGTGATTGTTATCGAATCTGGGTTCCCTCCGAAGTACTGAATGTTCTCTTTCACCCATCGCAAAGCTAAAATTTGATCCCGCATGCCATTATTTCCTGGTACGTGATTATCCTCCGTACTCAGGAATCCTGTAATACAATCAATGATGTATGTTGTAAGTTGAATTTTTATTACAAACTTTAATTGAATGTGATGATATTGAAGTGGCCATTCAATAATATACAAATTATTTTTATGCTATATGCTAATTAACATGTATTATAGACAATTATAGACTCGACTGTAACTATTGTGAAAAATTCTATATAGGAAGTACAATTAGAAATTTCAAAACTCGAATACACGAACAGCAGCGTAGCTTTATTAAGCAGAAAACTGACTCTAATTATACGTGTCATCTTATTCAAAAAAACCATACCTTTAATCATAATTATAATATATTACAGTTAGAAAATAGTCTCCACAAAACCAACTGTTGGGAATCCCTATACATCCATAAATATAAAAATTCCGGAAACCTAGTTAACGACAAGATAGCAGTAAACCCTTCTGCTCTTCTTAATCTGTTCAATGTACCTACTAATAGCTCTGAATGAATTGCTTGTTGTTAATTAGTTTCTCTAGGAACCCCTCTGTTATATTCCATTTTCGTATAAATAGATTGTTTTATAATACCATAGTTTAGTACGAGATGAAGTCAATGTTATGACGAAACGCGTTTACTCAGTAGATTTTCATTCCAACCTGTGAAAAATTAGTTTTTTTATTTCTTTATAAGTTATAACATGTAGGTATCACTTATTAGAAACTCTGTTATTGTTTTACCATTTTGTGAATCGTTTTACACCTAGACTAAAGCAAATAACTCGATCATATGTGCGGATCTACAGAGAAGATTGACATTCCTATTTCTTTGCTACTGAAATACAAAATAAAATTTTGAATTTCTAGTAGGTAGGTATGCATTTAAGGAATAAAATAAAAGAAACACCATAAAAAAAGGATTATGTTGCCAAGGTTATGCGATAGATCACTCACTTTAAAACAATGATATATTTCGAGTTTTCTTCTGACGTAAATTTATCTCGGATTATTTTCTTTCGCCCAACATGAAGAATTAAATAAATTATATCTTATATACGCACGCTTTGTGGATCAGATGTAGAGGGGCAAACTGTAAAACATGCGTATGTTTACGAGTTTCAGTAGTTCAAAAAATTATTGATGATTTGGTATTATAAAATAATTATAAGCACCTTGTCCTTTTGGAACCGGCGTTCAACTGTAGGTTCCTAGTAAGGAAAAAAGGCAGTCATGGGAACTGCCGGCAGTAGTGAAAACTTTGTAATAAGTGTGTAATTGTCACTTTGCCAATGCATTTTTTTTCAGGCTATCCAAATATCTGAACAAAAATTCTATACAGGGTATCCCATAAATTGGCCAACTTCAACTTTTGATTTTCAAATACGGACCTGTACTTTTTATTGCATTTTTTTGAATGCTAAGAGTCATGTTTCATATTGTCGTAGTATTTTCATCTGAATTACAGAGTGTTTTGTAAATATTAAACTATTACCAGTAAAATTTCAGTAATTTGAAAAGAAATCATAGAATAAGGTATTAGTTCAATATTTCATGATTTAGATAAAAATATAACGACAATATGAAACATAACTCTTGGCATTTGAAAAAAACTGCAATGAAAAATTCAGGTCCGTATTTGAAAATGAAAAGTTGAGGGTGGCCCAATGTGAACAATACCCTGTAAATACATTTTATTCAGATATTTGGAAAGGCCAGAAAGTGACAGTATTTAAAAAACATCATCGCAATATAAAAAGATATATGCAAAAGAAGAATTTCGAAATTTTCTATTTTTCCTGTATAACTCCAGAACTGAAGAAGCTAGGTCATGTTTTATCAATTCATCTAATTAATCTCTGAAATATGCTACTTCGCCCTTATTTAACTAACTCTCTATCTCTTACCATTATCGAAATCCCCATGCATAGACTCAAATTTTTTGAATATCCCTATATATATACAGTGGCGTAGATAGGGGGGGGGGTGAGGATCAAGGGGATCAATCCCCCCCCATGAGCCAACAAAAATTATAGTAGAATTGAATAAAAGTATCCGTATCCACGTATTTAAATATACATGAAATTTACTGAGCACTAGCACCTCTTTTGATATTATGTATGTGCAATTATATAAAAATCATCTAGATATGTTTTAGTGACGGCTGTGCAATTGAGTATTGTATAATTTCCGCGCATCAAACAGGCCGACCAATCAGGAGCCACGAAATGGTCGCTCGCTATAATTATGGACAGATTGAGCACATGCAAAGTGAAAATCTATTCATAATCTTAACATAATAGCAAATCAAGAAATTGAATCATTTTTCTAATTTTGGGTAAAGTTACTAGTAGTTTTGAGCATATTTTATTCAATGTTTAATTAGTAGTTTAATCGGTCACTATGAGCAAAAAACGTGTTTAAAAAAGTTCAAATGGCTCTAATGGAAAAGTCAACCAAAATCCCCTCGCACTTCTTCTCTTCCTAAATTGTATACTGTACTTACTTACTATCAAACCAAACTGATCGAGCTTTTGTTTAATAGTATAGTATTATATCTAAAGAACGAGCAGTTTCGTTTAATAGTATAGGTAGTATAAAATTTTGAAAGAGAAGAAGTGCGACGGCGTTTTGGTTGACTTCTACCTTCGTAAATAAAATTTTCCATTTCACAAACGTTTTTTGGCTCTAGTGTCCGATTAAATTCCTGTTTACATTCGATGTGCGTGGCTTCTGCTTTTAGAAGATTTTCAATCAATATTTAATATCTCGAATATTTTTTGAGGTAGAGTAGGTATCAAAATATGACTAACTTTTGGCTTTGATTGTCAATTTAATTACTCCATAATATTTTGAAGTTAATAAAACTTGTCGAGTTAGTAAAAGTTTTCTTGTGATGGCGTTTAATACATTTCTGGACTTATACATCATGGATCTTCGAGAAAGATTTACTAATCATGAGAATATAGTCTAGTCAACAAGTTCTTTTCTTGTTCAACTTTTCTCATGAGTCTCGGAAGAATATGAACAAGGTGTCATTGGATTCGGAAGAGCATGTAGATATTTTTTGAAAAAAGTTCCGTTTGAGAAATTTGTAAAAGTTATAATCAATTCACTTAAAAAAAGCTATCTCAAAAACTAATTGATATTTTTAATATCTAAATAAAGATACAAAAAGAGGAGGATATTTTCTGGAAGAAAGTCTCCCGGAACTATAGGATTAATTTTTTATAATTCTTCAGAGGGGTAAATATACGGTCGAAAACAGGTAATCTGCCTTGCGAAAGTAACGCCCATTTCGGACACTTTAACAATAAATATTATTTAACTAAGTATATTACATATTAAATTAAGAAATGAAAAATGTCAGGTTCTTACTGGATAGGTAAATAAACAATAATTCAGCCACAAAACATTTTTATCGCGATTTTTCAATCTTATGCAATAGTTTTTTGCTGCTTGAACAAGAACATTGCAAATGTGATCTGTTAAACTATAGATCTGTTATTTTTTTCTTTCTTGGAGCTAGTTTCGAAAGACTGCAGAATAGATCCCCGTTAAAAAAAAATTAAAAACTTAATTTTTTACTAACAATTTACTTAGTTGCAAAATGAACACTTTAATTAAACATATTTTTTTTTCTTAACTCTCTTATAAACAACGCATTCGTTTACAACAGTTTTTTAAACAATAGGAGATGAATATTGAAAAAAACCATTTCCTTATAGCTACCGATAATAAAAAACCGATCATTAAAATTATAAAAATAATTTCATTTTGATGTTGCAAAACAACGAAAATTGTTAATAAAAAACTGAAAAATTGAAATTATTTTATTTTTTCAACGGGGATTTATTCTGAAGCCTTATAATAATAGCTCCAAGAATGAAAAATAATCTCAGATCTATAGTGAACAGTCAACTCACAATTTTCCTGTTCAGTACTGAAAAACTTTCAATTAACTATTGCATAACTATTTGAAAAATCGCTATTATCGCCAGATTACTGCTCATTCACCGATTTAGTAACTGTCTGAATTTTTTCATTCCTTAATTTTCATATTTATTATGGTTGAATAATGTTTATTGTTGAAGTGTCCTTAATGCTTGTGACTTGCCCAAATCAAATAACCCGTTTTCGGCAGTATTTTTACCTCTCTGAGAAAATATTGATCCTAAAGTTCCGGAAGTTGAGTCTTTCTTTTGGGAAATTTCCTCTTCATTTCGAATCTTTCTTCAGATTTTAAAAATCTCAATTAATCTTTAACATATTGGCGAATTATGAAACCCCTTTTTTTCAGGATCATGTTTATTACTTTCACAATTTTTGCGAGAGAATTTTTATTTTTCTCAAAAAACATCTACATGCCATTCCGAATCGAGTGACATGTTTTGCTCATATTTTTCTGAGACTTGCGAAAAAAGTTGAACAAAAAAGCACTTGTTGACTAGACTAAATGTATTAGAAAGATTTTCGGTATTTTTCAAGCATGATTTATACGAAATTGACAAAGCAGCTAATAAATTCATCAAAACTGACGAGTTTTATCAGAAATTTCCTACTGCCACACCTGTTGTTCTCGTTAGTTGAAAGCGTGGAAGAAATATTTAATTCATAGAGTTGAATGATTGCCTAAAATTTTTTTTTTCGAATATAATTTTGCTCAAAATATTTGCTACGTTGCCGGTATCGACGTTTGAAGCGAACAAAAACGATTCAAATGAGCACCATAAAAGAAATAGACTTGTAATGACCCTTCTGAATATAATATATAAAATTCATTGCAAATTAAAAACTCATGTTTGTCCAATTTTTTGTTATTGAAAGGTTTGGCTGCTCTGGCAATTCATCGTGATAATGGAATCACAGCTGACGAAGTAAATGGATTGTCAAAAAACGCCAGAATCTAGAATTTCCACTCTGATTTTCCCAAGAATATTTTCAATGATGTATATATCCAATTAAATATAATTAAATTTTTCACTGATTTTTGATTAATTTTTTCCAATTAAAATAATTTGAATTTTTTGCAATTTAATTTAACTTTTCTGTTAATTTTGTACTACCTACATGAAAGATTATTTTTATCAACAAAAATAGAACTTTAGATGAAAAACTTATGAAGTTTTGCACTAAGTCATATCCCCCCCATCACAAAAAGATATCTACGCCACTGTATATATATATATATATATATATATATATATATATATATATAAATATATATAGGTGTAAATGAATCTTACTTCCAGTTTTGAGCCTACCACAAGTCGCTCAACTGGCTTAAGAAGTTGAGGGAAAAAAAAGAACTGGGGTAACTTGTTTTTTATTTGTGATCATGTATTAATCATTCAATTAATATTAGAAAGTATATTCATGCACATTTCAAGTTACAATTTGAAAAATATCTATAATAGGAGAAAACTAAAATATTCGTTACACTACCCAATTAGAGTAATTAAGATAATGTAGATTTCTATTCGATTCTTAAAAGAATTAACTATTTTGTTTAATATACATTTGCTATCTCTGAAAATTGTTAAAATTTGAGTTGATGGAAGGAAAGGACAACAAAAGTTCATTATACACTGGCAATTGATTTGTAGAGATATTATAAATTCATACATTATAACATTATAGAACATTGAAATTGATTTTCTAGTAGTCTATTGTGTATCCGATGGATTTGGAATTCATTTGAATTTCAAAATCAATTTGAATAGAATCGATTCGAAATACAGTGCCACAAATGGAAAAATACGTTTATTAATCGATACATTTATCAACTGTACTCAGAATCAAAATATTTCGAATAAAATACGTTTTCAAGCTAAGCCGAGAATGCACCCAACATTTTTCATTCATAAAATTTTATAATTTATTACAGTTTTTGTTTTAGAACTGTTCCTGAAAAATTTCAGACAGTACATATCGTATTTCATGGATGAGTCTCCTTTCATAAAACTATTTTTGAACGCTCACTAAGTGAGCGTTCAAAATTTTTATTCCTAGTGTAAGAAATGCAAAATAAATTAATATATAATACTATATATATATATATCTATATATATATATATATATATATATAATTATATATATTATATATATATATATATATATATATATATATATATATATATATATATGTATATATATATATATACCTATATATATATATATATATATATATATATATATATATATATATATATATATATATATATATATCAGTAGGATATGTTCAATTACTTTTTGTTAAAAATTTTTAGAACTCGAAAGGGTCCGTGAAAAAGTAAGTGGCGACATATAGATACCTATACAAAAAGTTTTATACACAATTTTATAAAATACTAGATGAGTCTCCTGCGTGAAATTCAATTTGTGTATTAACCTTAACATACTGAGATATATATTTTGTCGTCGCTGACTTTAAAATTAACCTTTTTGAGTCATATAACTGCTCTGTAGAAAGTATCTAAATATCTCCTACCACTAAGGCAGCTTCGTGAAAAACGCATAATTTTTTTATGATATGGTGGGATCCCATTCTATTAGAGCTTTCTAATTAGCTCGTCCTATTAGAAGATTCAGCAACAATATAAATTAGTGAGCATAATATTCATCAAAACTCATTGAAGTAATATAGGTCATATTAGATTTATAAAAAAAGAACGGGATAATAGGAAGGAATAGAATAGCTTTGCTAGACTTCGCCTCTCATAATCAATAAAGTCCTTATTATTATTATTATTATAAACAGGGATTTAATATGCTAATGGACTGATCATAGCAATTTTATCTTCTTAGTAAAGTCATGGAATGGAAGGTATATAAAACATATGGGAATAATACTCATAGGGGATTTGAAAGATTGCCGAAGACTCGAAAGCTAACTACACGTCTAAGAGATCAGACTGCAGTCATGTAGGAGAACGAAAAAAAATACGCTTTGATATCAGCTGAGAAGGACAGAGAGGTATAGCGCGTACTTCTACGAGATATGTAACCGCATAACGCAGTCGCGTGATCAGCCAGATAAAAATTGCACATGTTCGGAATTGTATTACTAGAATAAACTGGAAGTAAATATTACTTCATTACTTCTTGCAACAGAAACTACAATGTTCCATTTAGATTTTCATATTTACTGTGAAATATGACAATGACCAAAAGTTATATAATACTCACCTAAAGGTCCTAGACGATAGTTCATTGTAACATATACAACATCTTTATCTAAAAGTATATGTGGTAGAAACTGTGTACCCTCGCCAAAAATGAACGCTCCTCCGTGAATGTGGATTATCACATCCAAATTAGCATGAAGATCAGGCGTGTATACATTCACGTAAAGACAGTCCTCAGTACCTGTAAGTCAAGTAATAAGAAAGAGAACTTCTTTAATTTTTCGACTTTTTGAAAAGTTTTTTTTTCCTAATTTTTCATTTGCCTAAAAAATGAAATAAAGTTTTAAATTTTATAAGTATATTGTCGTATCTCGAAAACGAATATATATATATATATACATATATATATATATATACAGGATGTTATTCAATAAGTGGCCTTTATTTTTATTTTATAGGATGATTCCTCATTTATTTATAAGGTGAAAAGATCATATAATCATGGGTCAGCAAGGTCTTCATTTTTGAGATACAGGTTGTTATAAGTTTTATTTTACTTTTGCTATTCGAACATAGGAAACATTGGAATAACCTTACTAGGCCTACTTGATACTTTCCAAAAAATAAAAAAACATCGCAGTATAAACTTCCTAGACGATTTGATAATTTTAATCTCGAAGAATTCGCGAATCAATGAGAAGAATATTGGTGTCATGGAATTATATGAATAAAAATATCTCGAAAATTGCTGCTTGTAGCAACTTTTGACAACAAACATTTTTCACGTGAAAGTGGTAGACGGAATTATTCTCTTTCTAGAAAATGTGATACATTGATGCTCGAGTAATTTAAAAAAATCCCCATATAAAAATTTTCGTCTAAATATCATCGTTATTTCAAAAAAATTTCAGTGAACAACCTCTACCTCAAAAATGAAGACCTTGCGGAAACACGATTATACATGAACTTCTTACCTTATAAATAACTGAGGAACAATTATTGTCCTGTAAAATATTGAAATCTTATTGAATATACAATTATATATAGGTACCTAAACACCGTGTATATATATATATATATATATATATATATATATATATATATATATATATATATATATATATATATATATATATATATATATATATATACATATATGGCCGGTCCTAGCAGATGCATATAGGTCTTTCATTCTAGCAAAATTATTCAAAACGTATGAGTGGATAATTCAAGAAAAATAGAATTTTAGTGCATAGTGTGACAGAATATAACGCGCGCGTGACTCTGCTATATGAATCTAAATCAAATTTTTTGTTTTGCATGTAAATAATTGTTTAGCATAGATAGTTGAACACGACTTTTACTGGCTTTTCTGATAAGAGTTTATTGTTCGGATTACCTTAATAACCATGAAAATACTCTAATACACGTAAACTCATAAGATCGTGATGCGAAATAAAGACGAGGCTGGAAATAAATTTTACTATTGACGCGGAAGAATAAAATGTTTACAATGTCGCCCCGTCATTGAAAGAATGATTTATGTAGTGCAATTTTCACCCAGTCAAACACTCAATTGAGATTCAGATATTTATCACGAATTTACCATCTCGAAACTCAGGAAAAAGGTTCGTTTATTTAATTGCGAGGGCAGTGATGAACCACTTTCAAATCTCTTCCAGAATAAGAGAGCTTCCAATTTGGCTATTTTTGATCGCGAAATCTCTTCGGTAAATAAAAGATTCACCTTATTATCTCAGAGCTAATCAATTTTCTGATTTCTGTATAAGTTTCAAAACATTTCTAAAGATGTTTTGAAAGCCTTCATGCATTTAGATATTATGTTACAGGTATACATAAGGAAGGACGCATTGTGAAAGATAATGAATTAACAGCATTCAAAGAGACTTTTTCAGGAAAACACGACCAATTGAGATATAAGAAATTATAGACAGAAAGGATCTCATTCCCCTTTTTCCAAATTTGGCTATATAAATAAAAAAAAAATTTATGTTTATCTGTATATGTGGGTTCAGTTTACCCAAAAGCGTACACGATTGGGTCTTTGCAGCTTCAATTAATAAGATTAGATTATGTCAGATTTGATTATGAATTGTCAAATTAATCAAATTGTTTACAGCTTCACCCCAAAATAATTAACATGAACAGAAAATTTATTTTAAATAAATATTAAACCTAAAAACTATTTTTAGGTTTACTATAGCAATACTGAAATTGGAATTTTCAGCGCTCTTATTACCGTATACTAAAATGTTGGACCGAATATTGCTTTTTTTCTCGACAACTTCACCAATTAATTTTCAAACGTCCAGTTTGTTAATTATACACCCTTCAATATAGCTGGTCGCTGCCGATGAGGATTTTCAACCTACTTGGAGTTTCAGTTTAACTAGATTCATCCTTCCATTTTTCCTAATCATAGCAGATGTCCATCTCAAAGCATACTCCGTATATTTATTCACGTCTGGCAAATTTGAGAAACGAGCTTTAAGGGAAGGCCAATTTTCAAATATATCAATTCCAATTATGTGTTATACATACTCTTGCACAATATTTCAAATAAACTCGGTTTGTAGTAACTTTTTTCGGACGTATTAAAGCAGAGTATTGGCTAAAAATCCGAGCACTTAATATTGGAAACATCAACTACAACTCTCATTTTTTGTTGGACGAATACAAATTATCAAGACACATCCATCTCTTCTTGTGCCACTCATTAACAAATTGTACATTTCGCTTATTCTGCAGCTACTAACAGTTCCACAAATAGCAGAAACTTTCAAAAATAAAAACATATTTTCTGGATCCTGGCTGAATATCTTTAGTAAATCTTCTATACTTTGAGCGTGCTTCTGCTTCATCCATAATAATAATTTTTTATATTCCTTGTAGTACCAATTCTTGAATTTCACAAGTATCAAATTTAATCTGGCTTCAGCAGCTTGTTTCCCAGTTTTCGTCGGAATTTTCAATGCGTACAACAATGACGTTTAATTATTACTTCTATTTTTATTATACTTACCCATTCATACTAAAAAATATCGTATGACACAATGGATAAACGCCTTCAAAGTATTCGAAAAGTTATAGAACCTCTATTAGGCCCTTGATACAGAAATAACTATTATCAAATAATAAATTTTGAACTTTAAAATAAAACACACTTCACTATATAAAAATATTCAGATACTGTATTTAGCAGTAAAGGATAGTCGACATGTTTCGAGTTATGAACTCATTATCATCACTCGAAACATGTCGACTATCCTTTACTGCTAAATACGGTATCTAAATATTTTTATATAGTGAAACTTAAACAAAGTGTATTTCATTTTAAAGTTTAAACTTTATTCTTTATGATGTTTCACCAATTGATGTGCGAGAATTCAATCTCAGTTATTATCAAATAGTTTTTGAGAAGAACTTTGATTCGGTCACAGATACAGACATATTCCAGAAGTCATAGCATGCTAAAACCTTTTTGCAATTTTTATTATTTTATTAATATAACGAAAGTATTAGGTTTTGAATACTTGCCTTTAATTTTATCGTCATCGGGAGAAAAATGATCATATTGTAAACACCTATATTTTGTGTTCGCTTTCAATGTGTTGTACCATGGTTCGGGAGGAATGGCTTCCTGCAAATTTTAAATATAATAGAGAAATGAAATGATAATGCCTTAACCTAAATTATCCATTGAATGATATTCCGATTTTTTCCTTAAAGTTTTATCTAAATTAGCAATTAGAAGTGAAACAATAATTTCAAATGTCGTTTCGTCGTCTGCTATCTTTGAAAGTTTTAAAGTTATATGGTTCAGTTTTTATGAATAAAATTGAAGAATTTTTGAGGATCTCTGCAAACAGTTCAGTTAAAGGGCTCATCAGAATTTGTAAGTGAATTCGGTTGATGTCAGGTTGGTGGCTGTTCCTCTTGTCCCCGCCGTATGTAGATATATCATGTGGTTTAGGCAGATGTACAAGCTTTGTGAATCTCTTCAGCACGTCACAATTGACTTAGGTAGTTAAAAATTTTTATGTAAAAAAAAACAACAATTATGGGAAATACGACCTTAGTGGCGGAGCTGTACTGTTCACGTTTTTTTTTATTTCTACAGCAATCTGCAATGAAAACCTTGAATATTAAAACCAACATATTGACAACTTGATTCAATCGGCTGGGCATTGGAAATTATTTTAAACAATCCTGAGAATTATACATCATTTAAATATCAATTATCCAGTTTAATTGAAGAGGATTCGTCTCATTTGATGAAAATTATATAGACTATTTTCCTCAGGTGCACGTGAAAATAATTATTTCATATGATTAAATTCTCATTTATTGATTATATATAAAGGGCAATTTTAGGGTAAATATCTAATTATGAACCCACAAACAAATTAAAATAAGTTCAAATTGTGATAGACTATTCAAAATATTTGATAAATAACTCAGAAATTAACTAATTTTGCCCGTTTTCCTTCCATAGCATTTGTATTTTCTTCAATAAAACGCTATAAAAATAGTATATTATTCAACGAGCACAAAATGATTGCTATTTTTCACGAGGGTGAAGTTTGCGACACGAGCCGCTAGCGAGTGTCGCAATTCACCCGAGTGAAAAATTGTAATTTTGTGCGAGTAGAATACTATACTTTGTCCACTTCTTCCTCGAAAAAATTAGTAATAATCTGCATTTTCAGCAATAAAAATTGTTATCAAAAGCGTTGACATAACATTTTCTGTGTTGACTGAAAACTGCATACTCACGTTAACGTCAACTATTTCATTTGACATTGATTCCATTCCTTTCTTTCACTCTGATAAAAATGAAATAGATAATTTATTAGAGTAAATATTCAATAAGTTGGGCATTATATTAAATATTAGTTTAATAATTTGCCTAAAAGTTATCTTAGTTACATAAAACCTAAAAATCTAATAACAATACTATCCTAACAATGTGAATGATTTTAGATTGATTGGGCCGATACTTGGTGTAAATTAATAAACATATTAAAACAATGGTTGAAAATAACAATTTACACTTTTATTATAAGAAATAACGCATGACGCACGTTTCGGTGGAACTTCACCTTCTTCAGATGCTAATGGCAAAGTAACTATGATTTTCTGTTATATCGAAAACAAGAAATGACAAATTATGTAGAAGGGGTAAATACAAAGATGGTTACAAATAATTATTAGAAAAGGAAAAACCAATTCTGAACTGCTAGTCAGGTAGTTCGGTAATTTTGAAAAGATTAAGAAGGGGGCTTGAAGTATGATCGATTTGGCTATTCAATAGGAGACCGGAATGCTTGTATTTATTTATCTGTAATGATTCTAAAAAATTAAGTTTAATTCCTTTACTTTCAGTATTTAATATTTTAAAATCGAAATTGAGTGTGTGATTTTCTTGGATTAAATGGTTTGCATAATGTGAATCCGACTTCTGATTAACAAAGCTACGTTTGTGTTCTGAAATTCTAGTTTGAAAACTTCTGAAAGTTCTACCAATGTAAAACTTATCACAATCGCCACAATTAATTTTATAAACTCCCGATTTATTATCTTTATGAACTTTGGATTTATTATTTTTTATATGATTTCCTAAATTATTACCGGTACGATAAGCAATGTTAATGTTGTGCTTAGATAAGAGAGATTTAAGTTTTTTACTTAAATATATATAAAATATAGTTGATATACTAATATCAAATACAACAGCCTCACTTTCATCGGAAATTCAAGTAAAAAACTTAAATCTCTCTTATCTAAGCACAACATTAACATTGCTTATCGTACCGGTAATAATTTAGGAAATCATATAAAAAATAATAAATCCAAAGTTCATAAAGATAATAAATCGGGAGTTTATAAAATTAATTGTGGCGATTGTGATAAGTTTTACATTGGTAGAACTTTCAGAAGTTTTCAAACTAGAATTTCAGAACACAAACGTAGCTTTGTTAATCAGAAGTCGGATTCACATTATGCAAACCATTTAATCCAAGAAAATCGCACGTTCAATTTCGATTTTAAAATATTAAATACTGAAAGTAAACGAATTAAACTTATTTTTTTAGAATCATTACAGATAAATAAATACAAGCATTCCGGTCTCCTATTGAATAGCCAAATCGATCATACTTCAAGCCCCCTTCTTAATCTTTTCAAAATTACCGAACTACCTGACTAGCAGTCCAGAATTGGTTTTTCCTTTTCTAATAATTATTTGTAACCATCTTTGTATTTACCCCTTCTACATAATTTGTCATTTCTTGTTTTCGATATAACAGAAAATCATAGTTAGTTTGCCATTAGCATTTGAAGAAGGTGAAGTTCCACCGAAACGTGCGTCATGCGTTATTTCTTATAATAAAAGTGTAAATTGTTATTTTTAACCATTGTTTTAAAATGTGAATGATAGTCTCAAGTTTGGACATACGTTTTGAGTGTGACGTCATGCAGCGTATAATAAACCATTATACACACTAGTGAATAATAGGTATAATTGTACTTCAGGAAGCACACGTATAATGAATGATTTATTTTCGGCGATTTCATGCAAAGTCCCCACTTTCCGCAGATATTTTATTCAAAGCTAAACTGAAGTCGAAATAAACCCTTGTTGAAAACGACCAAAATATAGTAACATAGAACATATTGGAATATATAGTAACATATAACACAGTTGTCGGCGACATAAGATGTAGGATTGAGAAAGCGGATGCTATCAATAAAAATATCCTAAAAATTGTTATTCATGGTATAAATCGAGTCGCACAAAATGTGTTGCCAATCTCTGAGTAAAAACCTGATGAACGCTTTTCAAACATAGTGGAGACTATAGAGAGATATCGGTTACCCAAATAGCGTCAGGCAGTATTAGAGCATACGTATTTTGACATTTAACCTATGCGCGATTCGATTCTTAACGCAACGTCCCTAAATAACGTTACCGCCAGCCCTAATTTACGGAGCATAACGACAGACGATATTTCAAATAGCGCCTAACAAATTAACATGCCAGGCATGCGCAGCATTTTTTTCAAGTTAAAGGTTATGTAACTTTGTTGTTTTTTTGTACTTACTACTAATATAAACGTACGACTGTTTTAATTCCTTCATTTGATTTTTAAGTAATGGTATATTAATAAAATATAAACTCTGGGATCTGTAGAGCGTGATACAATCTGTAAATATCATCTTTCTCAAACCTAAACAAAAATTTAGTCTTCATCTGGAACTTCGTCTAACGAAAAACGCTGTTGGGCATCAATATCTTGTTGATCCCTTATAATAAAATGTTTATCAAAATAGTGGCTTCAATGTCTAATCATTTTCACCGCCAATAATTATCTCTTCAAGATCTTCATCCATTGCAGAAATTCTAGTGGAAGTTGAAAATAAAATGAATCTATATAACAAATATAATTTTATACCAGCTAATCGTTCAAGAACTAAAGTCATAATTTTTTGTTAGAAAAAATCAGAGTTAGCAGTTTGAAATCGCCGTTTCCGACAATTAACAAGTTTCAACGTTATAGTATCTCAGCCAAAATATTCGAAACGCAGTTATTTGACAAATGGAAACTATCGAATAACCTGCAGGAGGTTATTTGGTGTGTTCCAATTGTCAAATACCTTAGTCTGTTCAAATAGATAATTTGTCATAGACATTCTGGTATTATTCTATGAAAATTTAGAGATTATTCGTATAGAACAGCTATTTTCAATGTCCTTGCTTAAGATAAATGGGTAGCGTGTATTTGTGATATTTTCAAATTTATTGTATTTTTTTAAACTTTAAGCTTACTTTGAATCTGAGTTGATCCACAGGCGGAGTTGCATAGGGAATTCCTTCGAATGAATTGAAAATCCTTCCATTCACTGTCTCATCTAATACTCCTTCAATCTTTCCAAGAGGTATTTGTACTAGAGGCTCACATGTTACTGAAACTAATTTCGATCTATATATCGGAGCTGAGAGGCAAAGAGAAAGAGCAACTCATAGATATCGCTTACATGATTTCTTTATTAACAGTTTGGTTATATAAACATAAAATCTAGACCATGAAAACAAAGGAAATATGAAATTTATATTCGACTGGTTCATCACATCGAGTATGAACCAGTAATTATATAATTTGGCACGATTCTAAATATTTCTGCTGAGATGTTTTTGACAAACGCACACATTCTTTTCATTCCAGAAATATATGATCAATTATTTCACAATCAAATGTTGGATTAATTATAGTTGCTAAAATTAT
>JARQZK010005060.1:0-72500 GCA_030704885.1 Cynegetis impunctata
GTCAATGGATTCTTGCAGAAGTAAGTTCAAACAAAATGGCCTATTAACATCGACTGCAATCCATATACAAGAGAGCCTACTTTTTCTTTTCAAAAACAAACGTTATTATACAGAAAACAGAAGTCAGCACTACAATACAAGAACATCACAGATTTTATATCCAGCACACAGGCTTACAATAACCGAAAAAGGACCACAATACCAATCGATAAGATATTTCAACCATTGTCCAATAGGAATCCAAACAGAAACCAACTTTAAAATATACAAAAAAAATCTACTAGATGCTACTAGACATGGAACCATATGATATTCAGGAATTTTTGAAGTATAACTTTCCTGGATTAACATTTTATTTTCATTTTTTTCCTGACAAAATTTCATTTCTAATTGTTTACAATATTGTGTAACATTTTGATTTGAAATAAGGAATATTATTATTATTATTATTATTATTATTTCATTTCAAACTGACCGAATGTTGTATTAGTATCTGCCAGAGAGATTAGGCCTTCCATTAAAAAGCCAAATGTATTATTTCCACTCAGTTAACGGTTCGTGAAAAATACGTGCAAGAAATTCGTACTAGCTCTCATTACATTTCTTGCTGATGAGCTAACGCAATATTGAGGATGAGTGTTTTCCACTCGGCGGGCCTCCCTAAGCTAATTGCAGTTATTTCCGCCCCAGATCACTAGATGACTTCTATAACTTCAACCATTACAACTAGACTGGAAATTTATCGAAAAAATATCAAACTTTCGTAAATTGGTTATCGGAAAAATGTCATTCTCTAAATCAACTTGGAAATGGAATGAGCCGTGGAGTTCACTTGGGATTCAAGATTGTGTCCTATTAATGCGGTGTTTTGTTTTGTTGTGATAGGGGTTTGGCTTATTGATGTAACTTACATAGGCCGTTTGAGAAAAACTTTGCTCACTTACTTATCCGGAAAAACAAAAGTTATTGTCGATACGGAGAATCATCAATTTTTCTGGCTTAGTTGAAACTTTTTCAATAGTGCACTGTTTCTCAGATTCGTAACAACCTTTAAATGATGATAAAAATCCCTTTGCAAGTAGGATTTTGAGGATATTAATGATTTGCAAGTCACTTACTTCAGCTTTGGCTCATTTCGAAATACTACCTGTTAGATATTTATCCTCTGAATTGAGGCCAATTTTGACAGCTGAATCTTTAGGTCCATGTATGAAGCTCATACTTTTATACCATCCCTTGCTGCCTTACTTTTCATAATACTGATTCAGTGTCATAAACAATCGATCAGTATTTTCATTATTATTATTGATAATGGTAATGGACTGGGGTCGTTGAGGCTTAGATTAGCCTTCCAAGAACTGCGATCACATGGATATTTTGTTCTCAACCCTACTCGTTCATTTATAATAGTCGCATCGGGCTGACTTTCGAATGAACGTAAAATGAAGAAAATTTGTATCCGGTAAATGTCCGTGAATTTGTGTTGGGGAAGGCAATATTTAAGTTCTCTCGTCGAGTGTCTCCCAAATTTAGTGTCGGTTGGTTTTTTATTATCAACAATACAGGTGCGAAATCAGTTTTTCCGAATTTCCGGAAAAACTATGCATCACAAGAAAAAGTGGTGCACAAGGATTACAAGTAATAAAATCTGAATACCTAAAGTTTTACTGTGCTCTAAACCCAAGAAAATTGCACCTTAAATATATAAAATATAGCACAAGAAATTCTACCTATCATATAAATATATTATATAATATAATATATATATATAATATATATATAATATTATATATAATATATATAATATATTATATATAACAACTGACATTTCTAATTGTGAAAATTTTCAAATTGCAAACGTTCTTAGTTCTATTAAACAGCTAAAATATTTTTATTTATTTGTCATTTCGGTCATAATAACCGATGAACCCTAGGTCTCTTATTTTAAATGGGACCCCTACATATATCAATATACATTTTTTGAATTCTACTACAAGATTCTAGGCAGATAACCTACAGATAAGTCTAAGAGTTTTTACAAAATTCAAATTTTTATATCAAAAAATGCACGACGATTAGCAAGCCCTAATACAATTATCCAATTGTTCCTCTAAGGAAGCACTTATTAACTTCATTTTAGGTTAGATTTCTTGTTGGAGAAAATACTTATATTTAAATAAGTTTCTGCTCATTACATTTTCTTGACTGAAGCTAACGCCAATATTGAGGATGAGTGCTTTTCCACCGGCGGTCCTCCTAAAGCTTTTAATTGCCAGTTATTTTCCCCCCAGATCACTAGATGACTTTCTATTAAAACTTCAACCATTACAAACTAGACTGGAAAATTTATCGAAAAAATATCAAACTTTCGTAAATTGGTTATCGGAAAATGTGCATGTCTCTAAATCAACTTGAAATGGAATGAGCCGTGGGAGTTCATTGGGATTTCAAGATTGTGTCCTATAATGGCGGCTGTTTGTTTTGTTGTGATAGGGGTTGGTTATTGATGTAACTTACACTAGGCGCCGTTGAGAAAAAAACTTTTGCTCACTTACTTATCCGAAAAACAAAAGTTATTGTCGCATACGGCAGAATCCATCAATTCTTTCTGGCCTTAGTTGAAAACTTTTTCATAGTGCACTGTTTCTCAGATTCGTAACAACCTTTAAATATGATAAAAAATCCCTTTGCAAGTAGGATTTTGAGGATATTAATGATTTGCAAGTCACTTACTTCCAGGCTTTGGCCTCATTTCGAAATAAACTAGCCTGTTAGATATTTATCCTCTGAAATTTGAGGCCAAATTTTGACAGCTGAATCTTTAGGGCTCCATGTATGAAGCTCCATACTTTTTATACCATCCCTTTGCTGCCTTACTTTTCATTAATACTGATCAGTGTCATCTTAACAATCATCATATTTTTCATTATTATTATGATTAATTGGAATGGACTGGGGTCGTTGAGCTTAGATTAAGCCTTCCA
Organism: Cynegetis impunctata; assembly: GCA_030704885.1. Classification (NCBI taxonomy): domain Eukaryota; kingdom Metazoa; phylum Arthropoda; class Insecta; order Coleoptera; family Coccinellidae; genus Cynegetis; species Cynegetis impunctata. Next base: position 2,985 of record JARQZK010005060.1, read on the forward strand.
AGAACTTGCGATCCACATGGAATTATTGTTCTCAACCCTACTCTTCATTAGAATAGTCGCATCGGGCTGACTTTCGAATGAACGTAAAATGAAGAAAATTTGTATCCGGCAAATGTCCGTGAATTTGTGTTGGGGAAGGCAATATTTAAGTTCTCTCGTCGAGTGTCTCCCAAATTTAGTGTCGGTTGGTTTTTTATTATCAACAATACAGGTGCGAAATCAGTTTTTCCGAATTTCCGGAAAAACTATGCATCACAAGAAAAAGTGGTGCACAAACAAAAAATAGCTTTTTCAATTGTTTATAGGGTTGTTGTTTTTTATTAAAATGCAATTATTAATACTTCCAAAAGTAATGAGTCTTAACGTATCGAAAAAGTGTGCGAAAGATGAACGCTGTGTGATTAATGGTTTTTGCAAAATCCTATTTATTTATCCCGTTTCACTAATTATGCAACAACTTTGAATCTTTGTTGTGAGAAACTGGCCGGACAAAAAGGTTTTATAGCCAGGTCATTTTGAAGGTAAGTAGCTGACTTAGACTTCTAATTTCGCAGAATTTTATTTTTGTGCCGAAAACCCTTTTAAATTAAATAAACAAGTAACTACCAAAATATATCAGCTTTTTTTTATAAACATTTAGAATAACTTGGAAAAAATTCACGTTAGTGAAATGAAATGGGCTGGAATCGAATGCCAGTTAAAAAACACGCATAAAAAAAAAATTGCTAGGCCCTTTTGGAGCCAAGTTAGCCCTTTATTTTCGTTAAATCGCGAAGTAAATAGTTATAAACAATTGATTATATCTTCGAAAGGGCTCGTTATTCTAAAAAATGACAAGAGAGAAAAAGTATTTCTTTTATCCCAATAAGCTTTAGATTTAATTGAAATTTTCAATTTTTCAATTTTTTGTTTATTACTATTTACTTCGCGATTTAACGAAAAATTTGCATTCATCAATTTTATTGGCAAAGCTTAACACTCTTCAATCGTCTGAACAATATTCAAAATTTCTTACTAATGAGTTGTCAAAATTACCTAAATTATTACTAATTTTCAAAAAATTTATTTAATGACTTTCGATTATTATTAACGATTATGGCAAGCAGCCAGTTATTATTTTTTCATGCTACCCCAGATAAAAAAAAATTGCAAAATTGAAAATTTCAATTGAATTTAAAGCTTATTGGGATAAAAGAAATACTTTTTCTCTCCTGTCATTTTTTGGAATAACGAGTCCTTTCGAAGATATAATCAATTGTTTATAACTATTTACTTCGCGATTTAACGAAAATAAATGGCTAACTTGGCTCCAAAAGGGCCTAGCAATTTTTTTTTTGAATGCGTTTTTTTAACTGGCATTCGATTGCAGCTCATTTCATTTCACTAACGTGAATTGTTTCCAAGTTATTCTAAATGTTTATAAAAAAAAGCTGCTATATTTTGGTAGTTACTTGTTTATTTAATTTAAAAGGGTTTTTTGCAAAAAAATAAAATTCTGCGAAATTAGAAGTCTAAGTCAGCTACTTCGCTTCAAAATGACCTGGCTATAAAACCTTTTTGTCCGGCCAGTTTCTCACAACAAAGATTTAAAGTTGTTGCAGGGAGCTCCGGTGGCGGAGAGGCTATAGGTAGCGCTATGCCGTCTTCGTTGACGGAGTTGGTGGGTTCGATTCCCACCGTGTTCCTGGGTGTTTGTATCCGTCCGGATTTAAGTTGTTCTCCTCATTATATTAAATTGATGGCTAAATATTCAAGTTAACGAAGCCAAAATTGTACGGAGGTCGGGCGCGTGTGAGAGGGCACACGTCCCACCTCTTTTTAAAAAAAAAAAAAAAGTTGTTGCATAATTAGTGAAACGGGATAAATGAATAGGATTTTGCAAAAACCATTTCACATTCATTTTCGCCTTTTCCCCTATATTATAAGCTGTTAGTACTCGGGAAACGTACTTACTACTTACTATTTCCGACCTAAAAATTTATAAAATGAAAAAATACAGGAATAAAAGTTGATAATAAATCTAGTTAATCCTGCCTGAGTGAATAGTTTTGCGTTGCAATGTCGATCTATTTTATATTGTTATGTACCGGGTGGCCAGATAAGAATGCAAAGCGCTGTATCTTGTAAACTACTCGTCGTAGAGACTTGCGGTAAAAAATATTATAACAAAAGTGGCAGTCAGAAAATCCTAGAAATTATTTTCAGGTTTCCAAGATGGCCGCCAGGGAGCGTAACCGCCATCTAAAACTTTTTAAAGTGATTTTTCTCTGAAATACTCCTCGTAAACGTATCACAAAAATATATGCGTTTTCAAGTTGAGCTTCATTCGAGTAATTTTCGTTCGACACTTTTTGACGTATCTATTGAAATGAAGTGGTGGGGAGTGAATCGATGCTTTTTAAATAAACATCTTCTGAATGACTGAACGGATTTTAACAAAGTTGGTCTCGTTGGGACAAAACATTTATTGTTTTCTCGAAATTATCATATCCCTGATATGTCAAGTTTTTAGTGATACCTCTAGAGCGCGTTTTTTGATATACTAACAGAAAATTTCCAATTTCTCTGAAAAATTAAATGCAATGACCTGACTTTTTTTTCACAAAAATGTACTGTTATGACACCAAAAAGGGATAGTGAAAATCGTATCTCGATATCTTATTCCCAGACCAAAATATCGAAGAAACAAAATTTAGTTATCATGAAATTCTGGGAACACTCCATTACACCGTTATGTATTTATTTGACCTGTTTCAAGACTAAATGATGAAATTACATAATTTTATGATTTTTGAATAATTGGTTGTTCTATCCGTTTTCGAAAAAATTTTAAACAAAAACGTGTAGGGGATATAAGGTATATAATAATTATTTGAATATAATGTGCAAGTGCAAAGGTAGTTCAGAATATGTGGAGGAAAAATAAAAAGCCTGAAATGAAACAACAAACAAAATATAAAATGTAAACAGAATTAATAGTGATAATGAACAATTTCAATTTAAGTTGTGAGTTGTTATTTTATTTTGTTCAAGATTATTATGTTAATTTTTAAAAATGCACATTTTAGTAGGTATTTTAAAAATTCATGTTTCGAGAAAAAACTAGTTCTCGCTGCCATTATATTTCTTTTCTTCACACCTTCGAATATGATTCTAAAAATGTGGATAATTATTTATAAATTTTAATCAAGAGAATTTTTTCAATTTAAATTTCTCAGATGTTCATTGGGCAAATTGACTTCCCGGTTGACAGCACTCAAAACTCTCCGGGAAACTTGTGGACAAAAATAGGTACTGTCGAGTAATAAGCAAATAGCTCATAAATTGTAAGAAAAAATAAAGAAAAGAAAAGAGAAATTAGAATTATGAAACCCAAAAAAAAAAATAACTGAAATTTTTTCATTTATTTTTTTTTTTAAACCAATATTTTAATAATTCACCTTTTTTTTTATTAAATTTTGTTCGAACAACTCCAATCAGTCTGGCATTTCAATCTAAGGGTATAAAAATATGTATTTTCCAATTCGAAAAACAACAAATGCACAAGACAAAAAACTAAATCGCCTTTGAATTAAAAAAAAAAAAACAACTTTTTTCATTTTAATTTTTCAATTATTTAAATTTATTTAAAATTAATTATTTATAGCGTTATCGAACAGGATAGAGCCTCAACTTGTCTTGGCATATTATGAAATTGTTGTTTTTTTTTTTTAATTTTAGGCTTATTTTCTAATTTCAAAATACAGAATTGTCCAGGACAAAAAAATATATAAATCAATGACATTTTTTATGGAATTATTTTAAGCCGCGAAATAAACGACTTTTTTTTATAAGATTTCATAAAATTTCGGAACGACGTGCGAATTTTTGTACTGGGCGTTAAAAAATTGATAAAAACATTTTTATGCCATACGCCGAACACAATGGCCCTACATTAAATATTTTTGGTAAGACATTTTAAGAATCAATTGAAAAAAAAGTGTGAAAAAATTTTCACCATAATTTTCCCCGACTAGAGAAAGCTCTGAGTCCGAACGACTGGAAACGCGTCCTGGCAATGTTTTTTTTTTCAAACTTTTTTTTTTTTTTTTCATATCATTTTCATGAATCAGATAATTTTTCAATTGTTTTTCGTATTGCCAAGACAAAAAGAAAACGATGAATTTTTGTTTTTTCGTTTCTTGGTAAACTTCACCCCTGATGAATCACACCCTTTTCGACTATTTGGAGACACCGTGGCTGGCATTTTGAAAAATTGGGAGTTACTTGATTTGATGTCTATTTCTGATTCAAATGCCAGACAACCTTTTGAGATCAGTTGAGAAAAATGACCATTTATTTTTATGCAAAAAGGAAAATTAAATTTATCCCCAAATTTTCGAACCATAAACGGCGGCTCGGCCCTGGGCAAACCAGCCCTTATTTTTCAATTACCTTTAAATTGCCAGACATTTTATTCTATGGACTCCAAATTTCTCATGGTGCGGCCTGCAGCCTCACGGGTCTAAGTATAAACCCAAAACTGAAAAAGCTATAAAACCACGTTTTTTTGCAATAACTTTTGAACGAATTGTCCAATTTTGATCTGTCGAGGCTCATTTCATTGGACTTTCAATTGCACATTTTTTGTTTGTGCATCACTTTTTCCTATGATGTATAGTTTTTCCGGAAATTTAAAAAAACTGATTTCGCACTTGTATTGTTGATAATAAAAAACCAACCGACACTAAATTTGGGAGACACTCGACGAGAGAACTTTAATATTGCCTTCCCCAACACGAATCCACGGAAATTTTCCGGATACAAATTTTTTGTTTTCAAAAAGTCAGCCCGATGCGACTATAACCCAAGGAGGCCGTCAACGGTGTTGACGAATCCGATAGCGTCCTTATGAGCCTTGGCTATTACCTCGTGAGGATCTATATGAATGTTTCTCAGGTCATCCAGCTCTGGACATTTGCACACCATCTGTTCAGCTGCTTCTTTTTTCCACAGAGCCTACAGGTCTCATCTGCTGAGTTTACCATGCGGCACAAAAGATATTTGTATCGACAGAGTCCCGTCAGCGGCGTAAGCATTACCCAAAGCTCAGATTGTGACTGCTTCTGGAGCTTTCTGGTATGAGTCGGTGAAAATATGAATTTTCCGTCCTATTTTGCTTAAAATTTATGAAAGATCTTAACAGCACATAATGAAAAATTTTCTTTATGTTTCGAGAGCCCCTTGCTATAGTTAAGTTAATTATCTCTACCCTGTGTTGTTTTCGAAAATATCGGATTGCATTCGAGCCCACCTGTAGAACTGCCGTCATTATGTTTTTCTGTTCTACATATTGTATCCTGATAATGCCGTGTTTTGTTATGACAGGGGTTTAGCTTATTAATGTAACTTAGGCTGTTTGAGATGAACTTAGTTCGCTTACTTATTCGGGAGAGACAGAGTTCTTGTCGATACGGAAAATCATCAAATTTTCTGGTTTAACTGAAACTGTTTTAATCTTACGCATAAAGTAATATTCGAACATATCCGAGTGACGTTTCAATGAATATAATGAATTATAGTTAATATTTAAAATTAATGATAAAATGAAAATTCCAAATTTCCCTAGGTGTTCATATGAAGTCGAGAGTCAGTTCACTAGTTTTGTGATGCTGCGCCTTGACTTAAAATTAGACGCTGATATGGGAACGAAATAAAGGTTGCACAATAAAAGTTTGTTTTCTCTTCTTAACTTTTTTTTGTACCACTCAAATTGTTTTCGTTATAAAAAAGGGTCATTGAGTGTTTTCTTTAAACAGTAATAAATAACAAAAAAGATCAGCATGTATCTCATCGTTCTGGCCATTCAATCACTAGTTCATAGATACCCATGAAGCTATAGTTCATGTTACAGACCTCTGGACATAGTGATGTAGTTTTATGCCTCTTGACACTCCTGTGTGTATTACCACTCATACCATTTCTATCGACCGCAGAATCTTTTACACGCCCAAAAATAGTTTCATTCATGGGAAATATTCGACCCTAGGACCGACCGAAGTGATATACAAGTTAAGCGCACAAATTTTTGTTCATCGAGAGGACACGAACGATGTTACGATACCAAAAACTCCTTGATAAATATCATTACCGTGGTGCATTTCATCCACAATAGAAAAAAAATCGTGTTAAACTGAAAAATTCATTTTCTGAAGAGGTCGGATCACCATTACAAAGGTATAGCCAGTAGGATTGGATGCTCCTAGAAGGTATTATGTGTTTTTTTTTCGAAAAAAAAGACCTCGTAATAGTTATTTATGTATGCAGGGTATAATATTGATTTTATGTTTTTATTTCGAAAAACGACCATGAAATACCGTTATACCAGCAATACATACAAAATGATCAATGAATTAATTGAGTTAAAATGAATCAGTATCATATCCACCTTTCCATTGATAATCTTTTTCATTTATGATACGTGATTATTTGCGAGTACAATGAAAGCACTCAAGTTATATTGATAATTCTCCTGATATCAATGCAATATCATTAAGATTTACTACTAGCAAATTAGATACTGATGTCAATCTAGAACAATTTGAGATGGACAAAATTGAGGAAGCGGATGAGACGGCGCGAAATTGCGGTCTGCTACCAGTAAAATCCGAACTTCTATAGGAAGAAACTTACGCCTACTATAGCAAATCGTGTAGGAAAAATATTGAAAATTTTAAAATTTTTAAAAAAATGGTTCTGAGGCTCCCGTGGGCTATAAGAAGACGTTTACGTCACAGAAGGTCAGTTATAATAAGGGAGCCAGACTAGATCTCCACTAGAAACGACAGCATCAAGATCAATGTTGCCAAGTTGAGATATGAGTTTTACAAAGAAGTTTGAGATGGTATAAGTTAGGTAATATTATATATCATAATTTCAATAATTGAAGGTCACGTCCAACCTTGTTTGTTTATCTTTATATTATAATTTCAAGTGAACACCCAATATTGGTTTATAGTTTCCACAACCATCGAGTTGATTACCGTTTGTTTTCATCCATTCTCATTACATCTACATAAAAAAAATCTATATGATATTTTTCTTGTCATAACAAAATTGACCTTGTTTGGTTATATTTAAATAATTTTCAGATAACACCCAATATCGATTCTCATAACATTTTGGTCCATTCTAGCCCGATTGGGTAGTAGTAATTTCATATTTTCTTTCAAATTTCGAGATTTTCAAGAGAGTCACCATTTAAATAATTACATTACATAAATTTCAGTGTATAGAAAATCGACTTTCCCAACACACGTTTATCTCCATCTTCGTCATAAAAAACTCTGGCACTTTATGCTAAACATAAAATTCACTAACTGTTCCGAGGAGATAACATATTTCTATACTTTATAGTTCCTCCTTTATTTCCAATTATTTCTGATTTCTTTTAAAGAAGATGAGCCTTTGAAATTGCTGAATAGTGTCGCTATAAACAATGATAATTACGACACAGTTTTCAGAAGACTTACTGATATATATCAAAATAAGAGACCAATAACTTCAAATGCATTAGATAGTTAAGTGCTATCTTTGCCAAAGATCGCATGCTTTATCCAAATGTTCTGCTTACTGAAGTCCCCTAAAAATAGAATTTCGTTCGTTAAACTAAATAAACTTTGTTTCAATTGTCTACATCATTCTCATAATTTTCAAAATTGCCCTTCTTCATTCATATGTCGTACATTTAATAGCCGTCATCATTCATTGATAAAACGTTCGACCGTGACAATTTACATACTTTCACACGTGCAATTTTTCACGTCAGTTTTCCATTTTCGCTGAATCGATCTGAGTGTTACTGGTGGAGAGGCTCCAAGCAAAGGGAGATCCTCTTGGAACGACGATCGAAGAGAATAAGGTAGGTGTCAAAAAAGGATTTGGATGCATATTTCGTTTATGTTAGCGTCAATTTTCATTCCAAAATACAGTCCACTTTTTTCTTACTAAATGCGCTAACATTTTGGTACATACAATATACATTATAAAATCATATTTTTTTTTGCTACCTGACTGTTCTATACGATACTTTTGTATTCATTACCTCAAGAACCTAAATATTTGAATATTTTAATAATCTCAGGAAATAAAAGGAATTCCGACAGCACTGCATAAGTATTCGGTTCTGTTAGTATGAAAGTACATTTTACTCGGATGCACTCCTGTCGTGATGCGATCTAGACCCATAATCTCATAATTGTCATGTTACATATATAGTGTCATCGTGCAAAAAACTGTTTCAACACTGATGAGATCCAATGAGTTAAGTTGTTTCATTTTATCCAGTCAGATTGATAGTTTATATTTTTTATTTTACGTTATCGATTCAGCGTGAAAAAACAATTTGGTATTAATTCGTTCTGTAGAAAAAATTCAACGCTCGTCGTATCCTTTTCGATGAATAATACATACAAAGCAGAATCCGAAAAATGTGTTCTCCAGAAAAACATATAAATAAATTTTCTTTCTGTTTAGGGTTAAACCTCTGAATACCTTGTATATAAAGGCCAAACTTCGAATAGTTCAAACAAAGCGTATTTCTCGGAAAATGTACGGTTTCTTGGAATTATTTTCCAAACTCGGATGGAAATGAATAACGTGAAATCCGCAAGCAATAATCCAAGTATTGTGGAAGATGTTGCTATCCAGTTTCAAAGGCATTCTTCATCGGAAAACAGTTTCCACATATTTTCCATAGCGCATTTATAAAAAGATATATTTCACGTTTTTCTCGAGAAACCATAGTTTTTTTTCAAACACTGAAAGTTTTTCAGAAGATCAGCCATGAGCTGCAAAATATATTTCTACAGTAGAGAAATCTTCTCTATATAGAAATAATGTTCAGTGTTATATATATATATATATATATATTATATATATATATATATATATATATATATATATATATATATATATATATATATATATATATATATATATATATATATATATAAATATATATATATATATATATATATATATAAATATATATATATATATATATATATATATATATATTATATATATATATATATATATATATATATATATATATATATATATATATATATATATATTATTGTAAATAAAACTTCACAGTTTTTGATTTTCACTATATTTTGTTAACATGACAATTGTTTCGCCGAGACACAGTGGGCTTCTTCAGATGTATAATACATACTCAGTAAAAATTCAAAAACTTTATTCACAATATTATAATGGATTTTCTTCAAGTATCGGCGCAATAAATTAGTTATATATATATATATATATATATATATATATATATATATATATATATATTTATATATAAATAAATTTATATATATTTATATATATTTATATATATTTATATATATACCTATATATATATATATATATATATATATATATATATATATATATATATAATATATATATATATATTATATATATATATATATATATATATATATATATATATATATATATATATATATATATATATATATATATATATATATATATATATATATATATATATAAGGTGCAATTTTCTTGGGTTTAGAGCACAGTAAAACTTTAGGTATTTAGATTTTATTACTTGTAATCCTTGTAATCGACATATGTTTCGGCGTTTTTCAAGATTATAACTTAGTTATGGCTGGTACATTTACATCTAAAAATACATTTAAAATCAGTCACAATTCTTCATTATGTGTACATTAACTTACTAGTTTATCTGTAATCTACATATCATAAACTTATTTATTATAACGCTATGAAATACATTGGATCTGTCAATTTTAATTTGTTTTGTTTTGTTTTTGACTATATAGTTTTCTAATTGATCACCTGAGATGCCATCTGTGCGCTTGTACGAATAAATAAATATGGTATTGGAAGTTATTATTTCATTTCGATTATGTTGTACGTTTACAATCACAGATGTCATTTAATATAGGTTTTATCTCATTTAAGGATACCTACTATGGTAAATTTTTGTTAAATTTTTCATTTCGGTTCTGTCGTTTATAGAGTCTTTTTCTTTTTGAATACATTTCTAAAAACGTCCTTATTTTGTTGTTGGTTTTTCTGTGTAGGATCTGAAAGTTATCGAAGTCGAAACTATGGTTTCTTGTTATTTCATGTTTCTTTAGGGCTGTAGAATTCTTCGCATATTTGTGGCCATTAATCCTTTCTTTTATATATTGTGTTGTCTGGCCTATGTATACTCCCAGACATTCCTTGCATATTAGTTGGTAAACACAGTTTGATGTTTTATCCTTTCGAATTTTTGATTTCAGCTTGCTGTAAAGAGGCTTTACAGCAAGTTTTGGACTTGTTTGCAATTTTTATGTCAGTGTCCTTGAATATGTAATTTATCTTCTCTGACAGATTTTTCACGTATGGCATTGCTATATATTTTTTATCTTTATTATTGGTCTCATTATTGGTGGAATTATAAGCTGAATGTATTCTAGTTTTGAATATTTTCTCTATGAATTTTGGTGAATAGTTGTTTTGATTAAGGATCTCTTTTGCTTTTGTTTATTGTTTCGATAAGATATTTCGGTGATGTCAGTTTTATCGATCTATCTGCAATCCCTGAAACAACACTTTTCTTATATTGAATTGGTGCCGTTGATTTATAGTTTAGGTATCTGCCTGACCATGTTTCCTTAGTATGCCAAATTGCTTCTATTTTCGAATTGTTGTTATTATGTATCAGTGTTATATCCAAAGAGTTTATTCTGTTGTCTTTCTCTAACTCTACTGTGAATTTAAGTTTTGGATGGTAGTTGTTTAGTTCATTAAACATTGGTGTTATATGAGATTCGGCAATTGCAGTTATGCAATCATCCACATATCTCTTGAAGAAATTTATCCTAAATATAAGTTTTTCTATTATCGTTTTTTCGAGGTCTTCCATTATTAATTCGGCTAATACACCTGATAGAGGGTTTCCCATGCTGCATCCGTCTATTTGGCTGTAGAACGCATCTTCAAACTGAAAGTAGGAGTTTGTTATACAGAAATCAATGGCATTCATAAATTCAACTTTTGTGAGATCTGTATGATGTTTTATTTCGTCCCAACGTTTTGACATTATGTCTTTGGCTTTTTCCATTGGGGTGTTGGTATATAGACTCACAACATCAAATGACACTAACCATTCATCTTCATTCAAGTTCACTGTATCTATGAATTGTTTGAAAGTCCAAGAATCCTTTATGTGGTATGCATTCCACATAAGGAATAGAGAACAAGATATATTGAAAAAGAAAATCAAAGAGACAACAACATTCCTAAAAAACAATCCCAACCTTAAAATCTTGAAACCAGATAAATCAAATAAAAGAGTAATAATGAACCACAGTGAATATAAACATAAAATATTAGAACATCTTAATGACGAAAAAACCTATAAAAAATTGAATCGGGATCCTACACATGTAGTCCAGAAAAAAAACAATGAAATAGTGAAAAATTGGGAAACAAAAAATCTTTTACCTAAAAAGCTATGTTCCAGTCTCAAAATACACAACGCTGTGCCTCCCCAATTCTACGGTTTACCGAAGCTTCATAAAGATAACATTCCATTAAGACCAATTGTCAGCTGTATTCAAGGTCCTACCTACAACATTTCAAAATACTTATCCAAATGTATCTCTCCCATTATTGGTCGGAATGCATACCACATAAAGGATTCTTGGACGTTCAAACAATTCATAGATACAGTGAACTTGAATGAAGATGAAAGTTTAGTGTCATTTGATGTTGTGAGTCTATATACCAACACCCCAATGGAAAAGCCAAAGACATAATGTCAAAACGTTGGGACGAAATAAAACATCATACAGATCTCACAGAAGTTGAATTTATGAATGCCATTGATTTCTGTATAACAAACTCCTACTTTCAGTTTGAAGATTCGTTCTACAGCCAAATAGACGGATGCAGCATGGGAAACCCTCTATCAGGTGTATTAGCCGAATTAATAATGGAAGACCTCGAAAAAACGATAAAAGAAAAACTTATATTTAGGATAAATTTCTTCAAGAGATATGTGGATGATTGCATAACTGCAATTGCCGAATCTCATATAACACCAATGTTAAATGAACTAAACAACTACCATCCAAAACTTAAATTTACAGTAGAGATAGAGAAAGACAACAGAATAAACTTTTTGGATATAGCACTGATACATAATAACAACAATTCGAAAATAGAAACAATTTGGCATACTAAGAAAACATGGTCAGGCAGATACCTAAACTATAAATCAACGGCACCAATTCAATATAAGAAAAGTGTTGTTTCAGGGATTGCAGATAGATCGATAAAACTGACATCACCGAAATATCGTATCGAAACAATAAGATAAGCAAAAGAGATCCTAAATCAAAACAACTATCCACCAAAATTCATAGAGAAAATATTCAAAACTAAAATACATTCAGCTTATAATTCCACCAATAATGAGACCAATAAAAAAGACAAAAAATATATAGCAATCTCATACGTGAAAAATCTGTCAGAGAAGATAAATCACATATTCAAGGACACTGACATAAAAATTGCACACAAGTCCACAAACAACCTAAAGCCTCTTTACAGCAAGCTGAAATCAAAAATTCGAAAGGATAAAACATCAAACTGTGTTTACCAACTAAAATGCAAGAAATGTCCGGGAGTATACATAGGCCAGACAACACAATATATAAAAGAAAGGATTAATGGCCACAAATATGCGAAGAATTCTACAGCCCTAAAGATACATGAAATAACAAGAAACCATAGTTTCGACTTCGATAACTTTCAGATCCTACACAGAAAAACCAACAACAAAATAAGGACTTTTTTAGAAGTGATATATATTCAAAAAGAAAATGACTTTATAAACGACAGAACCGATCTGACAAATTTAACAAAAATTCACTATAGTATCTTTAAATGAGATAAAACCTATATTGAGATGACATCTGTGATTGTAAACGTACAACATAATCGAAATGAAATAATAACTTCCAATACCATATTTATTTATTCGTACAAGCGCACAGATGGCATCTCAGGTGATCAATTAGAAAACTATATAGTCAAAAACAAAACAAAACCAATTAAAATTGACAGATCGAATGTATTTCATAGCGTTATTATAAATAAGTTTATATGTAGATTACAGATAAACTAGTAAGTTAATGTACACATAATGAAGAATTGTGACTGATTTTAAATGTATTTTTAGATGTAAATGTCCCAGCCATACCGAAGTTATAATCTTGAAAAAGGCTTATATACGCCGAAACATATGTCGATTACAAGGATTACAAGTAATAAAATCTGAATACCTAAAGTTTTACTGTGCTCTAAACCCAAGAAAATTGCACCTTAAATATATAAAATATAGCACAAGAAATTCTACCTATCATATAAATATATATATATATATATATATATATATATATATATATATATATATATATATATATATATATATATATATATATATATATATATATATATATATAACCACGAACATTCTAATTGTGGAAAATTTTCAAATTTGCGAACGTCTTAGGTTCTATTCAGCTAAAATATTTTTATTTATTTGTCATTTCGGGTTATACCGGAAATAGAACCTAGGTCTCTTATTTTAAATGGGACACCCTATATATCATTACATTTTTGAATTCTACTCAAGATTCTAGGCAGATAACCTACAGCTAAGTCTAAGAGTTTTTGACAAATTCAAATTTTTATATCAAAAATGACGATTGCAAGCCCTAATACAATTATCAATTGTTCCTCTAAGGAAGCACTTATTACTTATTTTAGGTTAGATTTCTTGTTGAGAAATACTTATATTAATAGTTTGTATAATATTTGGATTACTTATCATACAGGGTGTTCAAAAAATAATATCTGAAATGAGATTCAGAAAACTGATGAAACTAAATTTTTTCAAATGGAGACCCTCTCCCATGTTTCTTATTTTGTAGTATTTAGCATCAAAAATTAAGGTATCTTTGTATAAGGTTATCTATAACTAAAATTTTCAGTTTTTGAAATATTGCCAACTTTATATGTTCATATGGCGATTTTGCATTTCATCAACAATAAACAATTAGATCTAGAATAGCCAAGATCGTATTTGACATTTCAATTCATCGTAATGGCACCACGGTTAAATTATACAAACTAGGGTTATTCAAACTCATTTATTATTTATGGACAATATGATAAAGTTATTTGGAGAACATGTGATACATTTGTGACACCATATCCTCGAAAACAGAATCACAGGAGTTTTGAAGTTGACTATTTCGACAACTTGCCCCTGGCTGATCTTCGAAACCTTATCTATCAACATTATGGGGGTACCTACACATAATGCCCATTTAGTCAATAATTATCTGGAGAACTTATCTTATTGTCAATGGATAGCCAACAATGGACCAAATTTTTGGCCACCTCGCTTCCCTGACCTATCAGTTCTCGATTTTTATTTATGGAGAAGAGTGAAAAGTGTATAACACTGCAGTAACCACCATGGTGGCATTTGAAGAACTTTACCAACAATCAATAAGAAGAGCCACCCATGAACAATTGCGGCTTAGATGCGCAAAATGTCTAGAAGTTCAAAGACACCAATTCGAACATTCACTTGAATAGTTTTTTCAACATTTCTAATTCTAGTTTACGTTATCAATATTGTCATTGTTAATAACTAGTTTATTTCTGTATATTTTTCCTTTGCAGGTCCAAAGTTCTTCAAGTTTTCTATAATTTGTCTTATAGTATTAGGTGATTGCTTCTGTTTTTGAGGATATCGTGTCACAAATGTATCACATGTTCTTCAAATAACTTTATCACATTGTCCATAAATAATCAGTAATTTTAGATAATCTTCGTTTGTATAATATAACCGAGGTACCATTACGATGATTTGAAATGTCAAATACGATCGTGGCTACCCTAAATCTAATTGCTAAATGATTAAATGCGAAATCGCCATATAAAAAAAAATATTTCAAAAACTGAAAATTTTAGGTTTAGATAACCTCATACAAAATAACCTCAATTTTTGATGCTTAATACTACAAAATTAGAAAAATACGATAAAAAATCTATCAAAGCAAGGAATCCACCCCAAAGTAAGTAATAAGGGCATCCTTATAGGAACAATTAATAATTATATTAGGGCTTGCAATCGTCATTTTTGACATGAAAATTTAAATATGTCAAAAACGCTTTGCCTAGAATTGAAAAATGGAATAATATATAAGGTGTCCTATTAAGAATAAGAGACTTAGGGTCTATTTCCGGTATAACCAGAAATGCCCAATACATGAAAATATTTTAGCTGATTGGGCCTTAAGGCATTTAGCAAGTTCCTAAAATTGCAAATTTTTCCTAAATTCAGTTTCTGAGATATCGATCGATGCAGTTCTTGGTGGTCCATCCTGTATATGTTAGAGCGTTTTTGCTCCCCCCAACTTCCTCCAAATTCAGGCAGAGAGTTGAAAATTTATATGCAAATTAAGTTAATGCTGAGGAAGTGCCTTTTGGAGGTAGATATAAACTTTTTCCTCAACACTCCTCCAGTTTCATGTTGATTTCTCTTTTCGTGGCATTTGAGGATTTGCGCAAGCACACAGCTCATCCAGATTAAGATAGAGGGTTGAAGTTTCGTACGTGAATTGATTTAATATTGGGAAAGAGTGGTTTTAACTATTTTCAGCATCCACCGTTATTTTAATTCAGACATTCCATGTTTTCTCTCGGTTGAAAGTAATGCATTTTAGAACATATTATATATATATATATATATATATATATATATATATAATACATAAATATATATATATATATATATATATATATATATTAATATATATATATATATATATATATATATATATATATATATATATATATATATTACGTGAGCTGTGGTTTTCCTTACCATCTAAAATTAGTAGACCTGACTACTGATATTTTTTGGACTGAATGATACGGCACACAAAAGTTTATTAAACTGAGTTGTCTATTTATTGATTTTTCTATTTTTTAGACGTCATAAATGTCTAGGTTATTTTGCACTTTTAAAAGTTTTGAGAGAGTGACGCATTTCCTGATCAAGCGTTAACTTATTAATGAAATGATTTCACAATTAAAATTCAGATTAAATTTATATATATATATATATATATATATATATATATATATATATATATATATATATATATATATATATATATATATATATATATATATATATATATATATATACCCAAGAGGTGTCAAAAGGCCGAAGAGGCGCCCATATCAGATGGGATTATGATATCAGGAAAGAAGCAGGAACAAACCGGTATTAAGCTGCTCAACAACGTAATACATGTATATATATATATATATATATATATATATATATATATATATATATATATATATATATATATATATATATATATATATATATATATATATATATATATATATATATATATATTCATATATATATTTATACATATATATATATATATATATATATATATATTATATATATATATATATATATATATATATATATATATATATATATATATATATATATATATATATATATATATATCGAGAAATATATCCACTTCGCCTTATAGCACATATTATCACGGAGATGGGATTGTTATAGTATGCTACCTAAAATAAATGACAATTAACCTTTCAGTATCCAGTTAAACTGAAATGATATGAACAGACTCTGTAAGCAAGGTATTTCAGTGTGGTTCACTGATCAGACATAGGAACAGGTGCTGGTGTCTAAGGAGTTAGACCATAATGCAGCAGTTATGCATCGCTGTGATAATATGCTTCTGCGTTCCAGGTAGAAATAAAGGATATAAATATATGTCTGCGGATAAGTGTTGGAAAGCGAAATATATGAACCAGAAAATCCACATATATCCACGTATATTCTCTGACAGTTAGGGAGTGCTGAAAGCTCTAGCAAGTTTCCAGATCAGGTCAAAATTGGTCTGGGATTGTTTACAAAAATTTTTGATTCTAGTGGCCAATAACGAGGCTACACTCAGTTGAGTTTTAGTATATGAAGTTAATACAGGGAATCCCTGGCAATGAAAGAGTCTATAACCAGGTTTATGGGGTCTGGTGTTCTTCTTCATGTACGGTACATGGGTACATCGAAAACACCATACATTCCGAAAATGAGTGCAAAGGTTAAATCAAAGTAAACTGGCGATTGGAAAACCATCGGAAGCGCTATCTTATGACATCCTCAACTTAGATAGGAGTCCGATTAAATAGGTGGCAAGGCTTTTAACTGGCCACTGCTCCCTGAGGAAACATATATAAACCATCGGTATATATAGAGAAGAAACTATATGCCGACTATGTATGGAGGTGGGAGAAATTGACTTTAAAACTACCCTATTTAATGCTCTTTCGAAACTGGAATAACATTTGTAGTTCTTTTTTCCAAGAGTCTTAAAATTCCAACTTTTTTAATTGAAGTCGTGCTACGTGTGAAATACTACAAATAAAAAATAGTAAATAATAAAAGATGAATGCGAATTTTGTCGACAAATTACAACGTGGTAGTTATTGTTACAAATGTCTAAAACTGCTTTTCATTACCCATTTTTATTCATTGTTGTAGGTAGGCATCCAACTAATGAACAGAGCATAGGGTTGTATTTTTTATTTCAATTGAATTTTACACCGTCAAAAGAAATAAGGAATTTTGATCTGTATTCTGACTCAATTGTTTTCACAATACATTTTCGAAATGTTTACCAACAACTTTTAAACACAACCTATATCTTCTTAAAGATTGTCCTTGTAAACGTTTTAAACTCAAATCAGATATTTCATGTGCTTCTCATTAATTCTTTGAAGCAGCTCATCGGCTGATCGAATTGATTTTCCATAGAGCTTATCTTTTAAACATCCTCAATAAAAAAACCGAGAGGATTGAGGTCTTCGGAGAGCGGGGGCCACAAAATTGGTCCTTATCGGGCAATCCATCTTCTAGGAAATGTTTGATGAAGAACCCATTATTTTGCAACCATATCCTGCTTCTTATCTTCTTCTTGTGGTGCCGTACCCGGTTTCGGGCGTAGGCGACCTCTCTACAACTATTCGTGCTGTGCGTGATATAGCGATACACGAATAGAAGAGACCTACAGTTTCAAGGCGGTTCCGAACGTCTTGACAAAGAGGCTTTACTAGGCAGAACACTTCTCGGTGGTTTGCCATTGCTTTCCGAGAGGTGGCTCCGCATGAATTCGTTGGTTCGGCCAGGATTCGATCCACCTTCTGTTCAGTAGCCCAATGCACTGACCACTGAACTACGGAACCACTCTTCTTCTTATATCAGAGTGAAATATCTGATTTGAGTTTAAGGCGTTTAAAAAAACAGCTTTTGAGAAGATGCAGGTTGTGTTCAAGAGTCGGTGGTAAACATTTCGAAAATCTATGATTCAAAATTCAGATCAAAATTCTTTATACCCTTTTAACGATGTAAAAAACAATTGAAATAAAAAATGGAACCTTATGTTCTGTTCATTATTCAGATGTCTACCTACAACAATGAATAAAAAAGGGTGATTAATAGTGTTATAGACATTTGCTACAACAACTACCAAATTGTAATTTGCCGACAAAAGACGCCTGCACATTTTATTTTGTATTATTTTTTATTTGTAGTATTTCGCAAGTAGTATGACTTCAATGACAAAAATTTTAGACTTCTGGGAGAAAAAAACTACAAACGTTTTAAATAGGCTACTTTTCAAGATCATTTGCTGATTCAGTCCAGTACATTATTTCTTTAGAGTAATTAGTCAAATTTTAGTTAAGATTTTCGCATTGAAATGAAATGAAACAACTTCTTTTTTTTCAGCATAGCGTGCTAGTTTTCAATGAAATGATTACTCGCATATCTCAACGAACTATTTATGATAGCCCAGGAAAAACAACCATGAAGTAGAAATTTTTAAATAAAACCTAAAAGTGGCCATATCTCGAAAACCATGAAACTTTTACTAAGGTCATGTTGATGCTATCTCATTGACTTGAAGCCAATCTACCTCCAGTGTCACTCTGGCGTGTTATTAATGGGACATCCTGTAAAATATATATTTATATAGAAAAGAAATTGTTAATTGTAAAACTCCGCCAAAGTTAAGACTTTCATTCGAAAATGTTCTCTTAGAATGTTATCAAAAGATGAAGAGTTCATTTGTGTTCATGAATAGAAAATTTTTATCTGATTGGATTTACCAAGTTGTATGAACAAATAACACTTTACCGATATAAAATTGCGAAAATGCTTACAACGTCCCAACCTTGGCGCTCATGCAGCATTTCACCAATATATCTGAATAACTTTATTCTTATTTCTGTTGTACAGCTTCCAAGATTCAAACAATTACATACATTCAGTTCGTATTGATTTTCATTGGCGTTAGTCACTTTTTATTTGAGGCGCTTTATATAGCTGAATACAGCGCAGCGAACAAAAACAAAAATTCACAAACCGTTCTGCCGGTATAACACTGGATATCAATTTAGCAAGTCCGCACAAATGGAAAAATGCTGAATTTTATAACAGAATGTAGAAGATCCGAAAATTGAAATTTCAGCGAACAGTAAAAACAATTAATCGAAATTGACTATTCGATGTGAATTTTGCAGAGTGGTACATACTTGAAATGCTGAAGTTAGTTCACAATATAACAAATAATATCTTCAAATACACCGACCTCCAAACAACAGATCGACCATAGAAATTGAGTGGTGAGAGAAGTTACGAAGTTTTAGCAATAAAAGCATCAAGGATAGAGAGCGGATAAAATAGAGTATTCAAAGGGTACCTATCAGACAGAATTGAAAACTTCTCAATTATTACAGAAGAGGATTCAAGTTCTTCTAGTTGGTTTTTATTGGTTCATATAACAAGATGTCCTTTTCTGAATATCCGTATTGAAAATCGAACAAAAATTGCTATAGTTTCAGTGGAGCTGATTCAATTATTTCTGGAGTTATATGAATTATTTTAAAACATCCACATAATTTCCTATACATAAAATTGTGCAATAAATTAGTATCAAGAAAAATTATTTACAAAACTAGTATCTGATGCAAATATTTTTCATAGTAACCAGAATATTTCGTTAAATTCAACAAATTGGAAATAATTAATAAATTGAATTCGAGATAATGAAAACTTTTTCGGTTCCTCGCTTCATGAGGATCCTCAAATTGTGTGAAGTTGCTATTTATGCATTCTGCAGTTGGTTGAAATCCTAATCTGTTTTCTCTTAATATTTTTCGAATGTTCTTTATATTTAGTAGCGGAAGAACGGCCGAATTTACCAATATACTTTTAGTTCTAGATATAAAGGACATATAAAATCCCTTATTAATAGGAAAACAGGCTCTAGCATGATAACCCTCTATATAAATATAAATTACCAATTCTCCGATATTTCAGTATTTCAAATTTATCATAAAAGCAAAATGTTTTATGAAATTCAATCATCTAAAAAGTTTAGAAATAAATATAGCATTATCTGGTAGTCAAAACGTTTGAATCCTCAAATCAGAGTTTCTCAAATGCCAGGTAGCGACCCGGTACAGGGCCAATGCAAAAAAATTAAACTCCAAAAATCTAGCGGTTTTTCGTTTCAATTTATTATTTTCATGAAATTGTAAAAACTAACTATATAAAATTGAATCATAATTGAATAAATTAATTGTGTGCAAAAATGAATTATACCTCTATACTTTCTTGGAATATATCAAGCTTTTCTATTAACCCATTATATCCCATTGTACTCATAAGAGTACAGCCAATAATCGTTATTTAATAAACTAGTTTATTAATGACAGCGATTAATGGTTGAGATATTTTAACGCGTGAGCGGAGCGAGCGCGTTAATAGTTCGAGACCATTAATCGCTACATTAATAAACGAGTTTATTACAAGATTTTTCCGTCGACCTCATCATGAATTGAGTATAAATTCTTGATTGAAATCAATTTTTATTTTGCATGACAGATACACTTGACACAATATAAATTTCTATGTTCATTTCGATATATTTATATTTATGCTCCCGATGGAACAATTTGAGAAATTCATAGATGGAATATTAGACATGTGACATTCTGAATAGTTAACATTACCTACAATATTCGATAAGGAATATGTGGAGCTGGTGGAAGCTGAAGTGTTATTTACTTTCGAACGATTATTGCATAAAATTTTTTCCGCAGTTTCTACTTTATTTTGTATAGAGTTAAATTTTTCGATTTGAATTATGAATTACTTTTCTCTGTGGAATAACAGTACAGATACAGAATAATTCAACTATTCCGTGCTGAATACTTCTGTGTTTGGTTGCCCATGACAATCATACATTAAAATAGGAGAAATTGCACATTAAAATGGGTCATTAATGATCAATTTCGTGTACGTTAAAGTAATCTTTCATTTAGAGGTCGACGGAAATAGTATATTATATTATAGGATTAAAAGTGCATATTTTTTTTACTAGCAATATTTGCAGTTGCGAGGTGGAGCGCAGCGCAGCCGAGCGAATGCAAAATTGCGAGTAAAAATAGGCACTTTTAGTCCGTAGTCAAAATTAAAATAAATTTAGTTTTATTCAAAAATCGTTAATAATTTGGTAATAAATTTGAACACCTATTAATTATAACAGCGATAGCAAGTCGGTAGTCATGGATATCTGGTATTGTTGTTAAATATTGATTGTCAAGTAGACGTCAGTAGACGTAGTAATGATATAATTTTTGTAGTAGTTTTTACATTGCTTTCAAAATGAATCCCGAACACGATGAAAATATAACTGCGGATATATTGGAAAGTGCCGAAGCAGTATATCTAAATCTTTTGCCACCCAAATCTCGCCAAGTTTATGAACTTGCATATCAGCGATTCATGGATTAGTGTAAAGAAAAAAATGTGCAAAACTATGCGGAGAGTGTTCTTATGGTGTATTTCTCAAATTTAACGAAGACCGTCAAGCCATCCACTCTTTGGTCACAGTATTCAATGTTGCGATCCACACTGGATATCAAACATGGTGTGGATATTAGTTAATATTCAAAATTACGAGCATTGTTAAAAAGGCAAAGTGATGGATATATACCTGTAAAGTCTAGGGTTTTTACAAAGGATGAAGTGGATCGGTTCATGGATATGGCACCTGATAATATATATTTGATGATAAAGGTTGTTCTAGTATTAGGAATTGGAGGTGCTATGCGTTGTGACGAACTAGTTCATTTGAAAATTGATGACATTGAAGATATGGACTCAGTCCTGGTCGTAAAAATTTTGCAGACAAAAATCAAGAAACCTCGTTTGTTTACGTTCATTTCGAAAATTTGTTGCACTACGGCCATCAAATATACAGGAAAGTCGTTTATTTTTGAAGTATGTTAATGGGTGTCAAAGAATGGTTGTTGGTATTCACAAAATTAGTTCCGTGCCGCAAGAAATTGCAAAATTTTTGAAGTTAGAAAATTGGAAGGAGTAGGTATACTGGACATTCGCTAAGAAAAACATCTGCTACACTTCTTATTGATGGTGACCTCACTTGTCCTAAAAGACATGGAGGCTGGAAATCGAGTACGGTAGCAGAAGGATATATTGAGGAATCACGTATCAACAAAGAGAATACTGCCAGAAAAATATTGCTACCTGACAAAGAAGGTACAAGTACCTGTTCAGCTATTTCCTCGAATGTTTCATCAACAGTTACGGAGAATATTTTGAGTTGTTCTAACATTAATGAAAATCTTTTGAATTGTTCGAAAATTGTTAGTGATAATTTCAGTGGTGCTTTGAATTTTGGCAATAATTGTTCCAATTGTACATTCAATATCAATATAAATAACAAATAAATACCTATATATAGTTGCCCAATTAGTTAGTTTTACTAAGTTCGTAAGAGACATTGTTTATTTTTTCAAATTTCAATCAGAGAGCGCAAATGCAATTACTTTTAGTCCTAGGATTAAAAGTAGCGTTTTTAATCCTAGGATTAAAAGTGTTGCTAAGCAACTAGCAAATTTTTGTGCGGTAAGGGAATTTATGGCTTTTGCACCTGAAAATAGTACAAAAATGTCAACGTTTTTTGATGATTGGAGCAAAAATATTTTTTTACTCAATCAAGTAACAGTTGGATCAACTGTACTATTAAATTTTAATTGTTTCAATATTTTTCCATAGCCAGCACCTATATATTAGAGAAGAATTCAGATACTGTAACTTTTTTACGCCTTTTTTTCAGCCGTTACGTTAGTAATGTTGTTCATTCCTTACATGGTAGTAAATAATCGACGGAAAATAATATTTTTTGCATTGCGACTGTACGGATCTTTTGTTTTCAGCGTGTTATAAGTGTGATTGAGCTATTTTTAGTGTTGTTTGAATACATAATTTTTTTTGAAAAATATGGTAAGTAGAAATTTCTTACAGTACTCATTTGAGTACAATGGGCCGATGCGTTACTTTTATATTTCAATATTACCTATTATTCCAAGTGCGTTTCTTTTCTAGTTTTCATAAATACTGTGTAGTTTCCTGAAATTCCAATCAGAATTCTTTATGGTGGGAAGAAATATCAACAAGAAAATGCTTCGACAAAGACCAGAAATGAAGTCGACATTGCGATTATTCCTCCCGATTTTCGATTATTCCTCCCGATTTTGATTTACAGACGGATGAGGAAGATTTTGATGAAAATGATATTCAAGATGAGTTGTCAATGCTTCAAAAAGTCGCTGGCAAAATGAAACTTTGGCATATAAGTGACAGTGAAAGCGAAGACAGTGATGCTGAGTTCAATTTTCCCCCTGTCAGTTCTACGTCTAATTATTAAGCTATGAGTTATAGGATCTCAATTCGTGGTAAAAATGGTGGTGGATGATGTTCACAAATGTGATAAGCATGACTCTTATCAACGCATGGAAAATATTTCAAATTGTGAAGGGAGAGCCAATTAGTCTTGTTGATTTTGAGAGAATAATTGTTCGTTATTATTTGGCTTTTTTTAAAATCAAAATATAAAAGCTAATCAACTACCAGTAAGTGTGAGAACACATGAAGGTGTCCATTTTCCACTTGAATTAGAAAAACAAGTGAAATGTACCTACTCTTTGTCATAAACGAGTCAGATGGAGTTGTTCAAAATGCAAAGTGGCTTTATGTGTTGAAAGATATTGTTTTGCCATTTACCATTTTTTATTTTTTGTTTTTGTAATACTATAACTTGTTTCAATTAATTTTTTCATAATTTTCTGTCGTTTACTTTTGAAAAATATGAGTTTGGTTCTAATGAAGTTTGTAGTTAAATTAAAAATGTTTTATTTTTTTACCACGTATTCTCCCATTGTACTCATCTGAGTACATGGGTCTCGCAGCTAACCGATGAATTTTCGAACATAGGTTAAATTTACTTTTAAGTTCCAAATAACTTATATTTTGCCAAAACAACAAAGAAAATTGATTCCGCTCGAATTAATGTCTTGGGTTATAATGGGTTAAAAACAAACAACGTCCCATAATGCCGCGACTTTTGGGAGAACACAAATTTAAATAATTCTGATTTCAACTATAAAAAAAATGGTATTTATTTATTATTCTTCGTAACTTTTTTGCAAACTATTAGTTATCATTTACGAGTTGCCTATTTCTTGCAAGTTAGAACATGTAAACGCGTAATTTATTTATTGTAAATAAAATTTTTGGCTTTCCTGTCAGCAGAAATATCCTGTATTGGCACAAAAAGTAATAAAATTTATAATACCTTTTGTGACGACATTACGACATACAAGTGTGAAGAAGGCTTCTCAACACTAGGTTTTCTTAAAAATAAATTTAGAAATGGATAAGATGTGGAACCAGATTTAAGAATAAAATTGTTTTTCTCCGTACCTGAAATATTTGATTGTAAAAAAACAGCAATGCCCTTCATATTAGTATTTATTTTATTGTGGCCTCGGTAGACCAGCGGAAAGGTGTACCGCGTTTAAACCGAGGATTGTGGGTTCAAATCCCACCTTGCTCTTGGGTGTTGTGTATGTCCGGAATTTAGTGGTTTTATATAAGATAAATTGTTGGGTAATGTACATCGTTTACAAGCCTATTGACTTTTCGGAGCCGGCGTTAATCTCAAGGGACTTGAGATGAAAAAATAATTATTTTATTTAAAAACACATATATATTATTTGTTATGCTTGTTTGCATTGTTTGCGTGAAATCTTTGTTAGAGTTACTTTTGTTTTATCATTAATAAAATGATCCATTGTTCATTTTAAAAATAACCCATAAAAATTTTTAGGTACTGGGTCACGAAGGAAAAATATTAAAATAACCGGGTCACGACGAGAAAAGTTTGCAAAACGCTGCCTCAAATCAACATAGTAACACGTCATCAATTTTTAGAATATTTGGTGATCCCCGACGATATACCTACGTATGCCTATTTGTTCTATACCTATTTACTCAAATTTTAATCAATTTCGGATTTGAGCTGAATATAGACATAATGTCTGAAATTGGACTCGCTAAATGTATTTCTAATTACCACATAATTTTATGATATAGTAAATCTTATTTATCAAGATTTTCATAATGATCAATTATCATATAGTAGACAATTCACCAATAAAATTTAATTGAAACTTCATATTTCACTCACATTCCTTTCATCATAATTGAGGATGATAACGACTGTCTCCTTCAGTAAAAAATTACATTCTTTTATTGTAAAACGAAAGAGTATTCATCATGCCTAAGACCATAACTTACTGCTTTCTTAATTTCAAGCATAATCTAAATATCTAAAACTATAATTACATTTTTGCATGTTTCAATGAAAGGCAGGATGAGCGAAGTGTTATCCTCGTTCCGTGCATAAAATCAAATAAAGATAAATTTTTATGAAAATCTAAAGTAAAAATATTGAATATTTCTTATATTCTATTTATTGAGGCATATAATTGATAATGAATTTCAAAAAGTATAATTTACTTCTATATAAACACATCTATAGGATGCTATATCGATGCTTCACTAGACAACATCATCGAAAATTATATTCTAGTTTACTGTTTTATTTATGTGAATAACTTTTTGTAGCAATATACTAGTTATGATAAATTTATAAAATGTACAAGAAATTACAGTATATTGAAAAAAATTTTTATCAATTATTTTCGAATATCTTACTCACTTTGAATGCTTCTCTGAACTTGTGTGACATAATATTGTACAGTAAAGGGTTCACAGTAGTGGATAAATAGTAGAGTACACCGCTGATGTAAGTTAGAGTAAGATAGGCCTTAATCATTTTTGAAGAAGTTCTCTCACCGTAAATCGCTAAAAGGCGCTGTGCGTGAAATGGTGCCCAGCATATGAAGAACGTCACAACTACGGCAACTGAAAAAAAAAACAAAACAATGTTTAAGCGTAAATATCGGGATATTTTAATTTGAAAATGATGAAAAGTTATGTTTAAAAGTAATTTACGGTACTAACCGTATAAATAGCGCTCCCTATGAGAGGCAAATATGGAAACAACTATATGCGATATGCAAATGGCAAATTCCGTGTGTTTCATTCCTTCCTGAAGTATGTGTCAGGGAGGCGGGCTTTGAGTTATGGGGATGACCTCCTTCAGCCAAATCAGATGATACACTATGTACAAGTGCATTATGGATGGGTTAGATAGGATATTTATGGAACTGAGGAATTGTGGGTAGGATTTAGAGGATAATACTGGTACAGCATTCGCCTTGTAAGTATGCAAGCAGTAACTTATTTAACACTATGAGGAAACCTCTAAGAGAAACTCATGGCGGACCAGTCGAACCCGCTCTTCGAACCCGGGACCTCCCCTGTTAACAGGGCTAACTAACTAGCTTGGTCATGCGATATGTCTTCAAAAACATATTCGTAAAATATTTCTTTACAATGCTGCCGTAGTTTCGACATAAGAGGGCCTATATATATATATATATATATATATATATATATATATATATATATATATATATATATATATATATATAAATATATATATATATATATATATATATATATATATATATATATATATATATATATATATATATATATATATATATATATATATATATATATATATATATATATATATATATATATATATATATATATATATATATATATATATATATATATATATATATATATATATATATATATATGAAAAACTTGGTTCTCGGAATGAACCGCGTAAAAGATTTGAAAAATCTCGACGTTTCGGCTCCTTTTGCGAAGCCATCTTCAGGAAAATTGGAAGGAAAATAATTCAGATACGTGGCCTCAATCTGCCTACTCCACGAATCGAATTAGGAGGAATCGGAAACAATACGATTGCGTGGTCACAACCTGCCTACTCCACCAACCGTACGCGGAGACTCCTTGCTCCACTTCTTGAATCATTTGAATGGCATACATACAAAAATCCAATTCACAATGGAAGTGGAAAACGATGGGTCTCTACCATTCCTCGATGTCATGGTCAAAAAACTTCCATCCCAAGGCTTCTCCTATTCAGTTTATCGTAAACCCACCCATACAAACCGTTATCTGAACGCCCAGTCTCACCACCATCCTCCTCAACTTAACTCTGTAGTTAATACCCTAATCTACCGCTCCATTCGACTATCTGACGACGAACACCGTGAATCAGAACTCAATACTCTAAAACATATATTATTACAGAACGGTTACAACACATATCAAATCAACAAGAACATACGCAAACACACAAATATCAGCCCACCTCTACCAACTTCCAATCGCACTGACCAAGAATCTACACCTAAATTATTCCTTCCTTACATCAAAGGAGTAACAGACAAGATCGCGAGATCTCTCAAAAACACAAACATCAAAACAATATTCACCACCCAACAAAAACTCTCCCATCTGGTCAGATCCGTCAAGGATAAAATTCCTAACGAAAATCACGGTGTTTATGAGATTCCCTGTTCCAATTGTCCTCGTTCTTATATAGGACAAACGAACCGACGAATTCAGGTCCGTGCCAAGGAACATTCACTTTCAGTAAGACACTCAGGTATCACCAACGCCCTTTCCCAACATCACACCCAAACAGGCCACATTATCGATTTCCCCAATACAAGAACTATTGCTCCCGTCCGATCTTTCAAATCCCGAATTTTTCGTGAAGCTGTAGAAATAGAAAAACGTCCAAATTGTTTGAACACCAGAGATGACAGTCACAGACTCCCATCAGCATGGAAACCACTTCTCAGTGGTCGCCATGTGACACCCAATCAGAGTGCATCCCGCACTGATACCGTGCGCGAATACCCCATTGACGTCAATACTACGTCAATAACTACGTCAATAACTACGTCAATGGAGTACCCGCCCCCCTCGCCTATAAATACGGCCACACGACGATCGGCCCGTCAGTTGACTCTGAAGAGTAGGCAGGTTGAGACTTCAGAGTTGACAGGAAGCAGTACGGTTGGTGGAGTAGGCAGGTTGTGACCACGCAATCGTATTGTTTCCGATTCCTCCTAATTCGATTCGTGGAGTAGGCAGATTGAGGCCACGTATCTGAATTATTTTCCTTCCAATTTTCCTGAAGATGGCTTCGCAAAAGGAGCCGAAACGTCGAGATTTTTCAAATCTTTTACGCGGTTCATTCCGAGAACCAAGTTTTTCAAATACTTCCGACCGCGGAAATCTTTCTGAACATATATATATATATATATATATATATATATATATATATATATATATATATATATATATATATATATATATATATATATATTTATTTATCTATATATATATATATATATATATATTGGAGTTTAAGTCGAATCTATATACATATATTTATATATATAAATAAATATATATATATATATATATATATATATATATATATATATATATATATATATATATATATATATATATATATATATATATATATATATATATCTATATATATATATATATATATATATTTGACCTATAGGTACCTACATCAATCATTATCATTTTAAATCAATCGGCACGAATCAACATCAATCGTCATCTATCACCCTACCACCATTAATTCAATTACCATACACCAACTTCAATTAACATTAATTATCATCAATGACCTTCGAGCACCGTCAGTCAATATTAAATACCATCAATAATCTTTAAGCACTTTCAATCTACGTTAATCATTCATCTTCCATCAAATAACATCATCCTATATAAAATCCTTTAATCACTATCACTATCACTCTCTCTATCATCTATCTACACCAATCAACGTCAAACATTATCAATCACCGTAAGTATCATTAAGTCACATTCAAAAATCATAAATCACTATATATCATCTTCAAACACCATCAGTAGCAATCAATTCACATTTATCATTATAAATCACTACCATTCTCTGCAGAAGTGAATAATCAAAATGATTTACTCATATCGCTTAAAGCGTCATATTTCACAGTTTTTTCATTTTACTGTAAAGTTTCCGATTCGAAGTCGTCGTATGAGAAGATCCAATAGCGAATTATTATTAAACCTTTTTCACAGTTTCGAAAATTATGTGGTTATAAAAGCCTATCCTTTGGAAGTTCGTAGATCGGCTAGCAAAGAAGATGAAACTTTCCTTCACATTCAAATGGATGCTCTGCCTCGTAAAGAATACAGAAATGAAAATTACGATGATAACGCTTTTCGACCGTCATAAGTTTCTAGATCCATCGATAGAGGTTTTAGGAAATTTCCTTTTTTATGCTGTGTAGTTTCTAAAATTATGGAAATATAAAGACTGATTCATTTTATGAGGTGGAAAAAAATGATCCAAATATCCAACTGAAAATTTAACGGCATCATAAATTGTGAAAGATTCAACTCATTACCTCGATACTTCGATGTGAGCAAAAACACTTACGTTTTAGTCGTTTTTTTTTCTCAGAAAATAAAAGGCAAATCTATTTTGAATGTGGAGATATCTATGTAACGGAATCTTTGTACGTGATTTTCACCCCTTCAAAACATCGGATTGATATGAAATTTTTTTTGTTTTGTAACTGATAACGAAATTTGAGTCTTATTTGTGCCAAGTACGCGTTTGAAATAAATAATCCGATATTGTAGATAACCGAACTAAAAAGTAGTACTAGAAAATGAGTTATATTTAAAAAAAAATAAAAAACACTCCTCTGTAGATGACCGAACTACAAGCTATAAAATAATTTTCAATAAAGGACCCCGTCCGGGAACCCATATAAAATGGTTCTCGTTGGAATTTCTTAATTTTTTTATATGTTTTTATATCCTTTGTTATCACCAACATGTGAAAGTTTTAAACAGTTTCTATGTCTAGTTTCGATTTTATGAATTTTTGAAATATTGCGATTAAGCCAATTGCGATAATTGTTTAAAAGAATTTTTCCATGTGCAATTAATTTATTATAATATTTTTGAGAAAAATTATGTGAACAGTTTCCAGAGAATATATATATTTTATCATTTTCCCAACAATTTCAGATCAGTACCTACAGGGTGGCTCTGAAATAATCACAGAGTTGGTCAAAAATTAAATTTCATAACATTTTTTAAAATATTTTCTTAAAAGTTTTATTGGTATTATATCAAACTCTTTTGAGGAAACATAAGGAATTATCTAAGTACTGAAGGTATCTAGTTCTGGCAGTAAAAGGCCGTTTTCGTCCAAATGTCGTGAGCAAACACGCACTATTTCCGGAACATAAATATTGCTTTTTATAAAAATGTCAGTAATAAAGTTTGTTGAAACTCTCCCTAAATGATTTTGTTCATTGCAAATTACACAAGACGCATACGCTGATTGCTTTAAAATATTCAGTTTTAAACATTCCGAATCCTGTTGTACCATTTCAATTTCTTCATTAAGAGATCTTGAACAATTCAAACAAACTCGAGAATTGTTGTTAAACTCCAAGGCAGGGTGGTTTAAGTTTTCTCTTCTTAAAATAACTGTTTGCCTCTTGTGTTCATTGATTTCAGTATTTACCAATCTTGTTGTAAATCTTACTTCACATAAAACATTACACACATAACAATTGACACGGTTATTATTATTATTAAATGGCATTTTTTTAATACAAAAGTAGAACTAAATAATAATTAATGATTAAAAATTGCTTAAGCTGAATTAAAAACTAAACAAAGGTACAATTTGGTTGACATTTTTTCATGAACAATCGCCATATTTATTGTTGTCGTTGGCAACGCTGAGCCAACCAATACTTTTCTTAGCTGGTATGTGGTGAAAAATCTAGGAAGTCGATTTTCGCTAGTTTTGTAACTGTCATGTTGAGCTGTTTTGCTTACCTATGTAGGTCGGATCAGAATACAATTTTATGGTTTGTATTTAGGTGGATGATGAATAAAGTAGCGTCTTTAATATTTAGATTTTCTCAAAAGTGTTTAATATAATACCAATAAAAGTTTAAGAAATACTGTTATATAAATTAATTTTTGACATACTTTGTAACTATTTTAGAGTCGCCCTGAAGGGAAAAGAATCATTTCTGATCTGCAATTGTTAAAAAAAGAATGAAAAATATATATTATTCGTGAAATATCTACAGTTGGTCCCAAAGTTATAATAACAAAAATTATTTCACACTAACAAAGTTTTTAAAGCATTATCACATTTGGCTTAATCGCAACATTTCAAAAATCCATAAAACCGAAACTAGACATAGAAACTGTTCAAAACCTTCACATTTTATTGATAACAAAGGATATAAAAACATATAAAAAAATGAAGAAATTCCAACGAGAACCATTTTATATGGGTTCCCGTGCGGGGTCCTTTAAATTGAGAATAGTGTTATTAACAAAAAAATTTCTTTTATTGTAGAAAAACGTGAGATGCTTTTTAAGATATTTCCGTAATGACTCTACTTTTACCAATATCCGCCATTGAAATATTATAACAAATGAATATTAAAACAATGGTTAATAATAACAATTCACACATTTATTGAAAGAAATAACGCATGACGCACGTTTCGGTGGAACTTTACCTTCTTCAGATGCTAATGGCAAACTAACTATGATTCTCTGTTATATGGAAAACAAGAAATGACAAATTGTGTAGAAGGGGAGAATAGAGGGATAGTTACAAATAATTATTAGAATAGGAAAAACCAATTCTGAACTGCTGTCAGGTAGTTCGATAATTTTGAAAAGATTGATAAGGGGACTTGAAGTATGATCGATTTGGCTATTCAATAGGAGACCTGAATGCTTGAATTTATGTATCTGTAATGATTCTAAAAAATTATGTTTAATTCCCTTACTTTCAGTATTTAGTATTTTAAAATCGAAATTGAATAATATACAGATTTCATTTGTATCTCTCATCCCCAGAACCCAATACCTAAGCCAATTCAATGTAATATTAACAAAAAAGGTATTTTCTTCAGATTGTGTTTGCAGATCATCATTTCATTTGTCTCGCGCCCCCGATACAATAAAATTTAATACCGAAGAAAAAAGGTCTTCTGTGGTGTGTGTGCTTGCGCCCCCCTTCAGTATGCTCCACGTTCCTAGGCGGGTGCGATCACAGGTTGTGAAAAGCAGAATTACACAAATATTAATTTAAATTTAATGAAAATTATTTTCTAGTTTCGTTAAGGAAGGTAATCACCAAAACTACTCATTCATATTCATGAGTTCTCTAACCATTATTTAGAATGGACCTTCAGGGTAGAAATAGGCTATATATTATCCCGTTAAAATGAAAGGATTTTTCGTGGCAACCTACGGTGAAAGATATATTATGCTTTTTGAAATAAGGCTGTTGTTCCATCGCAATAGGGATCTAATTCATTTTTTAGTTTTATGTTTATGTATTTTCTATTTTTCTATCATAAAATTTCTATCGGAGTACTAGACCCTACAGTCAATGTCGTTCTATTCTATATTTTAGTGTTTTATGTTTATCTATAGTATATTCCATTGTATTACGGAGTATTAAAACCTGCAGTCTAATACCTCTGAATTATAGTGTAAATATATAAAT
Organism: Cynegetis impunctata; assembly: GCA_030704885.1. Lineage (NCBI taxonomy): Eukaryota > Metazoa > Arthropoda > Insecta > Coleoptera > Coccinellidae > Cynegetis > Cynegetis impunctata. The sequence goes on from JARQZK010005060.1 coordinate 36,185, forward strand.
ATTCTAGTTTGGAAATACGACCAATTTTTCAAATATTGACATTGTGTTTTTTATCAATTCACTAGCTGCATAATATAACTTGCAGCACGAGGTAAGGTTATCAACGACGTGCACCTCTACAGCTGTAGAACTCAAAGAGGGAATATGAAAGAGCCCAAGACGACATATATAGAAATAATAGTAGGCATATCAAGGATATGGATGGTTACACATTTGGTAGATAGGCAATACTGAAGAGGCCTCAATGAGGAAAAATAGCTGTCTTCTATTGTTGTCGTTATATATTAGTAGTTATATACAATATATATAAAAATATATATATATATATATATATATATATATATATATATATATATATATATATATATATATATATATATATACTATATATATATATAATAATAATAATAATCTTTATTGAACAATATTTTTAACAATCCCATTCAAAAAAAACCTTCAGAAACACAAAAATACATCGAAATGTCAAAGTTAATAACTACAAAACAATCTTTATGTAATATTACCATTGTTCACAAAGACAAATATGACCACAAAGGCTAATGCCTGTGCGTGGACCATCATCTGTTTTAATATATAGATATATACACTAGGTACACCCAATACTATACATATCCTCACAGATCGAAGGTACAACCAAAATTTTAAAGGAAAAAAAACAAAACAAAATCGGAACTGGATATGGCCTACATCATCCACCGCTAAAATAACATAATTTCAGATAACCATCAAACTAGCAATATATTTCCTATCTTTATCATGTATCCAGGTTTTTATTTTATTAATAAATTTTTTATTATTAACTATTGTTTTAATTTCAAGCGGAAGAAAGTTAAAAGTTCTCGGTCCCAGGAAATAAACGCTTTGCTGAGATACTGTCTTCTTTATTTTAGGTACCATCAAATTAAGAACGCTGTTACGAGTTTCAAATCTGTGTGATGCAAGGGCCTCAGAGGAAATATGCTTTTTCACATGTTTCAACAAACTCAAACAAAACAGCTGTCGTATGTCAAAGAAGCCAGACATTTTATACAACATATCAGTAGGAAAATACATGCTTTTCTCTAGTATAATTTTTATAATCCATTTCTGTTGGATTTCTACTTTCTTTATAACACTGTTATATGCTCCACCCCAAGCTATAATACCGTATAATAATTGTGACTGAGCGTAATAAATATAATTCAAATATTTTTTGCTCAAAATTGTTGTTAAGTATCTAACCTTAGAGACTAATCCTCTAAGTTTTTTAATAAGATAATCTGCGTGTGCTTCCCACCTTAGATTTGAGTCTACCATTATTCCCAAATACTTACAGCAGTATGCACCAGGTATCCGAAAAGCACTATTTTTATCTTTTATTATTGAATCATCAATACCTGCGTCTCTTATCGACAGCAAAGGGAATGTATTTTGTCTTCTCAAAATTTATTGTAAGAAGATGCTCCTCCATCCAATGTTTAATTTTGATGAAATCACTTTCAACATCATTTCTTAATAGTTCCCACGAATTTCCACTGTAAAAAATTGCAGTGTCATCCGCGAAACTGATAATTTGCCCAATAGATTCCACCGAAAAAAGCCCATTTAAATATAGGGTGAATAAGATGGGTCCCAAAACTGTTCCCTGTGGAACTCCGTAATGTACCGACTCTAAATCGCTAAGACAACCTTCATTTATCTTGACCATTTGTTTTCTGTCTGTTAGGTAGCTGCGCAGCAACCCCAGACCAACCCCTTTAATCCCCAATTCCTCTAATATCTCCAGCAGGATGCAACGTTCTACGGTATCGAAAGCTTTCGACAAGTCAATCATAACACATAGGCTGATTTTATCATCATTAAATGCTCTATATACCTTTTCAACCAATGCAGCAATAGCATCCTGCGTTGATCTACCCTCTCTAAAACCGAATTGCATTTCTGATAGAATTTCATTTGTTTCTAAAAAGGAATCTAGTCTAGTTTTTATGATTTTCTCAATAATTTTACTCAATGTGGGAAGTAGCGAAATGGGCCTATAGCTTCCACAAAGTCCTCTGTCCCCTCCCTTTTAAAGTGGCACTACAATAGCCGTCTTCAGAGAGTTTGGAAAAATTCCCTTTTTTAGTATCATATTGCATAAATGTACTAGCGGCATTGTCATGTAGTCTATCCCAAGTTTGAACACCTCGGCTGAAATTTCATCGACTCCCACGCTTGTTTTTTTTTTAAATGCAATATGGTATTTTTCACTTCTTTTTCATCTGTAGGTGCTAAAATGAGTTGCTGCTTTAGAAGAGGAATTTTTCCTTTTTTTCTCTTTCTATATTTTATTTCACTAGACAAATCTTTTCCCACATTTTTGTAATATCTATTTAGTGCATTTGCAATGTTTATTTCGTCTGAGATGACACTGTCCCCAATTTTTATTGTTTTTATATTGTCCTTTTTTTGTTGTTTTGGACACAATACCTTAACAACTTTCCACATCTCTCCCGAACTATTTTTACTCGATTCAATTTTTTCCATGAAATACTGACTTTTCGTAATTTTAATTAGATGGTTCAGTTTATTTCTGTAAACTTTAAACACCCCCCAGTCTGCGTCAGCCTTACTATTTTCCCAGGCTTTATATATCTTATTTCTTGTATTTATTGAGTTCATGATTCCTCTTGTTATCCAAGGTTTTCTTTTTACATTTTTTCTTCTAACTTTATATATGCATTTTTTTATCTGATTTTGTATGGCATCCAAAAAATTTCTTGTCAATAAATCAACATCCGACAATGCGTAGAAATGATTCCAATCTATGTCACTCAAATGCATTTTCAACTTTTCATTATCTTATTTTGTAAACATTTTTTGTTTTACAGTAAGCGACTCTTTGTGAAAATTCTGCCCAACCCGAAAATGAAGCACAGTGGCAAAATGATCAATGATGTGACTTTTTAATACAAAGGACGAACCGTTTTGAATGTTTTTTATCAGAATATGATCTAAACATGACACGCTCTCTCCCTGCACCCTAGTCGGTTTATTGATCACATGCAAAAAAATTTCCCTATTTATTATATTAAGATAGTTTATTGTGTTTTCATTTGATTCTAGTAAATCGATGTTAAAGTTACCAACGATGACATGTCCATCATTACCTGCACAATTAGTCTTTATATAATTATATAAATCATTATTAAACTCTTCAATTGGTATCTCCGGCGATCTGTAAAGTCCAGTTACATGAATCTTCCTATCATCTACAAGTACAATCAATTTTATAATTTTCATTTTACCCACACTCAATACAGTGAAATCATATTTATATTTCTGCCTTATATAGATAACTACACCATCATTTTGATTGTATCTCCCCTCATTGTAAATTAAATCATATCCATTCAAATCAAAAATGCTTTTATCGAAAATATGAAAAGTTTCACTGAGTACAATACAATCAAAATCATGACGCACAGAATCCAACAGAACCCTAAGTTGATCCATATTTTTATATATACTTCTAATATTATTGTGGAATAATCTAAAACTCCAATCACTCTCTTCCTGTGTTATTTTATTATAACATTCAATAGTATCGCATACAGTTGCTTCAAATTCATAGTAATTGTAATCTCTAATGAATTGATCCATAGACAGTCACAAAAATCTATTTATATAATTAACTTCAAACGAACTTACTAATTAGTATAGTCGATACTTTGCCTTGCCTTTTCTATGAGTCTCATATAAGATCACCCACCGTCAAAACAGCTGTGGCACTCATCATAACCTGATTTGTACTTTTCATTCGCAATCACACAATTTTTGCACTTGATCAAATTACTTGAACACTTCCCCGACACATGCTTTCCTGAGCATTTGGCACAAACGGTATCCCCGCTGCAGTCCTCACCCTTGTGATAAAATCCACAGCACTTAAAACACCTCGGAATGTGGAAACTCTCGTATACCGGACACTTGTTGTACATTATATTGAGTTTCTTTTTCTCGATAATTTTTTTGAATACATTATCATCACACTCAACTATGGCCCAATTTGTTTCATTTCCCTTGGCTTTTCTCAACAATTTCACACTTAAGTGGTCTTCTTCCGATATGAAATCATTTTGTTGTCTAATACACTCTATTATGTCATCCTTGGGTACATTTAAATCTATATATGCTATCTGTATCCGAGGTTTATGCATTTTAGTTTCTTTAATTTCGTAGTTCGCTCTCATAGTTTTTAGTTATTCGGCTTTCATTTTATCCTTTGCAGCTCTATTGTAACATTTAATAATAACTGAGCCGTTTTTTATATTTTTTATCATATTAATTCCGATGCCAACCTTGCTTGGGTTGACCTTATTTTGCAGTTCTTGTCTTGTCTTTAAATTAGGTTGTTTACTATTATTTGGGGATACTATTATACTGGGCTGATTTTCGGTGAGTGGCTTCCTTTTCATTTCTGGGTTGGAAGTCAATGCGGCTGCATAATTAAGTTTACCATTTTTTGACTCTTTCTCCATCATTTCGATTTTTTCCTCCATCATTTTAATCATCTTGTCTTTATCCTCAATCATACATTTCAGCAATCTCAAAGTTTGAAATTCCTGGCAATCCTTGCAATAATATTTCAAATTTCTTCGTTCTTGCAACATGTATTTCGTTTCCTCCGACGCGACGTCAACCCGGAACAAGCGCAGCAGTAAGGTCTAACACAACCATCACACTGTATAAGTTTTTTGTGTTTGCTTGACGAACAATTGCATTTAATGCAATCCATTTTGTCAGAAAATACACATTTCTTTTGTATTATAAATTATAGTCTGTATTGAAATGTTATGCTACTGGTTTTAGGCATCTACAGGATCGTGAACACCTGTTCAACATTTGGCGAGTACGATATAAATTAACCGGAAAAACACTGTGCTTGATTTTTACTTTCTCAAAATATAGGAGAACCGAAAATGTATTTTCGAAGTGACTTTCACTCTTTTAATCTCCACTTCTTTATCTTTCGATTGATATCGAAATCAACAATTTATCCACGATTTACCGCCGTAAAATCTGCCAAACGATGGGGAACAACTCAACAACAACGGCACCATATGAATCACACAACGATGATGATATATATATATATATATATATATATATATATATATATATATATATATATATATATATATATATATATATATGATATATATTAAAAAAGGATCTGCTATGAATATTTCAACAAAGAACACTTCTCGAATCAATATTTAGTTGCTTTTGACATTTTAAATAAATATAACTGAGATTGAATAAATATACTTCATTAAACAATTTAAAGTCATTAAAATAAGAACTCAAAACAATCTGTTGATTGCAACTTATAAATGTTACTGATCACGAAAATAGAACTTTCGCAAACATAGCTGCGATAGCAACTCATTTTACATGTAAGTTCTCACCTCTTCTTATTCAATCTTCAAAATTATATACCTGAAATAATTGCGAATTACAATCTTCTTATCAGAACCGTTCTTTCTTGAAAACAAATTATGAATTTCAGGTTTATTGCTATTCAAACCACACCATTTCAGACTGAGCTATTTTCGAACTTTCATGTTCGGTGATGTTTATTCAAAAGGTCACACGATAATTTCAGTTCAAATTTGCATCACCGTTGCAGTTGAAATATCCATTCATCTGTTTATATTAATTCAGTTAGTTTATATTTACACGATCCTTTCAGTTGTCTGTTATAGTCCATTTTGACATAAAATGATATAATTGACACCTCAAATAAATGTCAACGTGATTTTCAGTTGTTAGTTTTAAACCATTTTAATATACCTAATTTGATATAATTATTGTCGCCTCAAATGAATGTCAACGTGATTTTCAATTGTTAGCTAATTTGATATAATTGACACCTCAAATAAATGATAACGTGATTTTCTGTTGTCAGTTCTAGTCCATTCTGACATAAATTGATACAACTGTCACCTCAAATAAATGTCATTGTGATTTTTAGTTGTCAGTTTTGGTCCATTTTAAAATACCTAATTTGATTTAATTGTCGCCTCAAATGAATGTCAACGTAAATTTCAGTTGTTCGTTCTAGTCTATTTTGACGCGACTGGCTATAATTGTCACTTCAAATAATTGTCAACGTGATTTTCAGTTGTAGGTTCTAGTAGTCCATTTTGACACGATTTGCTATAATTGTCACCTCAAATGAATGTCATTATGGTTTAGTTCTTATATTTGTTAATTTCTTTTGACAATACCCGTTCAGTTATCAGTTCTAGTTAACTTTGACATAATCTGATATAATTGACACTCAAATAAGTGTCAACGTGATTTCAACGAAATGAAATTAAACAAATTAAATAGGTCTCCCTCTCCGTTTTAGTTTACCTAGCAGTTTTTGCTTTTTACGCACAAGATGAACTGACAGTTCGACTGAAACAGAGATGGAAATGAGAACGAAATGGTCGTGTATAAAGCCTTTTATTAGCACAAATGTCTCATAGCTGTTTGCATTTATTTTCCTGAGAGTATTCGAGCTCTAAGCACTTTAATTTCCTCTAATGCTCTATTCTATCATGAACCTGTTTGCTCAAGAAACTGACAACTATTTCATTTATTTTGGTATCTATCATGGGAATATAGTGTTTCCCAAACATTCTTAATAAATTGTAGGTAGGCCAATCTCAAGATTACAAAGTTCGTTGTTGCTTGGAATAAATAGCTTTGGAATTTCGAAAGTTGCAAGGTAATTTAATTTTGAAGAAATTATGTAGTCGTTGAGGATTGGCATTGCTAATATAAAGTAATTGATATATGTTTCCATATGGAAAGGTATCTTAAACGTTGCCTGAATCTGATATCGATTCTCATCTAGTTTAAGCGGTTCCTGTATACTATCAGTTTCTCTCAAATGTAAGTAGGTCCTTCGACTTATTCCGGGCCATTGCCAAGTGTTTTGTTCAGCCAGAATCATTGTTAAGACCCATCCATGGCGAGCATCAGACCCACATCCATCAAATATTGCTGGTCAAAGATCTGGGTAATCAGAAGCGATTACGTATTATTCAACAGAAATTGCTTCATCTTTTGAGCATGAAACGCTTTTTTTATTTGTGGAATCAGGTTTATCTTTATTTTTAAATTTTTTGCTCATAGGTTTTTCTTTTTTTGATAAATTTCCTCCATCTTTTTCATTTTCCACTTGAAATTATTTGAAAGCAATTGAGCCAAAGTCACCCGAAAAACGTGTTTTATTACACATTTTTCAAAAAAAAATGCCTAAATGTTACAGTCCCAAGCTATTCTAATCATATCATAACAAGGATGATGGCTTCATTTAACAACTTCTAGATAGTCTCAGGAACATTCTCTTATAAATAAAAAATTTTGTCACTTATGTATCCAACTATATTGTCATTATTTCTTTTCTATTTTTAAATTTTAACATCGATGTATAGGTAGTTTCGAAGAGGCGAATACTGGTTTTGGGTTTTTACCTGTTTGTATTCCACGTGATCATTAAATAAATAAATAAATAACAAACAATCAATAAGGAGCGAATCTACTGCTAGGCAACTCCAAAGTATAGTTGATTTCCGACAAATTTTGACGAATTCATATTTTGGCCAAAGGCATTCAGACTATCACGTCAAATTTTATTTGATAAACGAGAGATAATATCCCCATAACATCATTTCTGTAATGGACTAACCTATTAACCTGTGAAATATAATATTGAAATAGAACGTGATTTAAGGCGTTGAGTCGATGCGGAGATCACAGAAAACGTAAAATATAAAAAAATTGTCTTTCTCTTTCTCGGCTTCCAAACAATACGAACTTGGGAATTTTTCAAGTAGGTACAGTGATTTTTATGAAGTTTTTTCCAGCACAACTATTAAAGTTCAATACAGGACGAATTGATATAGGTATTTGTTTTTGTTTCAAATCAAACGGCCCATTACATCTGTTTTTGCAATGAAGTTTCGAAAAATGTAATTTGCGGCAAGTATGATATAAACTTAAAAAACTAAGTTAAGTAAATTGTTATACTTGATACACGAATTTACGTTTAACATAGCTTCAGTTACGAAAACCAAAATTTGCTATCGTGTTTTGTTTTCGAGTTATAAACAAAACTTTTATTTTTCGACTTTAACAAAGTGTGAATATTGTGGTTGTTTGTGAAGTTTCTTTTAATCTCTTGAAAATAGCATTATTAGGTTGTTTTCTTTCTGGATGCCGATTGATATATACCTCAAGCGCAATACCACAACTGTTATTATTTTGAATGAAAGTTTCGAACATATCATATTGCTCGTAATTTTCGTACGACATCCTAACTTTTACGATTAAATCATGTAATTGATATCATGACTAAAAGAAATGGACAAACTATATCATACATAACACCGGCCTACTTGGAATACGTATAAAAAACGCGAAAAGTAAAAACATATTATTTTCGCTATTAAAGTTACACATCAAAATCCGTTCCAGCCAAACCACAGCCAACTATGATAACCATTTAAAAAAATATATCCTTAGGTCATAACTCGAAATGGCACTTTTTCACTGGACACCAAAGGATTATACAGAAAAAATGCCTTAAGTATGTGAAAGTTATTATCTCGCAAATTTACAAACAACTATGATATTCACACTTGTCTCAAAGTCGAAAAATCAAACTTTTGTTTATAACCCAAAAACAAAAGGCGGTAGTAAATTTGTCTCGAAAATATGAATCGAGAATGCGACCTCCATTTTTTTGTATCTCCTATCGTTACCGAGATACCACACGTACAAACATCGAAATTTGTCCACACTGTACATGGGATTCGAGTACCTACTATAAAGTTTTTACAAACATTTCAGAGAGATAATAGGGAAATCATATGCTCAGCTTTAAAAAAAAATTACATATCGAGAGAGAAAACAAATTCAAAATCAACAGAGTGCGAAAAAAGTACTTTAGTTCCTGAAAGGGTTCCTGACCGCTTTGTTCTAAATTAATTGCGTATTGACAGTTATCATTTTGATGGTAATTGCTTTCAGAAATACTCTATTATATTACCTACTCTCTGAAAATGAAATTAAAATATTCAAGTCATACTGATAGTTAGTAAAACTCAATCTATATATTATTTCGTTTCATTATTGAAAATTCAAGTATTCAACGGGGCTCCATTCTTGAATATTTATTAATTTTTTAAAAATCGTCCACCTGTTTGCTACTCCTTTATTACCATTTTTGAAATTATTGATAGTTGAAAAACTATTAATTACATTCTTTATAAATTGAAAAAACAAGGAAAATAAATGATGTTTTCTATTTATTTCCTTCTGAATCTGATTAATTATTTAAACTTAATTTTTCATTATTTTTCGCTTTGTCTGAATTTTTCAAGGAAGCGTGTTTATTCGAGACTCAGCTGTTTAAGGAAATAGTCTCATTTTATGTTGTCGCTTATCTCAGATATCCGTGTTTGATATCTAGAAAAATCAGATAGAAAAAAAAAATATTTCTTAGAGAAACTTCTACAATATTAATAATAAATTTTTCAAATAATTATAAATATAGGGAATTCACTCTTAAATTATGATATAACAAAAAAAATTAAATTACTTGCACGATTATTTTTGAAATATTCTATTGGATGTAAATTGCTGCAAACTTCTGCAATATAGTTCAAAGAAAGAATTACCAAAATATTAATTAAAATAATTGAAAGAAGTTTTTCATCATGAGGTGCAGTTAACCCATAAGTATAATTCAATTTTCATGAAAATATTAATTTTATTTTGATATGTCCCTCTAACTTTAGGAAATTCCGGCAAACCCACAATAGATTCGGAGTACTCCTATACCTTGAAGCTTTCATTAATCTTTTCCCAAATCCGTGTAACGCAGGATTCAGAATTTCACTCAGTAGAAACCATTCTTGGTGCATGTTCAAGATGAACATAGGGATAATCACCTTTTAACTTTTTATCCTATTATAGGACCCTCAAGAGGAAACTCATGAAAAGCTTACGGGGATAATCTGGTATAGCGGATCGTGATAGATAGGTGAAGAAGTGCTGATCATTTTCGATAATCTAGAAGAAACTGAAGTCTTGCCAAACTCTAACAGCCTACTGACGAATCATAAAATAATGAACTAATTTAGTAATAATAATGTAGTAAGTATAACTAAAAAATTTTTGAAAAATTCATAGAAATCCAGTTTTTGAAATTAAATAGGTACAACAGGCATACGCTGATGCTAGAATTTTTAGTTATGTTATAGATCAATAACTTTTGAACAAAGGAATATTCAAATCGATGAATACACGCCTCTTTTGAAAACCAATGAGATTTCTTCAGTTTCTTAAAATTGACCAATTTTAATGATAAAAACTACCTAGCTTTCCCAATATCTGATAATTATGCACCTTGCTTTTGATCAACTATACATATAATTCACAATTCTATATTTGACAACTTGTACTGTCGGATTATTTTCTTAGTTAATTTGCGTTTCAAAATGGCAAGCTTTGGTCAAGATTTTTCAGAAAATATCAACTGTATAGAATTTTATTCGGAAAAGTACAGCTGATAACCAAAAGTCAATATGGAAATTGTTTGAAATATTCTTAAACAAGAAACATTATGAACTTATAGAAACTACTTCAGATGCCAGAGCAAATATCTGTTATTAATCAACGTTTAGTACGTTACAAGAAACTGAAAAAATAACGATCCTCAGTCTAAGTTCTTTTTGGCCGGAAAGATATTTCAAACCAATTCTCAAAAGGCAATAAATACGACTTCATATCTGAACCACATAAAAGCTGATTTTTTTAAATTTGATTCGCTTCATATTATTCTAACAAGCAACAATTTTTACCCTTCGAGTTTTTGATTATTTGGATATATAAATCTCAATGGAACTGTCTGTATTTCATGAAATTTGAATTGGTTCATTGCTCTTTTCCGCCAGTAACAGATATATTGCCAATTTGTCTCTTCATCTGATGGCTGACTAGGAAATTCACTGTATTAACTTAATGAACAAAATATACAATTTAATCGTTCGTTACATTCATGTTAAATATTGTTTACATTCTGATTTAACAGTTCTACATGAAATTTCTGATAGTACAGTTAAAGCCTTTCCATGAAACTTGAGCATGCATTAATGTGCAAATCTATAGAAAATACTAATTCCGAATCTATTTGCATTATTAATATCAATCCGACTAACTTTTCCTAATTTTTTTAAAAGAATGATGGTAGTTTTATTAAATTTTTCCACATGATATTGAATCTCCTGTATTGCTTAGGGAGAAAATAATGGCATACCTTAAAAAAACACGTATTGCTCAACTTCTGATTTTTTTTCCAATTCCAAAGATTCATTTTTATTTGAGAATTATAGTATCATCACAAAAATATCGTGATTTTTCTGTTGTGGACTAAGTACGAAATTTGAATTTTCTGTGGAAATATTCAATGTTTATTTATCTTTCAATTATATAATATAACTCAAAGTTAGACTTTTATACTTCTACAAAAACATTTAACTAAATTTAGTTGTCTTTCGAAAGTTTCTATTGACCTTCTACTAACATACACAAATTAAAGAGAAAAATTCTTGTAGTTGAAATATCATCAGGAAGGAAATGCCAAAACATTAATAATTAATTCAGATATTTATGCCGATCTTTATTTGTTTCCTACCGGAAATTTCAAAAGGTTTCCGTTGCTGCCAACTCTGAGCAATACAAGATAAATAAAACTAATAGATCGGATATATTTCACTTTCGATTAACTTTAGTTAATAAGCTTTAGTTACGTCAAATCGTAAATTTGAACCATACAAATAGGCTACTATCGAATTTCATTCGTTTCGTTCTTCGGTGATTTATATTTCAGTGAATCCAAACTTCTAAAGTTTGTAATGAAAGCGAATGTTTGAATTTATATAATGTAACTGATCCCCATAGTTATTCATTGTGAACTTAAGAACTTATTTGAGGCACATTAAACATGTTCCATCCGGAATTCGAACTATGACGTGCCGTTATTAATTACATTATTCGATGTATTATAGTCTTGAGAGTTTAGGGAATTGAATGAATGAAACAGTTAACTAATATTTAACATATCACGTAGAGAAAAATTTCTGGATATCTCTTCCTATATATTTCACTGAGTTCATAGCGTAATCCTTATGAACATCTATCTGCTATCGGGGGGGTTCTGGGTTCAAACCCAGGGGTCGACTGGTTTGCCATGAGTTTTTCATAAGTTTCCTCATTACGTAAGTCATTCATTGATTGTATAATTATAAAAGAATGATTGGCTAATACTGTCTTCCAAAAATATCTCCTCAATCCTAAACATGTATGTAAGTACAATAGTATGTACATATATATGTCCGCCACTGTGTGAGGCGGACCTCTTATACATAATTGAAGGTGCAATTAAACTCCTTGCCCTTCCTAGTTTCCTCTGATGAATATTTCAACAACCATGTGCTGAGATTTGTTGAAATTATTGATAAGGTGGAAGCACGTAATATGGGATTCAAAAAGGTAAAGATTAAGGCAAAAAATATAAGAGACTACCTTCATGATAGATTGTTATTGATATTCACATATGCACACGTGAAAGACATTCCTGTAAGTACATTTCTGCTATAAATGAATGAATAACTACAAATAAATTACCTTACTAAAGAATAGTGAGCTACATATCATTATCGGATTTGAAACCTCATCTATCTCATTGAATTCAATTAAATATCAATTGATTGTATCAAATTCAACTATTGTGATAAAAATATTATATTATTCAAATAGCATATACTGAGCGCTATAATTCACGAAAGTTAAATTTATGTCACGGGTGGCATAATTATATTTAGTGAATAGAGAGTAGAATACTATTCTTCATCCACGACTAATATTGAGTTTGATTCCATGAATGTATTGCTGCGTTGTCAAAATTTTACATTTAAAATAACTATTAGGTTTTCGAGTTGACTTACTACCTACTTGATAATTCTGTATCGCGTGCCCTGAGAACTCTACACCAAAGTGACGTCAAGCAGTGAATAATAGGTATTGTTACACTATAGGAAGCACATGTATAATGAATGTTTTATAGCAGGTACCGTCGTGGACGAAAAATATTATTAATCATTTTTTTTTTTAAGAGGAGGGACGTGTGCCCTCTCACACGCCCGTCCTCCGTACAATTTGGCTTCGTCAACACTGGACATTTAGCCATCAAATACTAAATGAGGGGAACCACTAAAATCTCAGAACGCATACAAACAACCAAGAACACGGTGGGAATCGAACCCACGAACTCCGTCAACGAAGACGGCATAGCGTTACCTATACCGCTCAGCCACGGAGCCTCCGATTATTAATCATATTATGTTTACATCAGTGACTGACGATACACTCATCAACTGCTCTTCTCTTCAGGTGTAGATAAGAAGATAATGGCATTTCTACCTCAGCCGTTCATTCCATTCTTTTTATTTCTTGAATAAATGAAACAAACTTGTATATAAGTTGGCCAGGCAGTAGTAGATATGCATCCACTAATTTCAATGTACTGTTGTTGAACTTAAAGCTGTAGCGAGAACTTATTTGTTTTTGAAAAATATATACAAATCACTTCTTGTAGCTGCTGAACCTTCTGATATAAACACCGTTGTATAGCGTTTTCTGATGATGTACCGCACTGGATGGCCCGACCAGTTTCTGGGACAGCAGTTCCCCAATTGGACCATTTTGTTGCATCGCACGAGTTTTTCCATATCTTGGACGAAATGCACTAACAGAATGACACAGTATCATCAAATTTCTCATATAGTTAGATTGGGCATCAAGATGGACCGAAATTGGTGCTCTTGACCGACAGGTAACTTGGGTCAGCTTTAGAGCCCGAAATCCTACTTTTAAGGGGCAGTTTCCATTCAAACGCTGTGCATTTTGTCGGGCAAAACCCAGAGATTTTGAACTTGTCCAAAAAAATTCTCATATATGGCCTTATAATCTGGCTTGTTATGTCCACCTACAGTGATGAAATTTTGATCAAATTGTTATAATGAATTTTCAGAAATTGACCAATTTAGTCGGATATATCCCACTAAAAAAATTATTTTCAAGTGAATACGGGACTTATAGGTAGGATATAGGGTTGAATCACTTCATCAGGACTATCAAGATGCATGGAACGACACCAAGAGGTGTGCAACGACGTCAAGGTGTGCGTGAATGGCACCCATAGATTTATGGGTGCCTATATGAACTTGTGATTGAATGCCTAAAATGATGAACCAAATCCATATGACATTCGGATCCGTTTTTGTTATTTGTAACTAGAGCACTTTGAGTTATTTTGAAACAAATAGTTAAGAAAATATTGATTGAGAGAGCTTTTTTTCATACTTAAAATATTTTCAGATTTAAATATTCCTGTGATAGAAAAGTAATGACCTATATGCATAGCTGGAAGTTCCTGCTTCAGCGCCTTTCTTATTTAACCAATAACTAATTGATTGGGCCGATACTTTATTTCGTTGAACATAACAATTGTTTCGCCAAACTTAGTGACTTCATCAGATGAGTAATTCAAACAACTTTATAAATGGAATATCTTAGGAATCTAGAAATGGATATACAAATGGTTATGGGAAAACCTAAACGTAATCTACTGGCAGATAGGTAAAAATATAAAAGGGAGTAAACATAACAGGTAAAAAGATTCAATATTTCACTGAAATAAATTTGATAGAGGAGAATTATTAATATTTAATTGATCATTCAATAAATTATTGGATTTTTTTCTAATATTGATTTCAAGGGCTTATAAAAAATTAAGTTTATAGCCTTTCTTTTCTGTATGTAATATTTCAGAATCATCATTGAACAGGGCCGGCCTAAGGCGAAAATTGCAAGTGTGCCAGACTCAAATTTTATGCACCTGCCGGGGGGTCTGGAATTTTTTGAAATTTAAGGTCCAAAAACACAGTTTTTGTGCACTTTTGCGCCTTGTAGAACATTAAATTTAGGTATGACAATTTGATTCATTATTGATTGACTTGATATGTTCAGTACTCTTCCTTGTACTATAACCACTATTATGTCAAATAAACTTATGAAAGCTTAACTCTTCATTGTTCTTGTGAACATAAGAGAGTTGATATTTACAGTTTACTGAGAATAATTATTTTCCCAGCAGTAAATTTGTGGATTTTTCCATATTGAATTATACCAACTGATAATGTGCAATTTTCAGCTAACCGAAAACTTAGGGTTTTTGAAGTCCAATGCTATTCCAACGAGAAATCCTCCACTTTTATCGGAATCTGAACCTAGGCCATCATCCAGAGATTCTAGATAATTGTATTTTCTTTCATGTAACAACCAAAGATACTATTATAATAATATTAATAAATAATGTTTATTTGCACGAACAAAATAACATTTTATCATAACATCAAGAATATGAAATAAAACTTGACTCTATAGCTAGGTAAAAACTAAAATATTCAATTATATAACCAGGAAAAACAGAGATTCTATAAAGAAAACCAGACTCTCAGAAGTCAACCGTACTTTTAGGAGAGCTGTTATACGTCAGGAAAATTCAAAAAATATAATAACTCATTACGTTCGAACCATTCAAGCAGAGTATTCATGTTAATTCTTCTTTTATTTCATGTTGTTTCTTTCAGTTTTGCTGGTAAGTACTTAGTTTTGTCCATTATACTCAAAACCTCTTCAGTTGGTAATGAAAGTAGACATGTCAGAGATGCTTTCCTGAAACTTTTGAAAGTTTTTTTACTTTTTAAATAAATAGGTGTTCTATTATACTGCCTTTTCATGATGTATACATAGTTCCTCTAACCAATGAATTTATTCGTCCTCTCCTTTATTTTATTATTGATTTTCATGTTCAATGATAAAACTCAGTGTAAATTTCAACTTGATGTAGGTAGGTTATCTACTGTTGAAGATAATATTGTCCTCAATCGAAACACAATGAACCACTGGAAAATACGAAGTCCAAAAAAACATAAATTACGAAGCTAAACGTTCGAAAACTCAAAATGAAATGTACGTAAATACCATTACAAACAATGTAAACAATCCGTTAATGGCCCATGCTCTAGTACCGATATTAGCCGTTCCGGCGCTACGATCTTAATTTCAGACGCCAATTGGCTAGAAAATCAAAGCCGGGGGAGGAAGGCAGGAAAATAAGTCAGAACACTTTCCGCGTCCCGCCACAAGACGACTGTTCTACTGACCTTGGACCTTGGTTAAGGGCATCAGACTTACTGTATTTCAGAACTCATTGGGGTAGCCGGGTAGACCTTCCGTTTTACATTGAATTTTAACTGTAATAGTTTTAAGACACAATTCCTCCTATAGTCGGCGGCAAATCATTGGAAGCTTGGGATTTTTAGTTGTGTGAATTAATTTTTCAATCCACAAACTGGCAACGACACTGGGCGAGGGGTGTAGAGGAAAGTGTACAGCTGTTTAGGGTCCAAGCTTCCAATGATATGCCGGAGAGTATAGTTTAAATATTTCTGCCCAATATTTAAATCAGTTTCTAAAAATTTTCCAAATTCATTATTTTTTTTTTTACAAAAGTTGGTCAATTTAATGCCCCCCAGAAGGCTTGAGTGTGCGGCTGCATACTTCGCACACCCCTTAGACCGACCCTGTCATTGAAGGTATGATTATGTTCCAGCAGGTGTAATGAATATGTCGAATCTGTTTTCTCGTTATCGTAACTCCGAAGTTTTTGCCGGTTTGGCCAATATATACCGTAGGACATGAACCACAAGTTAACTTATAAATACCGATTCATTGTGTGAGGAGTAGTTTTATTTTCAGAATTTATAACCTGTTTATCTATTTTATTCTGAGTATTGAAGGATAATCTTACATTTCGATTTGACAATAAAGTAGAAATTTCGTGTGTTGGATCCATAGAGATAATACAGATAGAGTAGGCATGCATATAAGTGGGAGGCGTCCTGCGGATAAAAAGAGAAAGAGAATGAAATTGGTATTGCTGTATCTCTCTTTCACTGCGCACCGCGCATGCGTGAGTCCTCATTCAAGCGGTTCAACGGCAACGACAAAATGCGTGTTCTAACCTATACCACGATAAATAGTTGTTGAATCAGGACTCACGCATGCGCATTACGCTGTGAAAGAGAGAGAAAGCAATACCTAAACGATTGTCTTTCTCTTTCCATTCGTAGGACGTTCTCGCTTGTACGAGGGCCTATGGCATGCCTACTCTATCTGTAATATCTCTATGGTTGGATCACCTATATTTATAATTTAAAGTTTTCATCAATATCAATTTATTTTTGTGAAATATTGAGTCTTTGTAACTGTTATGTTTACCCCCTTTTATACTTTTATCCACCTGCTGATAGATTACGTTTAGGTTTTCCGATCCCCATTTGTAAATCCCATTTCTAGATTCGTAAGAAATTCCATTTGTAAAGTGTGTTTGAATTACTCATCTGATGAAGAAAGTGTGTTTAGCGAAACAATTTTTATGTTTAAGAAAATAAAGTTAATATCAAAAACATAAGTTTTATTTACATTATTGTCTCTCTTATTATTATGTCTTGTCAGTTATATGTGGGTTTTTTCATTGTCAGACCAATTTCATTGCTGACTATTTAAGTTTGCTGAGAAAAGCTGCAATAGATTAAATCCATTTTTGTTCATAGAATTCACCATCCAATAGCAGTATTCATTCAATACTTTGATCATTATGTATATGCTTGATGAGAGTGGTATTCAATTTACGATATGCTGAATAGATGATGTAACATCATTCATAGTGTTTGAAAACCAGAAAATAATTATGTTTCATCAATACATCATATTTTATATAGATAAATGAGAAAATTATTTGGGTTCATATTCATTACAGTCTATAGAACTCTATGTTGAATAGGCTGGTTGAATGATATAGAAATGCACCGGTTTTGAAGTGATTATTAAATAATATTTAAAACATTTCGAAATTATGTGACTGCAAGACAAATTCAACACAATTCTATATATTCGTTGAAGATAGATACTTATCTAAAATGTGTGAACTTCCAGTGAAGTAAGTTTATTTAATCTGGGACCAATTATTATATTCAAAAAGATTGTATAAATTTCTGATCTGAATGAATTTTCACATCAAAAAACATTTTTGAACTAATAGTTTCAATAATTAATATATTATCCTGTTTCATTTCAAGAAGCCCCGCTAGATACGTCCCCATGTAAAGAAATTGAGTGTGAATCTCTTCAGAAAGCTTATATTTCTTTTCTTTCAAAATTGCTACTATGGACCAACCTTATTTTGGAAGTACCAGATTATAATTCTTTTTATATGATCAATAATTCTCTGAAAATATTCTTCATTTTTACCACCCCAGGAAAAAATTTCCATTGAATCGGGAATTATAATTTGATATTCTTATTCTGCAAGATTCGATTCATTTCAACGCAGCTGTGAATTAATTAAATTTGTTTATTATTCAGTTCGTCTACATAGTAGATAATTAATTTAATAAAATTCACCAAATTTAATCGAATAAAACGAGCATCAGTAAGCAGCATAGACCACGTTTTTTCCCGTAATTTTTTTTGTTCGAAACCCTGAACAAATGGTGAATTGTTTTAAATTGTTATCTGAATAGATCGAATAGTATTTTAAATATAAATTCGAAGGGGAAAATGCATCCGAAAACAAACAAAAAATCATTAAATTTCCACATAAAAATTGCGGTGGTGAAAGGAAATAATCAAAACGCCCAAAAAGCACATTACTAACATCAACTTAATTTACATTCAAGAATCGCATGGAAAACTTAGAAACGAAAACACCAACAACAAAGGACATCCCCTGCTGCAAAAGATAAACACACATTTATGGTTTATTCTTCGGTTTGGGAGATTTGGTCAACCTGAGTAACAGATAGTCAGAAATACATGTCAACGGCTGGTTAATATATGTGGGCTATAGCGATAATTTTGCTCTTTATCTATATATAGGTATAATGAATTCGGTCAAGTGCGAGTCGGACTCCCGTACGAAGGGTTCCGTACCATTGACTAAGCCCCCCCAAAATATTTATTTTATTTTAATTTTATTATTTATTATTAAAGTAAATATACAATTAAATATTTTATGAATATTTCAAGTACCTTCCTGCTACCTTTTATTGATATCGAGCAAAAGTAGGAAAAAAATGGCGTTTTTTGTATGGGAGCTCCCCTTGAATATCTATTTTATTTTTTAATTTTATCATTTATTACAATAGTGAAAATAAAACTGAGTATTTTGTAAATATTGCAAGTACCTACCTGTTGCCATTATCGATATCGAGCAAAATACGGCAAAAAAATCGCGTTTGTTTTATGGGAGCCCCTAAAATATTTATTTTATTTTGTTTCCAGTATTTGTTGTTATAGCGGCAACAGAAAAACATAATTTGTGAAAAATTCAACTAATATCGCGGTCTTGAGATACAGCCTGGTGACAGGCAGACAGACGGACGGACGGACAGACAGCGAAATCATAGGTTTTTACCCTTTGCGTACGGAACCCTCAAAATGAATCCCTATTTCCCTTGGTCACGCCATCACGCGTGAACCGCTGGACCGATTTCACTAATTCTTTTTTGCTGTGTTTGTTATTGGCAGGAGAAGATTCTTATGAAATTAAGAAAATTGAGCGGAAAATCAGAAAATTTAAGAATACTTAACCACCATATAAATTTATTTCTAATCTAACCTTAGCGATTCAGATAATATAAACTTTTTCAATGTAACTCTATGTCAATGACGTTTGACATAGAATTGACAGAAAACATAAGTATATAGATATTTATATATAAATATATATATATATATATATATATATATATATATATATATATATATATATATATATATATATATATATATATATATATATATATATATATATATATATATATATATATATATATGCAGAGCCACCTCTGGGAAGGCAATGGCAAACCACCGAGCAGTATTCTGCCTAGAGGCTTTACTAGGCTGTAAAGACGTTCGGAACCGTCGTGAAACTGTAGGTCCCTTCTATTCGTTCATCGCTGTATCACACACAGCACGAGTAGTTGTAGAGAGGTTGCCACACCCTAAACCGGGTACGGCACCACAAGAAGAAGATATACATATATTTATATATTAATATATATATATATAATATATATATATATATATATATATATATATATATATATATATATATATATATATATATATATATATATATATATATATAAATATATAAATATATAAATATGTATGTATATATATATAATATATATATATATATATATATATATATATATATATATATATATATATATATATATATATATAACTTTTTGATAACTATTAGGAATAACAGGCTTGTTGAATCTCAAAGAACTCTATTTTATTATTATGTTCGATAATATTCCATTTATCATTAATTATTATTGGAACCAAGGAATTTGGAATATTGGTATAAAGAGAAACAATATCTAATGAAAAATATTTGTAATTGTTAGGTAGTTTTAAAGTTTTAAGATGGTCTACTAGATCGAGAGAATTTTTTATATAATAAGGATTTTGATTTACTATATTTTTCAATATTGAAGAAAGAAATTTAGAAAGATTATATAGAGGTGATTGAATATAAGAGGCAATAGGTCTTAATGGTATGTTTTCTTTATGTATTTTAGGAAGACCATAAAATTTTGGTGAAAGGCTGTTGTGTCGAATTAATTGTTTTGATGTTTGTGGAGAAATGAAATTTTTTTGTTGCCATGTTTTGAACAATTTGTTACTTTCATTTTGCGGAGTCTTAGTTGAATCTATTTCAATTTTTTTATATGTAGATAAATCACTGAGCATTGCAGTAATTTTTTGTTTGTATGTATTAGTTTCTAGTATAACTGTTTTGTTTCCTTTGTCTGATTTAGTTATTGTTAGTTGTGGATTAGATTTGATAAATTGTTTGGTTTGATATGAGTTTTTGATAGTTTGTGTATTATGTAATGTTTGTTTTTCATTTTTGTATTTATTGTGGTAAGTTTTTAAAGTTCGTGCTACTTTTTGTCAAATGGAATTTTGATTTTGGGGACATAAATTTGGAATACCTTTTTCTATGTTAGCTATAATATTATTGATTGGTATTTGTTTAATATTATTAATTTTTATAGTGTTTGGGGTCTAAATTTAATGTTTCTTCGACGAAAACAGGCAAAACAGTGTTAGTGGTATTAACCACACTATTTTCATGTGATGTTGCTTCTACTATTGTTTGTGGTGATTGGTTAGATATTAGTTTGTTCAATTTTCTGATGTGTCTGTTTTTATTAATTTTACTAAGGTTATTGTTTTTAATTTCTTCATGTTGTAAAAAATTGAATAAAATTTCATTTGGAAGTATTTGTTGTAACGTGTTTGTTAGAGTATTTATTTGTTTTGTTAAAATGTTGATATTTTTAACAGTGTCGGTAATTATTAAATTGAGTGTTTTTTTAATGAAATTTTTATTTAGAATTTCGAATCTTCTGAAAAGGTTCTCTCAATCTAGAACAATGTTTGGAACTCTCAGCTTGAGGAATGTAGGACAATATACGCAAATTTGATTCTTTAATTTTTCTAAGAAACAACATAAATCAAAACAAAATAATTCAACGAACAAACTCTAACCATAACAACTTCTTATTCTTAGACAAAATCTAAACATCTAGAATTTTCAATTTTTCCAAAAAGGAAGTATAGTTTAGAACATGTGATCTCCAAAATTACAAGTAATGTCTTTTTAAAGACAACAATCAAATATTTTAAACCTATTTTGTACATTACGTGGGTGAAGGTTTCTGTGGTTCCCTTTCCATCTAATATCAACAGACCTGTCTATTGATATTAGTAGAAGTCCTTCAGTTGAAGCCATTAAAAATGATTGATGATGACAGCTCAAGGTCATAAATCATGGCCGGTCTATTGTTCCTATTGTTTGGGTGCAGGTGTGCGGTCTATTGTTAAGCCAGGTGTTTCTTTTGTTGGGGCCGGTCTATTGTTCCTATTGTTCGAGCCGGTCTATTGTTCCTATTGTGCGGTGCAGTCTTTTGTTAGACCAGGTGTTGGGGGCAGGTGTTCAGGACAGGACCGTATTAACTAATGATTGAGGATCGTGAGAATTGGACATTTTTTACAAATTTAGACCAAAATTCGTAAGAAACCCGGCCCTGACATTCGACATGGTTAGGTATTTCTAAGAAAACACACAAAAGGTTTGAGTTGAATATCTCTTTGGCCGGTCTTATTGTCCCTATTTTTCTTTGTTAGGCAGGTGTTCGAGACAGGACCCGATATTAACTAATGATTGATGATTCGTGAGAATTGATAAATTTAGACCAAAATCGTAAATCGTATGAAATCCACCCCTGGACATTAGATATGGGTGCAGGTATTTTCTAAGAAAACACAACACCAAACGTAGGAATAATTACACAAAAAACTTGGAGGGTAAAGGGCCTTAAACAACAGCCTCACTGCAACAAATTAGGCAGTTCATTTCTTCATATCTATCCAGCAGTTAAATACCATTTACGTAAAAACGACGACTTGTTCGATTTCGCAAAGATGGCTGTCGAAATCGGAGAAATCAAGGAAAGCAGTGCCAAGAAACGAGAACTCAGATAGAAATACACACCGGGCTACCACTACACGCCGCAAACGTCATCAATTAGATGGTAATTACAGTTCCAACAACATGGTTCCTTATCCCTTGAAGATGTGTACCACAACACCGTAAATCGTGGATGGAGCGTGGAGATGCATCGGCTCGTGAGTGAAGAAAAAAACCATATACAATTGAATCTCTCAGGCCAGTAAATATGTAAGATTGGGTATGGAATCCTTTCCAATGGATTTTCAATGTTTTACTTAGAATATGTCGAACATGGTATCTTGATTTCATTTCATTCACGAAAAAGAAGTAGATGAACTTACTGTTAAAATGCCATGGGATACTGAAGGAGTTGGCGAAAACCAAAGCAAATTGGAAGTATATTCTGGATACAATTGGATTATATTCACTGTATTCTAATGTAACAACGTGTTGAATTCAAGGAAAAGTAACTTCCCAAAACTATTTTCTGCGCTGTTGATTCTTTTAAAAACTCTTGCAGCAGCATGGACATCTCTTTTGTACGGAGATGGATGAAATAATGAAAGTGACCGATGCTATTACCCTTATTTGCACAATTGATTATTTCGCAGATTTCATTCTCACTTGAAATTGCGTAAGAACATTTCGTGTAATCCGATTATACCAAACTTGTGAGAATTCATAAAAATGAGTTACAATGACTCACCTCATATTGTATGAATTGCTTGTGTAATATTATTACAATATGAGAATATGATATTGGATTAGTGTAAGCTGGTAGTTATATTATTGTATATAAGATTTGATTAATGTATGAATATTATATAAAAAATAAACTTAATCAGAAAAATTTATTTATCTAATACAAACCTTTATTACTTCTGAAACAATAATTATTTTAAAAAAATTAATCTTGTACATATCGTTTACAAGCATCATATAACAGGTTCTCATACTAGAGGAAAAAAAGAGTACACATATAAATTTTAAAAAAACTAATCCATGTTGTAAATCAGTTTGTAATTATCGTATACTGTATTACGATGAATGACGGACAGCTTTCTGAATTAAGAAAACTTCATATAAAAAATCATGACCAAAACCTCCAAGTGTTTTAAGAATTATGATACTAATACGATCAGTAATTATATAAAATAAATTGATAGGAAGTTTAAGTCATTATTGTATTTATTCAACTTAGCAATTATTAAATTATAAACCCATACTTTGTATTTGAAGTAGTTAATAAAGTTAAATTATTACTTCTTCTATTTTCTTACATTGAAAAATTAATAATTTTTATTAATTGTATAATACTTTTAAAAACCAAATCACATACCTTGCCAGGCCAAAAAAAAGCCCACACATCATCTATACTAAACCGGATAAAATTGAATATATGATTCATGATTCATTGTATGAATGATTTATCCATTGCGTTCACATTTGTGTGAACATCGAAATTAAATAACTTAGCAATTTTTATAAGATTTTATGAAATTTTTTCATGAATAAATTCTGAAATATTTTATTTGTAAAAACACCGTTCGTACAATACGTTTTGAATGGATTTGCATATCCATACCTCTCTTGTGGGGTCTACGTAGCAAATTCAAGTTAATCGGGTGCATAATAATATATATATATATTATATATATATATATATATTATATATAATAATAATATATATATATCATATTAATATATATATTGTAACGGTATCCCTATACACTTCCTTTTACGCTCCCCCATCATTGATGTTAAATATTCGTATATTCATTACGATGAACGACGGCAGCTTTTTGAATAAGAAACTTTCTATAAAAATATAGGACAAAATTCTCCTAGTGTATTAAAAATTATATGCCTAATACGATACTTTAGAATGTTCCACTGTATAAATAGAAAGAAATAA
Organism: Cynegetis impunctata; assembly: GCA_030704885.1. Lineage (NCBI taxonomy): Eukaryota > Metazoa > Arthropoda > Insecta > Coleoptera > Coccinellidae > Cynegetis > Cynegetis impunctata. Next base: position 60,868 of record JARQZK010005060.1, read on the forward strand.
TCAATAACACTGTCTTGAAATTGCATATTGTTTGAAATATGGGATAAGAGATTTCGCTTTTCAATCATTAATAAATAGTATTCGACTTTGTAACTATGCAAATGATCAGTTGTAAATATCGTATTATTATACGATTGAATATCGGACAGCTTTTGAATAACGAAAAACTTTTCATATGAATATAGACTAAACCTTCCTAGTGTTTAAAATTAGATACTAATACTATCAATTATTATAAATAAATTGATAGGAAGTTAAGTATTATGTATTTAATTCAACATAGATTATAAATTATAACCCATACTTTGTATGAAGTGTAATAAAGTAAATTATTAATCATTCTATTATCTACATTTGAAATTTTATAATTGTATGCATCTTATAAAACAATCACATAAACCTTGCGTGCCAAAAAGCCCACACACATTCATATACTAACGGGAATAAGAATTGAATATAGATTCATGCATTCATTGTAAAAATGATTTATCATGCGTTTCAATTTGGTGACATCGAAATTAATAATCTTATGCATTTATAAAGATTTATGAAACTTTTTCCATGATAATATCATCTGGAATATTTAATTTTTTTGTAAAAACACGTTCGATACAATACGTTTTTGAATAGGATTTGCATATCCTAACCTCTCTGTGGGCGTCTACGTTAACCAAATTTTCAAGTTAATCGGGTTATAATATTATTAATATATATATATACACTACCTGAATGGATTATGTTACGGTATCCCTATACAACCCCTTCCGCTCCCATCATTGATGTGGAATATCGTTATAATTACGATGAACGACGGGACAGCCCTTTTTTGAATAAGAAAAACTTCCTAAAATTACCAATATAGACAAATTCTCCTAGTTTTAAAAATTATGATGCTCTATACGATACTTAGAATGTTTCACTGTAGAAATAGAAGAAAATATAACACTCTTCTTTGAATTGCATATTGGTTATGAAATATGGAATTTAAGAGATTCTTTTCCAATATAAATAACAGTATTTCGACTTTAGAACTTAATGCAAATGAAAAACGCATTATAAAATATCGAAACCGAACTAAATGTTAAAACTTTTTCATATCAGGTAAGAAAACACATTACTTTACTTTCCACGAGACCCCACCAATTCCTCTATTGCTTACCTGCTTTATTGTGCAATCTCCGAATTACCGAAGAAACCCGAAACTTTCTTGTACACGATAGTTGTGAATTAAAAGCGCTCTAAAATATTAGAAATAAAGATATCCGGTAATTTAACATATAATAGTACCTTATCTCAATGAAATTGGATGATTATTTCATATTGCTTTCATCATTATTTGGCCAAACTCATACTTATCAATCCAAAACTGTTTATTTCAATCAAAAAATTTTTTTAGATGTAATATACGACAAAAATCTGAAATTTCATAAACCTATTAGGTAATTATATGAATATAACATAATTAATTGAATTTATGATTCCTGGTTACCTTTTACTATCATTTGTTATATTCAATTTTGGTGAGGATTGAATTTTATGGACTTTTGTAAATATAAGATTCACAAATTTTTTCTATGGAAGAACAAAATAATTTAAGTAACATTTTCTATTTACAAATGCCATTGAAATTCATCAGATCCATCAGATTTTATTTCTTTGAAATTGGGCAGAATGCGAAAATGTTTTATTTATAGTTCGCATATTTTTCTTTCTTAGACAAAACCTCTAGCTGTTTAAAAATTATGATACTAATAACGATCACATTATATTAAAATAAATTGCATAGGAAGTTAAGTATTATGTACTTTAATTTCAAACTTTAGATTTAAATTATAACCCATACTTGTAGAAGTAGTAATAAGTTAAATTATTAATTCATTCTATTATTCTACCATTGACAAATTGAATAATATTTATTTAATTGTACTGGCATACTTAAAACACTCACATTACCTTGTTAGTCAAAAAAAATCCCACACCATCTATACTAAACGGATAAAAATTGTATTGATTTATGAGTCCTACCATTAATTCGTAATAATGATTTGTCCATTGCATTCAATTTGAGTGACACATCGAAAAATTAAATTAACTTATGAATTTTTAATAAGATTCAGAAGAACAAAATACTTAGGGAACTTTATTTACAGAAAATTTATTTATCTAATTTACAAACCTTTTTATTTGAAACACAATTATAAAAAATGGTCCAAATATTTGTAAATAAAACGTAGGACGATAAATGTATACGATTGGATGAATATCATATAAAATCATAACATTACTAAAATACTGTTTTAGAAAATCATAAACATGATATATCGATTAGGAAGAAAAAATATAGACGGATAAACATATCCAACGATAAGTATATTTTATGAAATAAAAAGAATTCTTTGAATATAAATAATTTTATTTGAATTTAGAACTCTAACATTATGAAAACGCTGTATAAAAAATGATGCTCAAATGTTTTTTCTGAGAGAATTGTTACATTACTTACGTCAATTATTAAAATACTTGCTAAAACATATGAATTACATAACTTGCTTGTGAAACATAAACTACTTTTTTTGGAAAGATATGAAACTTTATTACAATTTGCAGAAAGTTCACAAAATATATTTTTCACAACTTGAAAAGTTGGAGTAAGGCTACCGACAATTTTCAGGAAGCAGACTCTTTTAATTAAATTGACCGAATAAATTTTAGTCTCTGGCTGTACACTATATGATAATTTCGATAACGTGCTTATTTTTCTAAGGATCAGAAAATCGTTCACAAAATCATGAATTTTTAGGAAGTTTTTTTCCGATTGATCGGCAAAAACTGTTGAAAAGATTTTCCGAAATATCTACATTACCTTTGAAAGCTACTTTCCATATATCTTAGTTCTTGATCATTAATTACTACAATTAGATTGACCATCAGCTATTTTCTAGTTTTTAATTTCAAAATGAATTTTACGCTATCTTCACAATTAACCCGTCCTTTTGTTTCTTGAAAAATCAAAAATTTGATATGATTGAAAATTTTTTCGTATACATGGAAACGGTTTCGAACTGCTTATAGACTTTATGGAACTTTTTTTCATCATAAGATTCCAAAAAATTTTTTACTGGGAAAAACAAAAAATAAACTTTGCATGCAATAAAGATGGCCTGAATTTTCTAGATTTTATTTTCTTACGGCCTGCTCAGGAACGCATTCATAGTGAAGTGTGTGATATTTGCTATTATTCTTATCATTTGACAGTTTACCACGCGATTCTAAGTATATTTTGGATAAACTCACTAGACGTATGCTTAAGTTGTGAAAAATGTTGATATGTTTCTTTGCTCTTATTTGTTTGGTTTCTGATGATGCCGTCTCGTTTGAATACGCATGAACCTGTTGTGCTTCCAAGTTGGTTGAGTGCAAGATGGAAGGGAGTCTCTATGAAACCAACCTACACTTTCGACTAGGATATTGCACGTTTTCTGGTCGATCACAACAATAAAGCACTTGACGTTATCGATTATGTTCACTATCCGATTATTTCGGATTTATTTTGACAATATCGTATCGATTGACCAAAATGTTGAGCGTTTATAGAGTTGTGGGCCTGTATTATGTACGTTTTTTATGATAAACACCATGGTGTATTTAGATATATATTTTATGTTTAAAATTAGAGATGGATATAATACACAAGGGTGACTAAGAATTACGTCTTGTTACTTGTCCTCTTAGGCGTCCTTTGTTCGTATTTTTTCGCTACCTGATCCTACCAATCGCACACCCTAAAAGCCAGGGCAGGATACACAATTTTTTCGTTCTAACTTATTTCTTTCGTTCAAATATCTTTTAATTCATTGCAAGAGGTTTTTGTACTGATATGCGAATCACTTTTTTTGCAAAAGATATCTGAGCGATGCAAAAAAAATTAACATATGCATATGTTTAACTCGTTGCGATGATTAAATATTTTTAAACGAAGAAATAAGGTTTAGAACGCAAAAACATTGTTATCTTTCTGCCTGGCCTTTTAGGGTGTGCGATGGTAGGATTCAGGGTTAGCGAAAATTACGAACAAGAAGACGCTAGAGACCAGTAACCAAGACGTCAATTCTAGTCACCCTTGATGTACTATTCATCTCATTTTAAAATAAAAATATATATCTAGAATACACCCATGGCTGTTTAGTACTATAAAAAACGTACTATACAGCCAAACTCTATATACACGCTCAACATTTGGTCCAATCGCGAATACGGATACTTAGATTCAATAAATCCGAATAATCGGATAGTGAACATTATCGATATTGGTGCAAGTGCTTTATTGTTGGTGATCGACCAGAAACGGTGCATATCTAGTCGAAAAGTTGGTCAGGTTGGTTCATAGAGCACTCCCATCACTTCACTTCACCAACTTGGAAGCCACAACAGAGTTGAACAATCAAGCTGTATTCAAACAGAGGAACGGCATATCAGAAACCACTAAATAAGAGCAAAGAAACATCTACTAGACCTTTTCACAGCATTAGCATACGTTTCTAGTTGGGTTTATCAAATATAACTTTAACGCGTTGTAAACTGTCAATTTGATAAAATAATTACAAATTCAAAATCTTTTCACTTATGAATGCGTCTCCCTGAGCAAGCCTGTTAAGAAATAAATCTGATTGAAAAAAAATTTCCAGCATTCCTTTGACTGCAAAGTTATTTTTCTTTCCATAAAAATTTTTTGTGAATACTTAATGAAAAAGTTCCATAAAGGTCTTTAAAGCATTCGAACCTTTCATGGTATACGAAAAAAAGTTTCAATCTATCAATTTTTGATTTTTTTCAAGAAACAAAGGACGCGTTATTTGCAGAATAAGTAAATTCAATTTTTGAAATTAAAACTAGAAATAGCTTGATTGGTCATCTTAATTGGTGCGGTAATTAAATGATCAAAACTAAAGTATACTGGAAAGTACTTTCAAAGGTATGTAATGATGATTTCGGAATAATCTTTTTCAACAGTTTTTTGCGATATAACGCGCGCAAAAACTTTCCTAAAAATTCAAGAGTTTGTGAACGATTTTCGATCCCTAGAAAAAATAGCACGTTATCGACAATTATTCATAGTTGTAGCAACCAGAATCTAAATTTATTTCGGTACCAATTTAATAAAGACGTCTGCTTCCTGAAAATTTCGGTTAGGGCCTACCCCAACTTTTCAAGTGTGAAATATATTTCTATGGAACTTTCTGCCACAATTTTGGAATAAAGTTTCATATTCTTCAAAAAGTAGTTTATGTTTCACAAGCAAGTTATGTAATTCATATGTTTTACCAGAGATTTAATTAATTGCTGTAAGCTAATTAACAATTTTCAGAAAAAACATTGAAGCATTCATTTTTTATACAGCGTTTTTCTATGTTAGAGTTCTAATTCAAATAAAATTATTTATATTCAAAAAGAATTCTTTTATATTTCATAAAAAATATACTTATCGTTGGATATGTTTTCCTCTATATTTATTCTTTTTCCTTATCGAATACATGTTTTATATTTTCTAAAACAGTTATTCTTAGTACTTTATGATTTTATGATATTCATCAAATCGTATACATTTATCGTCTACGTTTTAATTTCCTCTAATTAATCTGACATTTTTTAAAATAAATTAGTGTTTCAAATAAAAAGGTTTGTAATTAGATAAATAAATTTTCTGTTAATAAAGTTCCCTAAAGTTTTATTTTGCTCTTCCATGGAATTCTTATTAAAAAATCTGCCATAGTATTTAATTTCGATTGTTCACAAATTGAATGATGGACAAATCATTATACGATTAATGTAGGACTCATATATTCAATAACCATTTTATCCGTTTAGTATAGACTGGGCTGTGGCTGGGATTTCTTTTTTTGACCTAACAAGGTTGTGATTGTTATACAGTATTGCATACATTTAAAATTATTCCATTTTCAATTGTAAGAATAATAGAATTGAACTTAATAATTTTAACTTTTCATTACTACTTCCATAACAAAGTATGGGTTATAAATTATATCTAAGTTTGAAGTTAATACATAATACTAACTTCCTATCAATTTTATTTATATTATTGTTGATCGATTAGTTATCATAATTTTTTAAACACTACGAGGTCTTTTGTCTAAAAAAGAAAATATGCGAACTATAATAAAAAAATTTACGCTTCTGCCCACATCAAAGAAATAAATCTGATGGATCTGATGAATTTCATGCATTTATAGGAAAATAGTTTACTATAAATTTATTTTTTCTTTTCCATAAAAAAATTTTGTGGAATCCTTATATTTCTACAAAAGTCAATAAAATTCTTCAATCTCACCAATTGAATATACAAATGATAGTTAAAAGGTAACCCAGGATATAAATTCAATTAATTTTTATATTCAATATAATTACCTAATAGGTTTTATGAAAATTTCAGATTTTGTTCGTAAATTACTCTAAAAAGATTTTGATTTGCAATAACAGTTTTTGATTGATAAGTTTATGAGTTGGCAATATGGATGTTAAGCAATATGAAACTGCATCAATTTCATGTTGTGGAGGACTATGGTATATATATATGCTTTTTATAATTACCCGGGATATCTTATTTTCCTAATAATTTTTAGACCTTTTATTCACAACAATCGTGTACAGAAGTTCGGACGTTTCTTCCGGTAATTTTCGAGATTGCAACATAACAGGTAAGCATAGAAGAATGGTGGGGGTCGTGAACAGTAATAGTAATGTGGGTTCTTACCTATATGACAAAAGTTTAACATTTTGTTCGTTCGATATTTCTTATATAGCGTTTTTTCATTGCATAGTCTAAGTCGCATACTGTTATTCTATATTTGAAAGCAATCTCTTATTCCATATTTTTCAACCAATATGCAATTTATGCACAGAGAGTGTATTATTATTTCTTTCTATTTCTACAGTCGAAACATTCTTAAGTATCGCTATATAGGCTCATAATTTTAAACACTAGAGATCTTTGTCTATATTTTATTTTTTTGAAAAGTCTTATTCAAAAAGCTGTCCGTCGTCATCGTTAATTAATATACGATTTTCACATTCAATGATGGGGAGCGATAAAGGGGTTTGTATAGGGATACGTTAACATATATATATATATATATATTTATTATACACCGATTTAACTTGAAATTTGGTTACGTAGACGCCCACAAGAGAGGTAGGAATGCAAAATCCTATCAAAACGTATTGTTACGAACGTGTTTTACAAAAAAATTAATATTCCAGATGATATTCATGAAAAAATTTTCATAAATCTTATAAACAAATTGCATAAGTATATCTTAATTTTCGATGTTCACCAAATTAAACGCATGGATAAATCATTTATACAATGGAATGCATGACATCATATATCAATTTTATCCGCTTAGTTAAGATGTGTGTGCTTTTTTGGCACGGGGCCAAGGTATGTGTTTTTAAAAAGTATGGCCAATACAATTACTAAAATTTTCAATGTAGTAATATAGAATTTGAATTTAATAATTTAACTTTTGATAAATTCATCCAAAGTACTGGGGTATAATTTATAATCTATGTTGAATAAACTTAACATATACTTAACTTCTATCAATTTATTTATATAATATGATAGTACTTAGTATCATAATTTTAACACTAGGAGGTTTAGTCTATATTTCATATGAAAAGTTATTTCTTATTCAAAAAGCTGTCCGTCATTCATCCGTATAATCATACTCGATACATCCTACGCTCCGATTATTTTAATGATATTTGCATCAAGCTCAGAATTAACCTGTCATTGTGGTGTGGAAGCAAATCTCTTATCCCATATTTCAAAACCAAATATGCAATTTCAAGACACTGTTTATATTATTTCTTTCTATTCTACAGTGACATCTTCTAATAGTATCGATATTAGATCATTAATTTTTATAAACACTAGGAGATTTTGTCATATATTTATATGAAAAGTTTCTTATTCAAAAAGCTTGGCCGTCGTTCATCAGTAATAAATACGATATTTACATCAATTGATGGGGGAGCCGTAAAGAGAAGTGTATAGGGATACGTTAACATATATATAATATATATATATATATATATATATATATAATATATATATTATATAATATCTGATTATTATGCACCGATTAACTTGATGAAATTTGGCTTACGTAGACACCCACAAGAGAGGGTGGATTATGCAATCCTATTTCAAAACGCTTATTGTACGAACGATAGTTTTTACAAAAAAATAAAATATTCAGGATGTAATTCATGAAAAATTTTCCATTAAATCTATTAAATTGCATAAGTTACTTTAATTTCTATGTTTCACCCAAATTATGAACGCATGGATAAAGATCATTCTATACAATGAATGCATGAAATCATCATATTCAATTTTATCCGTAGTATAGATATGTGTGGACTTTTTATTCGGCCTGGCAAAGGTATTGTGATTGTTAATAAAAGTATGTTTACAACTCTATAATTTAATTAAAATTTTCAAATGATAGAATTAATAGGAATGACATTAATTTAATTTACTTTATTACTTACTTCATACAAAGTATGGGTTATAATTTATGAATCTAAGTTAATTAAATACATAATACTTAACTTCCTATCAATTTATTTTTATATAATACGATCGTATAGTATTCATAATTTTTAAACAACTAGGAGGTTTTGTCTATTTTTATATGAAAATTTTCTTATTCCAAAAAAGCTGTCCGTCATTCATCGTAATAATTATACGATTATTTTCAGACTGATTTATTCACACATGGGATTTTAGGTTTTTAAAAATTTATATGTGTACTCTTTTTTTTCCTCTTAGTATCGAGAGACCTGTTATAATGCTTTGTAAACGAATGTCAAATTTAACACATTTTTTTTAACTAATTTTAGTGTCTTAAATAAAAAAGGTTTTGTAATTTAGATTAAATAAATTTTCTATTAGTTATTAATTTTCGTATATAATATCATTTACATCTTAAAACTTACTATACAATAATATACTACCAGCTTACACTATCCAATACAATATTCTCAAATATTGTAAATATTTCACAAGCAATTCATTACATATGAGGTTCGAGTCATTGTAACTCATCTTTTAAGATTCAGCACAAGTTTGTATAGTCGTATTACACGTAATGTTGCTTACGCATTTCAGTGAGGAATGAATCTGCGAAATAATCAATGTGCAATACCGGGTAATAGCATCTCCACTTATCATTTTTTTCATCCATCTTCACGTAAAAGGATTATGGCCTGCTGCAGAGTTTTAAAGAATTTCAACAGCCAGAAAAAAGTTTTGGGAGTTACTTTCCTTGAAAAAAATATTCAACATCGTTGTTACATGTAAGAACTTACAGTTGATATAATCCAATTCGTATCCAGATATCTTCAATTTCTTTGGTTTTCGCCAACTCCTTCAGTATCCCAGGGCCATTTTAACGTAGTTTCATCTACTTCTTTTTCGTGAATGAAATTGAAATCAAGATAACCATGTCGCATATTCTAAGTAACAGTTGAAATCATTGAAAGGATCCAGACAATGCTTACATATTTAACTGCCTGAGAGATTCAAATTTGTATTATGTTCTTCACTCACGAAGCCGATGGCATCTCACCTCCTCTACGCAATTTCGGTGTTGTGGTACACATCTTCAGGATAAGGACCTATGGTTTTGTTGAACTGAATTACCATCTATTGATGACGTTTGCGGCGTATCGTGTTAGTAGTAGCCGGTGGTGTATTTTTCTTCTGAGTTCTCGTTTCTTGCACTTGCATTCCTTGAATTTCTCCGAATTTCGACAGCCATCTTTGCGATTCGAACAGTCTCGTTTCTTACTGTACATGGTTTTAACTGGCTGGTAGATATTGAAGAAATGGACTGCCTATTTGTTTGCAGTGAGCTGTTTTTAGAGGCCCCTACCCCTCCAAGTTTATGTGGTATTATCCACCTTTGTGTGTGTTGTGTTTTCTTAGAAATACCGCACCCATATCTAATGGCAGGCGGTGGATTGCATACGATTTACGAATTTTGGTCTAAAATTATCAATTCTCACGATCATCAATCATTAGTTAATACGGTCCTGTCTCGAACACCTGCCCTAACAAAAGAAACAATAGGAACAATAGACCGGCCAAAGAGATATTCACGTCAACCTTTTGTGTGTTTTCTTAGAAATACCTAACCATGTCGAATGTCAGGGCCGGGTTTCTTACGAATTTTGGTCTAAATTTGTAAAAAATGTCCAATTCTCACGATCCTCAATCATTAGTTAATACGGTCCTGTCCTGAACACCTGCCCCAAACACCTGGTCTAACAAAAGACTGCACCGCACAATAGGAACAATAGACCGGCTCGAACAATAGGAACAATAGACCGGCCCCAACAAAAGAAACACCTGGCTTAACAATAGACCGCACACCTGCACCCAAACAATAGGAACAATAGACCGGCCATGATTTATGACCTTGAGCTGTCATCATCAATCATTTTTAATGGCTTCAACTGAAGGACTTCTACTGATATTGGACTAAATAGCACGTCATTAATAACTGAAGACGGCCACAGCCGTAATGAGAAATTTTTGATAAATAGTACCCTATTCTTTGAATTTTCAAAATCAAAATAATTTGAACCTATTTCGAACATTACGTGGGTAAAGGTTTCTGTGGTTTCCCTTACCATCTAATAATAACAGATTTGAATGTTAATATTGAACTGAATAACTCGTAATAAATAACAGAGAACGGCCACAGCTGAAAAATTTTGATGAAACTAAGTAGTCTTTTTAACTATTCAAATTTTTTCAAATCAATAAATTTCAAAGAAATTTAAATTTTTCAAAAGTTTTGATAAAGCCACGTCGTGGCGAAACGTCAACTTTGTAATAAAATCGAGTTCTTTGAGATTCAACAAGCCTGTTATTGCTAATAATTATCAAAAAGTTGAAAATAGTTCACAGAAAACAACAATTCAAATAATAATATATATATATATATATATATATATATATATATATATATATATATATATATATATATATATTTATATATATATATTATATATATATATATATATATATATATATATATATATATATAAATATATATATATATATATATATATATATATATATATATATATATATATATAATATATATATATATATATATATATATATATATATATATATATATATATATATACCGGGTGTCCACGGAAAGTGGCTCGCCCCTATAACATTTTTGTTTACGGAGATAATGAAATGAAATTTAGAGGATCTGTTTAATGCATAAAACTGCATTTTCTGACAAGTAACTCAACTTCATGCGACTTCCGGTTTCACCGGAAGTGACATAAACTTTCTGTTTTTAAATGGGACACCTGGTATATTATCTGTTTTTGTCTGCACATAACATTTAGAATGTAACCATGTGTCATTTGTTACTTTTTGTAACCGTTGTTTCATTTGTTTTTTCGAAAGAAATATTTATTCTAGAGGGCTATAGATACGTTTACCGTCCTGGAACGGTGTGGGCGCCGTATATATATATATATATATATATATATATATATATATATATATATATATATAT
>JARQZK010005060.1:75000-107500 GCA_030704885.1 Cynegetis impunctata
TACTATTGAAAAAATAAAAGATGAAATTTGAAGAAGAAATTGTAAACTTTAAAGGGGAAAACGATTATTCTCAACTAAGCAGCTATTTGAAATGTATTTTATTTTATCAAAATATTAAATATTGAAAAATTTTATATTTTCGATGTTTTTATTTCAATTTAGGAAAAAATATATTACTAATTCATGTTATAATTACAAAAAGTAGAGTATACTTGACTTTATTCTAAAGGGATTTAAATAAATAATTGATTATTTCCAAATATAACTAATTTTGCTCTATAATGTAAGTCAACAAAAAAATGTATAGGAATATCAGTTCTTGATATTGAAGCAAGCAAATTTATAACACACAATTACTTATAGTTAGAGAATATTAGTTTTCTCTTCAAAACGCTTTTTTTATTTATTTCAAAAGACTCATTAGTAAAGAAGTTATGAATATTTTTATAAGGCTCTGCAGCGCGAGATTGTAATATCATAAATATTTAAGCCTAGTGCACAGCCACTACATTGCAATATTTTTTATAGAAAAACTAATAAACCTATGATGATATACAAGAAAAACTATTTTATTCAACACGATGATAATTTGTTATAAGCGCTCTCTATATTAGTGTATACTTTTTATAATATTAATTATCAATCCTTAATAAAGATTTTTGTGAAGTAGTTATCCAATCATGTATTCTAAGAGGGGTCAACACTCTTTGTGGCCAGGCTATTAGGGGAAATTGCAAATAAAACTGATGAATTTGAAAAGTTGCTACCAAACAACTAGATTTCCACAAAACCATGAAATTATACTAGCTAAGAAACTCATGAAGTTGATTGCTTCTCATTTCTGACTAATGCTATATAAAAACCTAATTTGTTTTGAAATGAATTTCTTTCCAAATTTTTCGAACGAACCAATTCATTTACGTCAGCAACGCAAGGCACATTACAGAAATGGCATTTCACTGATGAAACTCTTATAAACACGAACGAAAAATGATTCTAACTTGCCAAAGTTACAAATGGCATTTACTGGATGAATAGTCAAGAAAAAAGATGGAAATTTCGTTAGATGAATGAATTCAATTTACACTTTACACTTCTTTCAGAAACATTTTCATTTATATAAGTTCAACAGAAAAATTTATGTATTCATCATGTATAAAATTGAACTGTTTAACAGAGTTCAGTTGTTCTATGATTTGAAAGCCATGAATAAATAATTTCCTTTCATAATTTCCACAAAATTTTTGTAGTATAAAAGAGGAGAAATTCTCCCTCCTCAGAACTTATCTACATAAATTTGAAATAGACAATTTTTCGGATATTTACACAAATAATTAAGCAATGTCTCCACTTGTCACAATTATCCAAATATACCTACCTATAAGGGCTTGCATGGATAAATTTAAGTTATTACCTTCTTGACTTTCAACAAATGACAGGTTTAATTCTCTGAAATGGATTCAATTTGGTTACCTATTCTTCCCAGTCAACTACTCTTGAACATATTTCTTAATGAAGACTAATCCAACATAAAAGTCACTGATCACAAAAAAAAATTCATAAAATAAAATGTGTTCAGGATTTACATATTCATCATATTTACCTGCAATATTAATTTTTAATATTCACGATTAATTCTGTGTCTTAATCCTTATCTGATTGAATATAGCTGCAGAGGTTTATTGTAATTGGACAGTACAGATTAAAGATTAAAAGAGGGAACATCGTTTCATTTATATTGCTATTGAAGTACGAGTATTTGCAGCGTTCATACATTACGCATAATTTACGAAATATTACAATATCCAAACATAAAGTGGTCCAATCGAGCCGGATATTAGAAATTGTGAAACCTGTTTAGTGAGAAGTTTTAAACGTGGAAATACATCTGCACTTATGGTCTGATTCGACTGATGTTCTTTTCTGGTTGAAAGACCATCCTGCACGCTGGCCGACTCTCACAGCCAACAGATGCTCGAAGATTCATGAATTGCTTCCTGCATGTTTTTGTAGACATGTAAGATCTGCTGAAAACCCAGGTAATTGTATCTCTCGTGGATTGCATCCAGGTGACTTAAAGAATTTCAGTCTGTGGTGGAAGGGACCAAGGTGGCTAAGTACTGTTTTACATCCATATGATACAACCTTGGGTAAGAAATCAACAAAAGATAAGATAATTGATGCTTCCTGCCTTGTGGCTACATAGGACTCTATGGTTAAACGACCAGTTATTTGGGATTTGCTTGAAAAATATTCGTGCTTTCAACAAATTGATTAAAGTAACTGCTTATATTCTACGTTTTTTGAGTAATTTAATGAAAAGGATAAAATTTATTAGGCGTGATAGATTGAAGATTTTCCATTGTCATTGGTTCAATTGGCGTTCCACTTTCTTTGATTGCAGTGACATAACATCTAATGAATTGATCAGGGCAAGGTTGGTATGGGTTTACTTAATCCAGCACAGTCACTATTTCTCTGAAATCAAATCGATTTGTAAAAAGCGTTCATTGCATAAATCTAATGTTTTATCTAAGTAAGACCCGTTTTTGCATGATAATTTGTTATGAGTAGGCAGTCGCGGACAAAATTCTTTGCTAAACTTTGATGAGAAGCAACCGCTCATCTTGCCTTACAATTCCGATCTTTCAGCTCTTTTGACAAGGTTTTATCAAGCTAAGACTTTGCATGGTGGAGTTAAGCCTACTCTTTTTACGTTAAGAAGAAAATTTGGGTAATTCAGGGAAGGTGCCTGGTCAAACATATTATAAATAATTGTCACTCATGTTTGAGATATCGTAAAAGTACGATCTATCAGAAGCTTGGTAATTTACCGAAATACAGAACTAGACCCCATTGACCATTTCAGAAGGTGGGTGTCGATTATGCGGGGCCTTATAATATACGATCATCACCTGGTCGAGGAATGAAATCTTTTAAAGGCTATATAGCTGTTTTTATTTGCTCAGTACAAAAGCGGTGCATATGGAACTAGTTTCGAGCTACAGTAGCAAGAATTTCATAGGCGCTTTACTTAGTAGATTTACTTTACTGCTAGGTGAGATCAGTGTTCAGATTTGTATAGTCATAGAGGAACAACCTTCGTGGGTGCAGATAAAGAGCTTAGAGAGTTATTTGCAAAATATTCTGCCTTTATTACTGGCTTTCGCAGAAAGTTGGCTAATGAAGGAACTAAATGGAATTTTAATCCTCCTGCTGCCCCCCATTTCGGCGGTATCTAGGAAGCAGCTGTTAAATCTGCGAAACATCATCTTAAACGTGTTGTTTCATCTCACCTGCTTACCTTCGAAGAGTTCTATACTTTGCTAACTCAAGTGGAAGCCTGCTTGAATTCTCGTCCTCTCTTGCTTTTACATGATGATATTAGCGATATTCAACCGCTCACCCCTGCTCACTTTTCCATTCACTCTCCATCATATCTAGTTCCTGAGCCCAATAATTATTCTGACGATAATATTCCACCTCTGCAACGTTGGAAACTAATACAGCAAATGCTCCAACACTGGTGGAAACAATGGTCCAGAAAATATTTGCCTTTGTTGCAGGCACGATAGAAGTGTAAAAACGTTCAACCAACGGTAAAGGTCGGTGATATTAATACTAAATGAGTCTACCCCTCCTGCTAAATAAAGTAATTGAAACCTATCCTGGAGCTGATAACTTAGTTCGAGTGGTGAAATTGCGCACAGCAACGTCCGATTTCGATCGTCCTGTCAACAAATTAATCTTGCTTTCAAAATTAGACAAAGAAAATGCAGTTTGATTTTTATCTACTTCTCAGTAAGTATTTTTACAGATGATGCTATTGAAACCAATTTTTTCTTTGAGTACTTGTGTTTATAGAAGTGTTTATTCATTTTTCAAGAACTTTAAGGTTATTTTTCGTTATAATTAATTTCAGTTGATTTTATTTATGAACGCTATATTTTTGTCATTTAAGGGATTAAATGAAGTGGGTGAAATCTTCGGGATTTACATATACATCATATTTACCTGCAATATTAATTTTCCATATTCACTATTAAGTCTGTGTCTTAATTCTGATCTGATTGAATATAGCGGCAGATGTTTATTTCAATTAGACAGTACATATTAAAGATTGAAAGAGAGCACATCGTTTTAATTATATATAATTGCTATTGAAGTACGAGTATTTGGACCGTTCATACATTACGCATAATTTACAAATTATTGCAATATCCAAACAAAATGTGAGAAATAAATTTACTTGTATATTATATATATATATATATATATATATATTTTGTTTTTTTTTTGGTGTCAGAACGTCGTTGAGAAGTGGTTCATTTGTTTCCGAATGGTGGCACTATTAATCACGTTCGGTAAATGGATGGATAATACTGATGAGCCGCAAAAAAGGGCGAAACAAATGTCCTTTATGTTTCATCGATTGTGATAACTATCTTAACCTTTCTAACATTTACCGTCAAAGGTAGGTGGGAATATTTCGATACAATGTGAACTCGTATAGAAAGCACCCCTAGAGGTTTTGTTTGAAAAGTTTCGAAGAAATTTTCCGTTTAAACGAATAAATTTGTGTATATTATATGGACATACATTAATAATTTTCGTATATAAAATATATTTATATATATATATATATATATATATATATATATATATATATATATATATATATATATATATATATATATATATATATATATATATATATATATATATATATATATATATATATATATATATATATATATATATGTATAAATAAACAATCAAGACCATACTGAGGGATATTTTTGGATCAATGTTTACTTACTTAGGCTACCTAACCGATAGAATATCAGGCCAATCTTTAAATTAAAATCATCCTCGAATAATATCCCTGGTGAAGAAAACTGAACGTAAAAAATAACTGAATTGTAATTTGAACAAATTGAAACAATAAAGTGAAATTTTTGAGGAAATATATTAAGTGGTCGCTACGCTAACATAAACTTCAAATCCCCTCATCATTTTGATATGAGTGTCAAAAAAACCAAAATTTCAATACCTGTCAAATTGAATAGCAACATATCGAAATGAAATGCATATTCATTCCATCGACGTCAACAAATAATTTTCTTTCAATCGTATTTTCTCCGAAATATAGCGTGGAAATGAAGCAAGTTTATCGCGACCTTTTCAAGTCGTTTGGTTTAATGTCACTACATTTAGTGGAAAGCTATGTTTCAACTCTAGAATCACGCCTCGGCACGAAACGAACGCATAACAAATTTTACGCGATGGACGAAATCCTAGCGATCTATCATTCGGGGAAACCCGATCTATCAAATCATTATGCAGGATAATCCTTTCAGGAAATGCCGTCAGAAACACCCTACCAATTTAGTGTAATCGGAGGACTGAGTTTAAAATTATCTTATGAAGTTTTGGTGCAGTGCATCTGTCTGAACATTTCCTACTTCATGGATTGAGAATGCGAATGCAAAAGAATACTGTCACTGTCATAGATGGTGTAATTAAACATGACAATCTTCATTACATCAGTATCGAATATGGATTGCAGGAAAGAAAATTCAATATTTAGAAATTATGTGCATTCGAAAGTTATGTATTATCAATAATACATAAATCTTACTAGGTACATAAAAACTACAATACTTCTTCGAGTACCTAACAGAAATCGTATTATATTCGAAATAGAGGCAGGAGGCGGGAATTATCTAAATGTAAAGATCTGTGATTTTTTATCAATGGAATATTTTAACCGAAAGCTATTTTAAGTACGAAATAAAATTTTGGATCAATAAGATCGATACTTGATGTAAATTTATAAACATATCAATACAATGCTTAATGAAAACAATTTATACGTTGATTAGATCAAATAAACATGAGGAAGGGTAAATACAAAGATGTTTACAAATAATTATTACGAGAGAAAAACCCTTGAATGCTAGTTAGGTAATTCCGTAATTTTAAAAAGATTAAGATGGGGGCTTGTATTCTCATCATTTTGGCTATTCAATAGGTGACCTGAATGTTAGATTTACTAATTTGTCATTATGCTAGAAAATTTAGTTTGATTCCCTTATTTCCAGTATTTAATATTTTGAAGTCAACATTGAATGAGTGATTTTCTTGGATTAAATGATTTGCATATTGTGATTCCGAATTTTGATTAACAAAGCTACTTTTGTTTCCTGAAATTCTGGTCTGAAAAGTGTACCAAAGTAAAACTTATCACAATCAACACAATTAATTTTATGAACTCCTGATTTATTGTTTTATTGAGCTTTTGATATATTAATTTTCAAATGATTTCCTAATTTATTTCCGGTACAGTAGGAAATGTTGATGATATGATTAGATGTGAGTGCTTTGAGTTTTTTATTTGAATTTTCGATGTAGGTTAAGCTATTATATTTGATATTATCTCTGGGGTATACTAGGCTAATCGAAATTTTGAACTACCTGACTAGTAGTTTAGAATGGGGTTTTCCTCTCTTACTAATTTATTTCCTATTATTGAATAAGTATATCGAAGAAATATATTCATTTTGCATTCAGTATCTGAAATTTCACCGAAACGTGGGTCATGCGTATTAAATCTGATAAACGTTGAATTGTTTTCATTAACCATTGTTTCATTAAGAAATAAAGTCAAAATTATATTCTTCTTAACTATTTTTTTTCATAAAATTCAAAGATTCAAAGTACAAAGAATAGTCCAGTTGTACTTCATCGTTATCGGCACTGCTCTTGACATATTTGTACTGTACACTATCTGGTGTAGTTGCATGCCTCTTCCTGCTTAGGCTTTTAATTTTTAGCATGTTTTTACTTTGAAAACCAGCTTATTAAAATGGTTGCGATTAGCAAAGTTGGGCCTAGGACCAAGATAGTTTTACGTTTCGTGACTTTTTATGATGCTTGGCACCAAAAACTCAATTTTCATATATCTCTTTCTCTCTCTCTCTCTATATATATATATATATATATATATATATATATATATATATATATATATATATATATATATATATATATATATATATATATATATATATATATATATATATATATATATATATATATATATATATATATATATATATATATATATATATCTACATATATATATATATATATATATATATATATATATATATATATATATATATATATATATATATATATATATTTATTCGAATTGTTGTTGCCTGTGATCTATTTTTAATCTCTTGATAATTATTAGCAATAACAGGCTGGTTGAATCTTAAAAAACTCAATTTTATTAAACAGTTGACGTTTCACTACGACATTTGTAGTTTTACAAAACTTTTGAAAAAATTTAAATTTCTATGACATTTATTGATTTGAAAAAATTTGAATAGACAAAGACTACTTTATCTTGCTAAAATTTTTTCCAATGTGGTTATTTATTACGAGCTATTCAGTCTAATATCAATATTCAAAATTGTTTTCATTAGATGGCAAGGGAAACCACAGAAACCTTTACCTACGTAATGTTCGAAAATAAAAATAATATGGTACTATTTATCTAACAACAAAGAAATTAGTCGCAGGAAAATATTAAAAAAGTAGAGCAGAATTATCGGTATAGAACGTTGGAAGCAGCCGTTGACACGTGTTTCGGACTCTTTGGTCCTCATCAGAACGGCGTAGCAAAGCATTGGATTGAAAATTTGGAGATGAAAATAATACAACAAATAAAAACCTCTGCTACGGAAGACATCTAATGATAACAATTTTGAATATTGATATTAGACTGAATAGCTCGTAATAAATAACCACATTCGAAAAAAATTTTAGCAAGATAAAGTAGTCTTTGTCTATTCAAATTTTTTCAAATCAATAAATGTCATAGAAATTTCAATTTTTTCAAAAGTTTTGAAAAACTACGAATGTAGTGAAACGTCAACTTTTTAATAAAATTGAGTTTTTTAAGATTCAACCAGCCTGTTATTGCTAATAATTATCAAGAGATTATATATATATATATATATATATATATATATATATATATATATATATATATATATATATATATATATATATATATATATATATATATATATATATTTATCTCTATATATATATATATATATATATATATATATATATATATATATATATATATATATATATATATATATATATATATATATATATATATATCTCTATATATATATATATATATATATATATATATATATATATATATATATATATATATATATATATATATATATATATACAGGGTGTCCCGTAAATAACACGCCAGAGTGACACTGGATGTAGATTGTCTTCAGGTAAATCAGATGACATCAGCATGACCTTTGTAAAAGTTTTCTGGTTTTCGAGATATTGTCACTCTTATGTTTTTTTCAAAAATCTATACTTTTTGGTCATTTTCTCGACTGTTTTGAATATAAATAAGTTCTAACTCATGGTTTTTTTTTTTCTTGTGCTATCATCAATATACGGTTGAGACAATTGACCTATCATTTCATTGAAAACTAGCTCGCCAATCTCAAAAAAAAATCAAGTTGTTTCAATTTAATTCAAATCCGAAAACTTCAAGTAAAGTTTGACTATTTACTGTGAAAAAATATTGTACCAGACAGAATCAGAAAATGATCTTAAAAACTAGCCTATTTAATGCTCTTTCGAAAACGGTATAATTTTTGTGGTTTTCTTCTTTCAAAAGTCTGAAAATTTCAATTTTTGTCATTGAAGTCGTGCTACTTGCGAAATACACTGCGCCGCAAATTTAACGCATAGCTTAAATATTTCCTAAGTTTTGACTGAATATTTTCTCAGGCGGTGATCCGATTCGAATAAATTTTTCACCAAATAGAAGCTCCGTTTTTTGAGAAAATGTAATAGTTATAGGATGATTAAAAAAAGTGAATAAACTTATTGTACAGGGTGTTTCAATAGCGGCATGTTTTCTTCGTCCAAGTTCACATCCTTCTGGGGGAATATCGGGTAGCTCAGGCAGAAAAAAAAATAGACGGTGTTATAATCGCATGTCTTCTGAGTAATATTTTTTTCAATCGTCTGTTTATCTTGAGCCACTCGAAAGATATTCATGTTTTTATAACCACTCACACTTTTCAAACGAAATTTTTTAAAACTCTTTTGTTAATTTGCGAAGAAGGCTCTGTATACCAAATTTCTTTACGAGTAGAAACTGTGTTTATTTGGTTTTGTATGTCTCTTCAAACTACAAGCTTCTTCCGAATCTTTTCAAAATTACCGAACTACCTGACTACCAGTTTAGAATGGGTTTTTCCTACTTTACTAATTTGTAACCATCCTTCTATTTACCTTCTATACACAATTTGTCATTTATTTATTTCTTGTATTGGATATAACGGAGAAACCTATTTGTTAGTTAGCATCAAGCATCTGAAGAAGATGAAGTTTCACGGAAACGAGGGTCATGCGTTATTTTACTTTGTGTATATAAATAAATATGTATATTGTTTCTATAAACCATTGTTTCGATATCTTCATTAATTAACATCATGTATCGGCCCAATCAATTCAAAATAAATGATGAATGAAGAAGATGAAGTTTCACGGAAACGAGGGTCATGCGTTATTTTACTTTGTGTATATAAATAAATATGTATATTGTTCCTATAAACCATTATTTTGATATCTTCATTAATTAACATCATGTATCGGCCCAATCAATTCAAAATAAATGAATAAACAAAGTTGTCAAATTTTAATGAAATTTTGTATACACAGCCTTCTTCGCAAATTAACAAAAAAATTTTAAAAAATTTCGTTTGAAAAGTGTGAGCGGTTGTAAAATCATGAATATCTTCCGAGTGGCTCTAGATAAACAGACGTTCGAAAGAACAAATTACTCAGAAGACATGCGATTATAACACCGTCTATTTTTTTTCTGCCTGAGCTACCCGATATTGCCCGCTGAAGGATGTAAAGTTGGACGAAGAGAACATGTCGCTATTCAAACACCCTGTACAATAAGTTTAATCATTTTTTTTTGATCATGTTATAACTATTACATTTTCTCAAAAAACGGAACTACTCTTTGGTGAAAAATTTATTCGAATCGGATCACCGACTGAGAAAATATTCAGTCAAAACTTAGGAAATATTTAAGCTATGCGTTAAATTTACGGCGCAGTGTATTTCGCAAGTAGCACGACTTCCATGACAAAAATTGAATTTTTTAGACTTTTGAAAGAAAAAAACCACGAAAGTTATACCGTTTTCGAAAGAGCATTAAATAGGCTAGTTTTTAAGATGATTTGCTGATTCTGTCTGGTACAATATTTTTTCACAGTAAATAGTCAAACTTTACTTAAAGTTTTCGGATTTAAATTAAATTGAAACAACTTGAATTTTTTTTGACGTTAGCGAGCTAGTTTTCAATGAAATGATAGGTCGATTGTTTCAAACGTATATTGATGATAGTATAAGAAAAAAAAACCATGAGTTAGAACTTCTTTATATTCAAAAAAGGCGAGAAAATGACCAAGAAGTATAGATTTTTGAAAAAAACATAAGAGTGACAATATCTCGAAAAGCAGAAAACTTTTACTGAGGTCATGTTGATGTTATCTGATTGACCTAAAGCCACTCCAGTGTCACTCTGGCGTGTGACACCCTGTATATATGTATATATATATATATATATATATATATATATATATATATATATATATATATATATATATATATATATATATATATATATATATAATATATATATATATATATATATATATATATATATAAATATATATATATATATATAAATATATATATATATATATATATATAAATAAATATATATATATATATATATATATATATATATATATGTTCGTATGTATGTATGTGCTTATGTATTTTAGCGTTGTTTACACGATAACGGGCGCAATTTTGAAGCAATAGGGTTGAAAATTTGTACATAGGTAGTTTTGCATGATATCTTATGATTGGTTCGAATTGGTTGAGGGGTTGACCTTCCTGGGGGGAAATAAATCTTGTTTACACGACAGAAGGCGCAATTTTGTAGAAATAGGGTTGAAAGTTTGTATCTAGGTAGTTTTGTATGATATCTTGGTTTTGGTTCGAATTGGTTGGGGGGTTGACCCCTTGGGGAAATAAATAAATCTTGTTTACATGATAAAGGGCGTAATTTTGGAGTAATAGTATTGAAAGTTTGTGAGTAGGTAGTTTCGTATGATATATTGAATGGAATAGGTTTTAAAGCCAATTGGTTGGGGAGTTCACCCCTCAGGGAAACAAATCTTGTTTACACGATAGAAGGTACCATAGGGTTAAAACTTTGGTAGGTATTTTCTCACGATATCTTGAATGCTATTCATTTCTATATGAATTGGTTGGGGGGTTGATCCCCTGGGGAAAAATAAATATTGTTTACGCATTAGAGGGCGCATTTTTTTTTAAATTTGGAAAAAAATCATAATTAAATGAATATATTTTTAAAACGATAGAGTTTTTTTAGTTGAAATTATGAAAAAATTTCCAAAATTCTCTTATGACGATACTTAAGATCAATATTGAGTATTAATTTCGTGAAAAATAATTCAACATGCACAGAAATGAAAGCGAGCAAAAGAAAACATTTCTGAATTGCCTTTGTTATTTATAGCATTCAATATTGGGGACTAGGTAATTATGAAAATGAATAGTAGTAATCTACAGCAGCAATTATACAACTGAAATTCGGTGTTTATTGCACATAATATTTCGAACAACGAGGCAAATTAATAAGAAAATTTAATTTACGACTTCACAATAGCACTGGCTCAGTTGAATATACTAAATTGAGCATATGGTCAAAGAACGTAACTGCTAATTAGTCTTCAGTATGATCCATGAACTAGTCCAGGCAACGACGACCAAAAAAGGCCAAATAGCGGAAATAATTCATGTAGAAGCCAATTTTGGCACACTTGTAGGAGAAGGTGTCCTTCACAACATACCAAAAGTACTGAGGGGTGGGGGGTGGAGCTAACGGAGGGAGGAACTCTGAAGGTACCTCTAGCAAAAAATGTTCTTGTACTAAATTAATCTATATAAAATTCCCTACTAAAAAGAGTTCAAACGATTTTTCGCTCAAAAAGCTTTGGAGGGGGCAACGGAAAATTAAAAAAAAAACGTTTTTATTTTCAAAAATGGAAGTTTTCATGTTCTTCAACAAGAATGTTCATATTCCTTTCTGTTTGTTCAATATAGAAAGCAAGACATTCGTCGCAAAATATTTTGTAAACAACACTATTTTCTCCGATGCTAGATTTATCTTTATTATTGATCAAAAATGACTTCAACTTTTTTTTATTTGTACAAATTATTTCTACGTTATTTTTCGATAGTCTGTTGAAAAAAAATTACGTTAAAACAATTTGTACAAATAAAAGAAACTTGAAGTCATTCTTGGTCAATAATAAAGAAAAATTCAGCATCGTAGAAAACAGTGATGTGTACAAAATATTTTGCCAGGAAGGAGTATAAACATTCGTGTTTATAGAACATAAAATGTCAATTTTACAAAATAAAAATACCACTGGCTTGTCCGAACATTGTATATAATTTAATGATTTCCTGGATTTCAACAAAACCCAATTGTTGCATTCAGGTAACAAAGGAAAGCGCCATGACCTTCTTGAAATTCTTGAAATAATAATATGCCCATAATAGTAAATTATCCCTTGTATACGAACAAACTGATTTTCAGGTATCACCTTTGCTTTTGTCTGTTTTATAATATAAAATGTAATGCTCTCCTGTAATCATCAGTCTTGATAATGAGTTCATAACTCGAAACATGTCGACTATCCTTTACTGCTAAATACAGTATTATTTATATAGTGAAACTAAAGCCAAATGTATTTTATTTTAAAGTTTAAACTTTATTAATATGTTTGGTTTAACTACTTATAAAGGTCTAGTAGGTCAATATATTTGATGCAATTTATTTGGCTATTATATGATATACTGCCTACGTGTGATGATATCGTACAGAGAGTGCAAATGAGACGATTGATTGACGTTAAATATATGTGTAATATTGAAATATTTTTAATAAGGTTTTTCAAATCGAAATTGTAGCGGTTGAATATTCCTCTGTAACCAGTTATTATTTGACGCAGTTTATTTCTAATACACTAGCAATTACGTGTGAAAGTTGAATTACAAGTAGATGTGACTAATGTATATATCACTACGTTCGTCAATCTGGTAGTTTGTTGACGCCTATCTTAATTATTAAAGCACGTCTCATATACAGAATAGTAATTCGCCCCAGCGATTTTATTTAGACAATTTCATTTATAATGAATTAGGTAACTGAATTCCAAAATCGAAAGGAAATATTTCATTATATCATTTTCGTCGAAAGTTCAACAATACCTAGGTCAACTTCATCAAGGGTTTTGAAAGTTCTTACAACCAACTTATGAAACGTAAGAAATATTTTAAATTCTCTCGTTCGTTTTGAAATGCAAAATTGAAACGAAAGTCTTATCTTCAACATTCTACAGGAACAAATTCTCCCAAGCGGAGGACATCAATTATTGTATCTTTTTCATTTCCGAATGATTGTGCGTAGTAATGGCCAATAAGAATATGGCAAGTTTATTCACACCTGTCGCAGATGAGTAATTCAACGCTCTTCAATGTTCTCCTAGACTGAAATTATTCTTCGTTTAATACTTTCTTCGGCCTTCAACTTGAAAAGGCTTCACTCCGAATGAAACGCTCTAATTAAATGTGCGTCTATTATTCTGTTTCCTCAGCTACCAGATTCCTGTAATTATTTCTAGCGAACGTGATTCGGGTCAAAAATTTCGAAAATTACTCTTTTTTCATAAAACTATATATCTCTGTAATTTTCTTACTTACTATTGTAAATACGACAAATTCAGTGATTGAAACTTGATCAGAAAATTAATTTAAACCGTTTCTCTTTAAATACCGTTCGGTTCGAAGGTATATTATTACTTTTACGCATATAAAATAAGTGTTTATCTGTTAGTTGCTCTCTCTCTCTCTCTCTCCACACACACACACACACACACACACACACACACACACACATATAGATATATATATATATATATATATATATATATATATATATATATATATATATATATATATATATATATATATATATATATATATATATATATATATATATATATATATATATATATATATATATATATATATATATATATATATATATATATATATATATATATATATATATATATATATATATATATATATATATATATATATATATATATATATATATATATATATATATATATATATATATTATATATATATATATATATATATATATATATATATATATATATATATATATATATATATATATATATATATATATATATATTTATTCGAATTGTTGTTGCCTGTGATCTATTTTTAATCTTTTGATAATTATTAGCAATAACAGGCTGGTTGAATCTCAAAAAACTCGATTTTATCAAAAATTTGACGCCTCACCATGACATTCGCAATTGAAATTTCTTTGACATTAATTGATTTGAAAAAATTGAATAAAACAGGGCTGCTTTGTATATGCTATTCAGTCTAATATTAATATTCAAAATTCTTATCATTAGATCGTAAGGGAAACCAAAGAAACCTTTACCTACGTAATGTTTGAAAATAATAATAATAGGGTACTATTTATCTAACAACAAAGAAATTAGTTATGGGAAAACATTAAAGAAGTGGAGTAGAATTATCGGAATAGTACGCTTATATGGAAGCAGCCGTTGACACGTGTTTCGGACTCTTTGGTCGTAGCTAAGTATTGGATTGAAAATTTGGAGATGAAAATAGTTTAATAAATAAAATCCTCTGTTATGGAAGAAAATCACTTATTTGTGGTTTATTGTTTATTGTTGATTTTCTTCCATAACAGAGGATTTTATTATAAAAATTTCATTAAAAACGGCTACTTCCATATAAACGAACTATACCGATAATTTTTGCTTTACTTGTTTAATATTTTCCCAAAACTAATTTTCTTTTTTAATATTAATTTACTCTTTCTCAGATCTCTCGGATGGAATTAATCGCCTCCGTGGCAAAGTTTGACCAAATCTCCCATACCGGAGAGTTCAAACAATAAACCACAAATAAGTAATTTTCTTCCATAACAGAGGATTTTATTTATTAAACTATTTTCATCTCCAAATTTTCAATCCAATACTTAGCTACGCCGTTCTGATGAGGACCAAAGAGTCCGAAACACGTGTCAACGGCTGCTTCCATATAAGCGTACTATTCCGATAATTCTACTCCACTTCTTTAATGTTTTCCCATAACTAATTTCTTTGTTGTTAGATAAATAGTACCCTATTATTATTTTCAAACATTACGTAGGTAAAGGTTTCTTTGGTTTCCCTTACGATCTAATGATAAGAATTTTGAATATTAATATTAGACTGAATAGCATAATTATACAAAGCAGCCCTGTTTTATTCAATTTTTTCAAATCAATAAATGTCAAAGAAATTTCAATTGCGAATGTCATGGTGAGGCGTCAACTTTTTGATAAAATCGAGTTTTTTAAGATTCAACCAGCCTGTTATTGCTAATAATTATCAAAAGATTATATATATATATATATATATATATATATATATATATATATATATATATATATATATATATATATATATATATATGTTGATTTTCAGGTTTCTCGCGGAGATAATCTGGTTGTCTGGTTTCCCGGGTTTGTATCCGCGAATGGGTTTCGTCTTCTTTGAAGTCTGCTCGACGTTTGGACAAAATAATATTTGCTATCTTCAGGTAGCTCTTTCCAGTCGGAGTGGAGGTCAGAGTTCAGTGTATTCACTCCGACTTAGAAGAGCTACCTGAAGATGGCAAATGTGATTTTTGCCGAAGCGTCGAGCAGACTTCGGCG
The DNA here is from genome assembly GCA_030704885.1 of Cynegetis impunctata. Taxonomy (NCBI): domain Eukaryota; kingdom Metazoa; phylum Arthropoda; class Insecta; order Coleoptera; family Coccinellidae; genus Cynegetis; species Cynegetis impunctata. Next base: position 91,016 of record JARQZK010005060.1, read on the forward strand.
AATCCCATACGCGGATAAAAACCCGAGAAAAAAGACAAACATATATATATATATATATATATATATATATATATATATATATATATATATATATATATATATATATATATATATATATATATATATATATATATATATATATATATATATATATATATATATATATTTGTCTAACACTCTAATTTATTTGATAATGTACGGGTTTTAAGATAGTGTATTGTGGATTCCATAAGCAATACACTTTGTGTTGTGCCTAGCTTTCGAGATTATTTTTTAATCTTCATCAGGGTTTCTGAAATTGTATACAGCAGCAGAAGGATCTGATATATATTATTAATAAATTTACATACACAAATTGAAGTTGGTTATATCAATTAGCAATCGTGTTATCATAAAAATCTTCTTATAAGTCGTACGTTCATTGTATGGAGAAATTGACTGTCATCCCAAATCTAAAAAGTACGCAAGGAACTTGATTCCTGACGGAGATCCCTCGACTGCACGCTTTTTTCATTAGGAATAAAATAATGGAGTATACTCAACTTGGTATTATAAAATTTTGAACATATCTACACCAGCCGATACAGGCGTGTAGAAAACTAAAGTTTTGATAACTTATCACATGTTGCTAACTACTTGAGAATATGATAACTACGTAAAAAAGCAAGAAAAATTATACAATAATTGCAACCTGATAAAATTATTCAAGGATATATCACTAAATCTTGAAAGGTTGATACAAACTATATCGGCAGATCGTCGCAGTGAGTTATATTATTTCTTGGCTCTAAAATACATTTTGGCGATATATGTCGTGCGATGTGATCTTACGAGTACGACGAAGGAAGAACCCATATAACTCTTACGAATATGTTCGTAAGATAAAAACCAATCGGTTGTTGGTATTTCAGTTAACAGCAATGATTGTAAGAAACAATAACAACTTGGTGAAATACCCCAGATTCCAGCGAAATAAACAATACTAACATAATTCGTATTCTGCAATTTATGTAATCTCAAAATAAAGTTACTTTCCTGAGAGTGTAAGAATAACAGAACACAATTCTTATGACGTGCCTCGATCACTCGGTCAGCAAGTTTATAAAGCAAGATCCCAGAGCCGCCAGACGTCCCTTATTTTCTCAGTAATAAAATTTGTAGGATGAAGTAGTGCTCGTATGTACTTTCAGTGTATGGATACTCGCTATCTTGTGCCGACGGCTAATTTCCAGATATCAGGTGCTAAAGATGGAAAAAAATTCGACCTACTTACCTTAGTCTCCCACACTTGATTTTCATATATACTCAGGGAACCATTTCAATACCTTATGCAAGCTGCCAGACCGATCGTATGGGCCAAACATCCCGCCAGACACACATAGTGTGAGTATGACAGTATTAGAGAAATGCCATGATTCGCCCATTTAAAAATAAAAATAATAATATCGAAAGTACGCATACTCAAACATGGAGCATGCTTGACTAGACAGTAAATATAGAAGGGAGTTTGACGCGCATAGATAATCACTATCGCGCTTCATCATGACATTTCGCTCATACTGTCATACTCACACTTAATGTGTGTCTGACGGGATGTTTGGCCCATACGATCCGTCTGGCAGCTTGCATAAGGTATTGAAATGGTTCCCTGAGTATAAAAATCAAGTGAGGAAATAAAGTAAGTAGGTCGAGTTTTTTTTTCCATTTTTAGCACCTGATACCTGGAAATTGGCCGTCGGTACAAGATAGCGAGTATTCATACATTGAAATTATATACGAGCACTCCTTCATCCCACCAATTTTATTACTGAGAAAATAAGGGACGTCTGGCGGCTCTGGGATCTTGGACTATTACCAAATTGAACTTTTATAGTATATTATTCAACGAGCGGTAATGTAGGTCATAACTCACGCAGATGAAGTTTGCAGCACGAGCTGCAAGCGAGTGCTGTAATTCATCAAGTGAGTTATGACCATTACCGCAAGTTGAATACTATACTTTATCTACGACTATAACAATAAATACTAAGATACAAATACAAATTCACAATAATTAGGTAGTATTAACGTAATTTGAAAACGTCAGAATTATTCAAGTGACATTAGCAGATGAGTGACAGTCGATCTTACTTGGGATCTTAGTAGACTCTATAGTGAGTTATAGCAGTGAGTTATTATTACTCACGCTGTTTGGTAATAGATACTATTCATTGCTAGAATGCAGTTGAATAATGAATATATTATTCAATAGGAGTAGATAAATAATATTGTATGGTTATGATCGAAGTGGATATGGTTTAATACACAAACATAGCCAGGTTTGCTTAACAGTAATGTAATCTATTGCTTTCAATCACTTCACAATGGTAGATTAATCCTTCATACACTCTGGTGCCTTGAAACTCAAAATTTTGCACCAACAAAATAGGCTTGATATTGATCTAAAATTTCTGTATTAATCTGTTGAAAAGTCTACCGAACCAAAAATATTAAAAATTACATTTAATTTTGACTTACTCAGCATTTTGACTACGTGCTTAGTGGCTTGAGCATTTTTTGCAAAGTTTTTTCTACCGTCCTCTTCTTGGTTCGCCTGGCTCGGGTTTTCATTACCTCCATTGTTGAGCATCAAAACAGTTTGCGCAGGGGAACTCCCGTACGTAACAACTGGCTTATAAACTCTATGCTTCAATTTAACACTATTTCCCCTCGAGGGTCCCACTGTAGACTTGTGTAGCTGGAGACCGATCAAAATATATAGCACCGTTATCATAGACATTGGTGCAACAAAAAATACTAAAGTTGATATTTCGAACGCGTGAGGAATCACTTGACGTTTAACCATACAAACACAATGCTCGTCTATGATCGTCCCGTCGATTTGTTCACAGACTACACCGAAACCCATGGCTGGAGGTATCGCCAAACACAGAGCTACAATCCAAATGACGACAATAAATTTGACAGCTCTGCTCAATTTCGAAAGAGTATGTGAGAGAAATGGATGACATATAGCTACGTATCTTTCTACCGTGAATGCAGTTATTGTTAATACCGTGGCGTTAGCTGAGGTTTCTGCAGCAAAGCCTTGAAGAATACAAAAAACTTCGCCAAAAATATACGGATATTTAGACCATACGTAGTATATCTCAGGCGGAAGACCAGAAATCAACAACAATAAATCGGAGATAGCTAAACTGAATAAGTAATAGTTCGTTGCTGTATGCATTGACTTATTTTTTGAGATTACTATACAGGTACTTATGTTTCCTATCAAACCACTGATGAATGTTAACACATAAATAACAGTTATTGGTATCACTATTTCTAGAGGGTCCCGTGTAGGTCCCCAATCAGTTGGTAGAATCGGTATATTAGACAAATTTAAAGAAATACTGGAGGCGTTCGCGAAAGAAAACACTTCACTAATATTCACTGAGAGGCCTATTGGCGACAAATCGTCACTGATATTGGTAGAGTTGTGTTCTGATGTTTCCTGCATGTTGATTCTTCAAGTTGAGAGTTCCATGTTGAGTGTTAGATGATCATCTGAAATAGAAAAAGTGGACCATTTTATAATAGTGTCACCATTGTCTTACTAAGTCTTAACGTTTTTGACATATTCAAGTCAATGACTCTAGCTGTCTAAAAAATCATCAATTTTTCCTACAAGAAAAGCTTAATTTATTGATTTAAATACTATTTCTATCTGAAAAATAGTTATTTATGCTTTTTGGTATATTTTGGTGAATATTAATAGTTTCATAACAAAAATGAAATTAAGAAAACTGTCAGAAGTCAATTCTTTTCATTGGTGCTTCATGAATTTTATAAGTTCAACTTATTTAGCAATTGAAATGTCACTTTCCAATTAAAAATTATTAAAAATAATGTCAGGGCGCTTAAATAATATCTACAGATAAAGATTATTTGAATTTATTTATTAATTATGGATAATGTGATAAAGTAATATAAAGAATATTTGTCACATTTGCCAATCGTTTTCTTCAAAAACAGAAACCATCAAAATATGTGGTTAAACAAATTCTTGAAAATTTTAAGAAATTTGGGCCTGTTAAAGCAGTTATGGAAAGAAATAAACCTCTAGTTAACAATAAGAACATGAAGTTGCAGCGTCAAAATGGCAGCTTTTGGTTTTCATTGATAGATGTAGGCTTGAAATTTGTAATAATATTTATTTATTTATTTATTAACATAAATCTACAAATCATCAATCATGATGTTCCCGCAGAATAAAATAATTTAGACAAATATATCAAAAATAGTGAACACTATGTTGGATGTGTCTTTGTGTAACTCTTGAGTGCTCCAGTGAACAACTTGAGGGATTTTTTCTGTTTTATTTCTTGTGGTAAGTTGTTGTATACCGTTGTCGCTTGGTAGAAAGGTGAATTTTTCGCTCTATTTGTTCTTATGTTATCTAGATGGTAGTTGTTCAGTTGTCTAGTCTGGTAATTATGAACGTTCAGTCTTTTCTTCACTTCAGTGTTGAATTTGAGCAGGCCATGCTCGATTTTGTACATAAGTTTGCACTGCTCAACAACTTTCGTGGTCTTCATGTTGGGTATTCCGAGAGTATCATATAATTCAGCTGTTGGAGTATCATATGGTAAATTGTATATGGCCTTCAGTGCTCGATTCTGTAGTCTTTGTATTCTCTGAAAATTGCCGATAGTTGCATTTGACCATATACCAATCAAGTAGGTGAGCACAGAATGTATATTCGAATAATATATAGACTTTTTCGCTTGTTTACTGAGATAGGGACTGACTCTTCTCAATGCTCCAATCAAAGGTGTAAGTTTACGTGACAAGTAATCTATGTGCACATTCCATTCCAGTTTTTTATCGATTTTTAATCCAAGGTAGGTGTGCACATTTTTTTGTTTGATTTTAATTTCGTTAAGTTTTATGTTGAGTGGTTTTGTGGGCTTATTTTTCTGACTGAAAAGAAGAGCAACCGTTTTATCCACATTCAAGATGAGCCTGTTGTTGATTAGCCAGTCCTGGAATCTTTTGAGGTCAGCCTCAATTTTCTGCTGCAAGACGTCTAGATCCCTACCCTCGTAGAACAACGCTGTGTCGTCAGCAAACATATAGTACAGCGCCTCCAGTTCTGCAGCTTCAAGATCTTCCACATACAAGAGATACAAAAGTGGACCGATCACTGATCCCTGCGGTACCCCCTTCAGTACCCTTTTCTCTGAGCTTCTTGTATTTCCTATAACTGTGTGATGTCTTCTGTTCTTCAAAAATGTTTCTATAAGTGTATGGGCTTTTCTGTTAATTCCCATTTTATTAAGTTTATTTAAGAGTAGTTCATGGTCAACCATGTCAAAAGCTTTTCTTAAATCTATAAACACTACTATCACATAATTTTTTGAGTCCATGCTAACACTTATTCTTTGTACTAGGTCTGTTGTAGCCCCTAATGTTGAGCTATTAGTCTGAAAGCCATACTGATAGTTAGAGAAACTGAAGTAAGAGCAAATTCTATTTTTAATTACTGTTTCCAGAATTTTTGAAAATACTGACGTGAGTGCTATTGGGCGGTAGTTGTTGGGATTAGTTCTATCTCCCTTTTTGAATATTGGGATTATTTTGCTTTCTAGGCACTGTGTCGGTATTTTTCCTGATTGTAAAGCATTATTTATGAAGTACAATAGGTGTTGACTCATTACTGGATATAGAAGTTTCAAATCATTCGCAGTAATTTGATCGTTTCCTGGAGAGGCATTCGTCTTGAGATTTTGTATAATTTCCTTCAGTTCAACCTCTGTGCATTTTTTCAAATATATGGACCTATCAGCGCCGTTCCATTCAGTCTCATCTTTTTGTATTGGACTCCATTTAGTGTCTGAACCAACCTGTATGAAGAATTTATTCAATCTGTCGGAAATTTCCTCAGGGTCTTTGTATTCTTTTCCATTGATAACTAATTTTTGGACGCTATTTTGAGTTATATTCCTTGTGTTAATTAATTCCTTGATTGTTTTCCATAGCTTATTTGTGTTTGAGCTTGCATTCATGAATTTTTTACAGAAATATTTCTGTTTTGATCTTCTTATGACTTTGTTTACTTCCTTTTTGAGTTCCATGAATTTTTCCTTTAATTTCATGCTTGTAGGTTTTTTTTTGTGTTTTATGTAAGCTTTATTCCTTTTCCTGGCAATCTTTGCTATTCTTCTATTGTACCATTGTTTATTTTCATTTCTTTTAAACATTTTGAGTGTTGTTGCCTCAATTTTAGCTTGTTTAATTATATGAATAAAAGTCTCACCATCAAATTCAGTATCCAGTTTTAGAGTTTTCAATTGTTCTTCTACAATGCTTATAAGTTTCGATTCTATCCAGTATTTTTGTAGTGACTAAACTTTTATGATTCGAGGATTCTATTTCGTTCCCAGGTCTATAATGATTTTTTTATGATCAGATATAGGGGTATCAAACAGTTTACATGATCCAGCTTGTTTTTGGGGTATAATTATATGATCAATATTTGTTTTTGAGTTGTTTTGTACTCTAGTATAGTGTTTAGTATTTATAAATTTGTATGAATTAGACTTAATGATTTCTTTATAGTTGGTTATGAGTTTATTTTGCTTCTTAATGTCTAAGTTAATATCCCCTATGATGATGCTGTTTTTACTACTCAAGAGTTGTTCAAGTATGGGAAAAAATCGTTCAGTCTGATTCTTTTGGGATCTGTATACTGAGTATAGATTAATTTTCTGTCGTATTAATTTTATACCCACAATGTTCACAAAATGGTCCTGGTAACTATATATTACTTCATGTTGAAAATCATTTCTTATGAAAACGGCTGTTCCTCCACTCCTCGTATTTCTACAGCTAAAATATCCCACATAACCTTCAAAATTGAAAAATTTACAGTCATCTTCATACAGCCAGGTTTCCGTTAGTATTAGAATTTCTGGATAGTTGTGCTTACAAAGGTAATAATTTATGTTTTCGTGTTTGTACTTGGTTTTCAAAGATCTTATATTTAGATAAAGTGATGTTATTAGTTTTTTTTTTTCGGCGCTATTTATTGATTTTTTCTTTGTTTCTTGGATTTTCATTTCGTTCAATTGTGATTCTTTATTGATATAAAGAATTTTACTGGTTTCAGTTTTTCCCAGGTAAACCTTTTCTTCATTAGCCCAAACAAATTTATAATTGAATTGTTTCCGGAACTCTCTAGCTTCTTTAAAGAGGTATTGGTTTTCCCTAGTAAGTTCATGATTGATGTAAAGGAAATTGTCCTCTGGTAATCCTATTTTTTTTGTGCTCAAAGTGGTTTTTCGTTTTTCTGCCATCACAGATTTTTTATCTTCATAATTTTTAAACATTATTCTAATCCTGGGTTTTTCTTTGTATCCAATTTTGCTGCACTCGACATCATCTCTGCTTATATCTTCTTTCACGAGTTTTATTGTTTTCAGTGCAAGCGTTCTCACTTGTTCATCTGTTTCGATTTTATTCTCAAAACCCGATATAATTATATTGTTTTTCAGTAATTTTTGTTTCTCATCACTTTTTTCTGTTTTGAGAGTTTCGAGTTGTTTTTTAAATTCAAGATTTTGTTTTTTCAATTCCTCAACTTCATGTTTAATCTTTGAGACCTCTTGATTTTGATTATTTATAGTGCGCCAGATTAGATCCAGTTTTTCGGCAATATCCTCAAGTGTTGTGTTTTTCTTTTTTCGATTTTTCCTCAAACTCGCCTCACCGTCCGAAACATCATCATCCACAGAGTCCGAGTCCGTTCCTGTCGCTGTTTCCTCTCCACTGTCCTGACATCGGGTACAGCACCAATCTAATTTACCATCTTTCAATTCTTTCAGATCATCCTTTTCCAATCTAGTGCACTGTTCATGAAAATATTGCTGGCATGTGCCAGCACATGGAATCTTGTATTTTGATTTGGGAATTCCCTTTTTGCATTCGCCACATTGTAATTCTTTTTTTATCGATTTCTTCTTATGTTTGGTTTTTTCTTTTGCATTATCTCCCATATTTACTGGTTCTCCAGCGATACGGAATTGCGTGAATAAATTATTGAAAACTTTTCACTTGAATTCGAAATTATAATTGATCTTTTCAGTGAAGGATACTGAAATATACTTTTCTCACTTTGAGTAGATTTTCGCGAAAAATTTCAATTGAATTTTCAGGTTTTCTAACATAAAACTGCAGACACACTCAAAACACATGCGTTCACTCACACAATCTTTAATCGAATATTTTGATATTAATATTCACCAAAATAGTTCACAACTCTCATTAATGACTAATTTTCAGATAGAAATAGAATTTGAATTAATGAATACAGTTTTCTTTACAGAAAAAACTGATGATTATTTTAAAAATTTGATTATGTCAAAAACGGTAAGACTTAAATGGTGAAATTGGACATAAGCAAGCTGACACCTACTTCTGGTATAACCGGAAGTCATTAACTTATATCAATTTCAGCGAATCTGCCCACGTAGTTATTCTGCCAAATTGTCAGTGGGACACCCTATATATATATATATATATATATATATATATATATATATATATATATATATATATATATATATATATATATATATATATATATATATATATATATATATATATATATATATATATATATATATATATATATATATATATATATATATATATATATATATATATATATATATATATATATATATATATATATATATATATATATATATATAAATAAACTATGTCCCTGAATGGAGATGCTCATTTTCCATTTTAGGATTTCCTCACCTTTCCCTTTAATTCCATAGAAATATCGAGAAATATGTCAATTTAGTTCAAAATGTTTCCATTTCCACAGGCCGCAAAAATTAATTCCTGTTTTCAAGGGGCACCCTCTAACATGGATTTTGTCATTAAAGTGTATACAATTGAATTTTGTCGAAGAAGCACCGAAAGCAAACAATCGAGTTTTCAAAAAGAAATATGTTACATCAAGTAAACAAGGAAAATTCTTCAAAAGTTCAAAAAATTATCAAACAACTCTCCAAGGGAGCAGGGTACATGCATTTTGCGATAAGAAGTCTACATTCACAATCCGTTGGATTGTGAATTTTTTAAATTATTGAAAAATTTTTTTCTCTTCATCTTATGTTATATATCAAATTGACCAATTGACTATGGTTAACTTCTATATTTTTCATGATTTGAAAAAAACTATGGTTCCATTATACCATAAGAAATAGCACTACTTACGCCAACTTTAGCCAAGTATGGTCGATTCGAAATTAGAGATTGGGATGCTTTCAGTAGGTCACATGCTTAGATGAAAGAGTAAGTGAAGAACGTGGTTTCATCAGAGAATATAATATCCTGATTACAGTACTGATTTTTCTGGCCTTGAGCGCCCATTCACAATCAGAAACCCAAACGTTTTGCAAGATCTTACGGTTCTGAAGCATAATTAAAAAGTAGTTTTATGGGATAAATTTTCAAGTGCTTCAATGTTCTTTGAATGAACATTTTAATTATCCTTCATTGAAGAGATCTTCGCCGTCTAGGCAGTTTTGCATTATTCTGTACGGTGTCCATTTCAAGAGTGGCAGCGCCATCTTCATCGCGAGCTTTCTTTAGATCAAAACGTAGCTAATAGACAAGAATTTCTAAATTAATTTTTTTGCATTATATTAAGTTTTTATTAAATTTCTTGATAACTCTACTGGATGTTTTGTCTTTTTTAAGATTGTTCGTTGCTCTCTAGACAACATTGTCGTTAATTTAGGCATTATTTTTTAAACAAAGTTCATGTTAGCGGTTATCATGTGCATGTGAAGTTATTTTATAAACAGAGAATTCTTCAATCCGATGGACCTATTTTTCGATATAAAAATGTTGAAAATAATAATATGAATCAATTTCAATTAAATGCGATGAATGAATGAACTAAGTAAGGACATTTCAGAATAACTAGCAGTATCTGTGAAAATTTCTATTGGAATTATTCAATTTATTAGTTAATACAATATTGCCTAATTTTTTTCCTAAACGAATTTTACCGTTCGAAAAATTTATAATGAATATTAGCTAATATGTATTTCCTGAAGAAAATTAGAAACGGAAGGACTTATTTATGCCGATATCAAAATTCTCATTGTATTTTAAAGGTGTTGTATTATACAGAAAATTTTCTCGGGAAGTAAACGTGAAGATTAAACAAAAGTAATGAGAAATTCAAGAAATATGGCAAAGATGTCTTTCTTCAGAGAGGTACTAGAAGTTATTTGAATCAAATATGGTTGATCGAACCATCATTTGTAGACTAATTTTTAAAATATAGATATAGAAATTTGCAAAAAATTCAAAATTATGACTCTTCCTGCAGTATTCATATTCGAATCCGTCTGTTCGGTTCGCAACACATTCATAACATTCATAACTTTCCAGAAAGACCAAATCATAGATATCCCACAAGAAATTCAGATACCGATATTCATTTAATAGTGCCCACCTTTGTCTTAATAAAAAACTCCTTCACCTACAATGCCGGAAAGTTATACAATCACCTACCACTGGAGCTAAAATCTATAAGTACAAGTACAAAAAGTTCCGAAGTTCGACTAAGGCTTTTTTTTGAGAGAGACCATTTTACTCAGTAGTAGAATTTCATTCTATAACTGAATTTCACAATGTACCATAGACTCTTGAGTTCCACATTCGGTAGTAACATGTCTTAATGTTTTTTATGTTTTTTTTGTAATATACAAAACTTTATATCTGCACAATTAGTTTAATTGACAAATATGTTGATTCTTAACATATGTTTCACATAATTGACTCATAAATGTTTTTCTGTTTGGTTCTTCTATTTTAATAGATTCTTGTTTTGTCCAACTATTGAAAGAGTGTTTTGTTTGATTAGTTATCATTGTCATTTTGATTCTTTATATGTGCTTTGTCTACAAAATTTTTTAATTTTATATGAAAATAAAGCTGTTTCTCTCTCTCTTCCAAGTATGGTACTGTGTATTTTTTTGTTACTATGGTAATCTTGGATAAAAAAGGTCAGTACTTCGACTCATAACTTTTTTAGCAGTAATTGCTATAATATATGAATTGAAATAGATGCACACAATTTAATCAAATTAAAAGAGAATTTCAAAAAATTATCGAATTACAAGAATTTTGATCGGCTATATCAATTTCATCAAATCGCTGTAATTTTGCGATAATTGCATTCCATTCACTGAGACTATTTAGTTTCCCAGGGATATCAAAAGAGCACCTAAAATTTCGAGATTGATAGAGAGAGCGTAATTGAAATTGAAACATCTTTGTCCGATTCATGATCATTTTATTAGCACTTTTGGTGCTCTAAACATCGGAGAACTTGATTTCGATAATAGAGATGTTCTAGAATACGCTTCGAAAAGTGATGTTAATTAAATATTATTACTAGCAGATTTTCACTCTGAAACGAGTACGATTAGCAAAGTTGGACCAAGATATTTTTCAGTGTCATGATTTTTTATGATGATGTTTCGCACCAAAAACTAAATATCATATATATCCCTCTCCATCTCTCTCTTTATGTGTATATATATATATATATATATATATATATATATATATATATATATATAGTATATATATATATATATATATATATATGTATATATATATATATATATATATATATATATTTATATTTATATATTTATTTATATTTTGATATATATATTATATATATATATATATATATATATATATATATATATATATATATATATATATATATACATATATTCGTATGTATGTATGAGCTTATGTATTTTAAACATTTTTTTTCGTTTACACGATAAAGGTCTCAATTTTAGAGAAATAGAGTTGAAAGTTTGTAAGTAGATAGTTTCGTATGATATATTGGGTTGAATTGGTTGGGGGATTTCAGATACATACACTGAATGACACAATTTCGGTTTACCAAACTAGAGAAGATAATAGTACATATGATTTATATTTACGTCTTTTCACAAAATATTTGAAGTAATACTCAATCAAACACTTATGTTATAATAATATATTTATAGTAGATATGGGTTCTTCAATAAAATAAAAGTATACCAAGGTATACTTAAACTGCGTAGTCGGAGTATTCAAGATTAACCAATCAATGCATCATTAAAATATAGTGACAGTTATGCCCAAAGACAAATGTTTTGAAGTGCAAATTTTCGTTTTTTTCTATTATAACATTGAAAGTATTTGGGTATAGCAAGCAAAATTCTCACTTGTTTGAAATTATTCTTTCAGTTCTCAAATTATTTGATATCTCTTGGTTACTATAGTAGAAGAGCCCAATATACCACGACCTTCACCGATCTGTTAACCAGATGAAACTTTCTTTTATAAAGTTTCACTAATAGATAAATACGCCTATAATAGCTTGCCTATCAAAATCCTGAACAGGCTATTTTTAAATTAATTGATCAAAACTATTTTTTTTATATCTCACCATTCTGTTAACCAACCGAGTTTTATTCTAACCGACATTATTTATAAATAATATAAATAATATGCCAAGGTACACTTGCCTACTAATTTCTTGACCACACTACATGACAAGCGGGTATAAACAGGTAAGTCAATATAGATAACTACACGGAACTGTTAACCGCTTGAATTATACACCAAAATATCTCCCCAGATGTAAGCTACTACGCCTGCTCTATCCAATACTCACAAATTATACTACTTATATTTATAATTATATTAATTATATCTATCATTATAATAATACATAATATAGTACGTGGAGTGATAACCACTAATATCTAGTGAGTCTTTACTCAGTTGATTATTTCCATATTCAAAATATCTTTACGAAAAGCCAACTATGGTACAAAATTTTTAGAGATTTCTTCTTGAAAATCAATTACCGAGCCTTTCAAATCAAACAAAAAAACTTTTTATCCATTTTTATATCTCAATTATCATTGCGTAGCACGTGGTCAACGTTACTCTCTCAATAATTCTGGATAATAATAATAAGTATGGGATAGAGCATGCGCAGTAGCTTAAAACTGGGAGGATATTGCGCTGACATCTGTCATATGAGGTTCTCTTCTAATGCACGGACTTCGGCCACTCGACTTTCCCTCTCGCACGCCACTAATTTCGCCGATTTTCAAACTTCAAAGCCTTGCAATGATAATTAATGACAGGTTTATTGAAGACAAAGTTATACCATCTAATTTGTTATAAAATTACCTATATTTTGGTGTATAATTCAAGCGGTTATCTATATTAACTTACCTGTTTATACCCGCTTGCCATGTAGTGTGGTCAACAAATTAGTAGGCAAGTGTACCTTGGCACATTCTTTATATTATTTACTGTCGGTTAGAATGAAATTCGGCAGGTTAACTGAACAGTGAAAAATTAATTTCAATAATTAATTTTGAAATAGCCGGGTCAGAATTTTGATAGGCAAGCTATTATAGGCGTATTTATATATTATTAAAACATTATAAAAAAAGTTTCATCTGGTAAGCAGATCGGTGAAGGTCAGGGTGTATCGGGCTCTTAGACTATTATGAGACAATAGTATTCTGAAAAGTAAAATTTGATTATCAATTTCCCGTATTCAGAAGGCTTTTATTTCGGAAACAGGAGAATATCATTTCATTATATTATCCAGCTCACAAATCCTAATTTGACACAAATAATTTTCTTTATTGATATAGGTACTTGGTAACATTCATCAAACGTGAATTATGATTCTTTTTATGACATCGCTAACATATCAATAACAGTGGAAACCATTTGGAAAGAATCTTCACCAATAGAATAAAATATTTCTTTTGTGTCTGAAGAAGCTTTATGTTAGTGTCGGTTGGTTATCGTTCCGTCGAAGGCGTGGGCGATTTTATTACCCTCATCCAAATTGCTCTCTTATATTGGCCGTACAGAATAAAATAGGACATTGGCACACAAAGAAGTGACAATTACGATTAATTGTCTAGGAAGAATTTAAATATTATGAGGATTTGATTATAAGGGGGGATTCACGGTCGATGGGACTTTAGATATTTCCTTGAAAGTAGACATATTCAGACAATTTGGATAAATGATGGCTCTGCCCCATCGACTGAAAATATTTTCATCATTGCCGATTATACTGGAAAGTAGCAACTTATATATATATATATATATATATATATATATATATATATATATATATATATATATATATATATATATATATACAGGGTGAGTCAGTTTTTTGTAGCAGGACTTTAACATCTTGTGGAAGACATTTTTTTATGATGAAAATCTCATATGAACATATATGCTTAGGAGCTTCGATTCTGATATACAGGGTGCCAAAGTTTTATTTTTTCTGTTTTTTCTGAGTTTCCTCCTATAATTTTCAGAATAATTGAATGAAATTTAGCACACCTACTTCACTTCAATAACTCAATATTTGGAGCTACTAAGCATTCTCGAATACCTACAGGGTGATACACTTTTGGGGGCCGCCTCTGGTTCCAATGAAACATCAATTTAAATTCTCTCTTCATTTTGAAACTTTTCTGATTTCTTGTATGCTTTTCGAAAACTACATGGATGTCGAGATAAATACCAAAAAGTATTAACTTGTGATGAAACTTCATTTCTTGACCACACTTTATTTTACATTTATTAGTTAATGGCTAACAAAATTACTGATGAATTGAAATTTGGTTGACATCTTACACTTCAATAACTTAATATTTGGGGCTATCAAGCATTTTTGAATACCTACAGGGTGATACACTTTTGAGGTCGTACCCAATTTAGTCGAGTGAATAGAGGAAGATTACCTTATAAACGGTCCGGTAGTTCTGAATTTTTGATATGGTGCCTAAGATGGTTAGTTAGTAGATATTTGAAATGCAAAAATGCACAATTTTCCTCGCTCTGTGCCAGCCGCCATATTGAATGAACCGAAAAAAAAACGACATTTTCTTCAGATTTTTGGCATTTATCTCGACATCCATGCAGTTTTCGAAAAATATACAAGAGAGCAAAAAGTATTCAAATTAAAGAGAGAATTAAAATTGATGATTCATTGGAAGCAGAGGCGCCACGCATAAAAGGTCGATTGGGTACGACCCCCAAAATTGTATCACCCTGTAGGTATTCAAAAATGGTTAATAGCCCGAAATATTGAGCTATTGAAGTGAAATGGGTGTTCCAAATTTCATTCAATTATTTCGAAAATTATAGGAGGAAACTTTGAAAAAAACAGAAAAATATAAAACGTTGGCACCCTGTATATATGAAACGAAGCTCCTAAGCATATCACTGACAATATCAGAGTTTCGCCTGAAAATAGCTCTCAGCCTAAACTATGTAGAAATATGTCCCTTCAAAATCTGACAAAATTAGTTGAAGATATTTCCAACTACTCCTTCGCAGATATTTATGTGAATTCAGATGTGGACATTATTTTTCGAACTTTTGTAGACACAATAAGGAACCTCATTGATTTTCACTGTCCATTAACTCTAAATACCGGTAGAATAAATAGTTCAAAAAATTGGATAACACCTAGAATAAAAGAAGCCAGTGAAGAATTGAAACATCTATATTGGCTTCAGATTAATTTAAAAACTAGTCAGTCTCAAAAATTGTATAAGGACGCAAAGAGTGCTTTCAACCACTTGGTGAAAGCAACTAAGTTGAGTTACTACGACAATATGATTAGAACATCTGATAATAAAAATAAAATGGCTTGGGGCATAGTGAATATGGAAACTGTTAGGAAAACCAAAACTAACAATAAATCAAACAATAAATTAAAATTGAATATTGGTGGAGTTGTTTCTTCTAAGGATATCGAAGTAGCTAATGCTTTCGCTGAATATTTTTCTGGTATTGCTAAATTGAGTCTGGAACGGATTTACGAGAATGTCCTAAGTCAAATTTGTACAACTTCTCCTATTCGTGATAATACTTTCTACTTCCACCCTGTCGATGGAATTGAGGTGATTGGTGCGGTGAATCAATTAAAAAATAAAAAGTCCACCGGTCAGGACTTGGTTTCTGTAAAAATTTTGAGACTAATAGCGAAAGATATTTCTGAACATATCGCACACCTTATTAATGTATCAGTTTCCGGTGGTATATTTCCTAGTTGTTTTAAGCTTGCAACTGTGATCCCAATCCACAAAAAGGATGATGCCAATGATGTGGCGAACTACCGTCCAATTTCTTTACTAAGCGTATTATCAAAGGTTATAGAAAGAATAATACTGAACCGTATGATGTCATTCTTAGTGAAATTCGATTTAATTGTCGAAAGCCAACATGGCTTTCGAGCCGGACGTTCAACCGGTACAGCTGTCTTTGATTTTCTACAGTTCGTTCAATCATCGTTGGATGAGGATTCTGTTGTTGCTGGTCTCCTTTTTGACCTGTCGC
>JARQZK010005060.1:112500-277500 GCA_030704885.1 Cynegetis impunctata
TGAGGAATTGAATAATCTACAAAGAGGAGCCGCTAACGTATCCACACAATTCACAAAAAATGCTGCAGGTAGGCCATCAGGTCCACAGCACCGTTTGGGAGAGAGGCCTTTTATTTTGAGACTTACCTCATCAATACTGGTGAGAAAACCATTCACGTGAAACACAGCATTATGCTGTGTAAAATTAGGAATAACAGAAGGTTGTTGGTTATTAAATACCGAAGCAAAGTGATCAGCAAAAAGATCAATGACCTCCTGAACTGTAGTAGCTGACTTATCTTCCAAAAACATAGAAGATGGAATTGAATTAAGATTATTCCTTTTATTGATGAAGTTCCAAAACTGTTTCGGGTAGTTTTTTATTGCGGATTCTGCATTATTAACAAATTCGTCATAACATCTCTGCGTTTCTAGTTTGCATTCAGACCGTAGATTCGAAAAGATAAGGTAGTCCGAAACACTACCAGATATTTTGTAATTTTTATGTGCTTTTTTTTCTCAGTTATTAAAGATTTCGAACTAGGTGTGAACCAAGCAGGGTAATCTGACGATGAAATGATTTTACTGGGTACAAATTTCAATATAGCGCTTGAAACAATTTCATAAAACTGCTGAACACAATTATCGATAGAATCAACATCGAGTTCAACATCCCAGTCGATGTCACGAAAATAATCATTAATGGCAATAAAATTACAATTCTTAAGATCTAACACAGTTTCAGTGGGTTTCATCTCCGATACAGTGTTACAGTGGAAACTGAATTGAAAGGCCGGATGCCCACCATGCACGTCAAGTGGTAGGAGCACAAAGTCTGCCAAATTGACATCAACATCAGAATAAGTATAAAAAAGAAGATCAAGCAAGGAAACATTTGTTTTAATATCTTTATGTTGAAATAAATTTAAAGAACCAAAAGATTCAGCTAAAATAAAACCAGGATCCAGGCGTGGAAAAACGCTCACACCCAGTTAATCATTGGTCCATACGAATCTACTTAAGTTATAGTCACCAAAAATATATACGTGAGAGCTATTAAATTCTGACATAATTGATTCTACAGAATCGCAGTGTTGTTGGTAAATGTCATTAGATGCCTGAGATAAATATACCGATCCAAATATAACACTGCCAGATCTGAAATCAACTGAGACAAAAATATGCTCAACACTTTCATAAAGTGGATGAGGAATAATTTCATAAGATGACAATTTAGTAGATATGGCTATCAAGACACCGCCACCCCTCTTTTTATGGCTAGTAAGAAGGGAACGGTCCCTACGATAAACAAGATAGTTATCTAAGCCAAGTTCACTAGTTTTTACACTATCTGAAAGCCATGTTTCAGTAAGAATTATAATGTCATAGTCACAAGTCACCACCGAGACACGAAAATCAAGTAATTTAGTGTTCATACCCCTAACATTCTGATAGTAGACCTTCACCTCGTTGGCCAAGGGTTTCACTATTTCTGTGCTGGAATCCCTCCTGAGAGTTGAAAAAAATGCTTCACGATTACACTCTCGGGCCAGACTGAAGGATCGAGAAAGTCTGCTAAACGATGAGAAGGAATAGCTAGTTTAAAGGATGAATATATAGTAGGTTGGCGTGAGTTGAGTTTGGTATACTCCAAAATTGGCAAAACCTCCCTAAGAAACTCACTAAGATCCTCCTCCTTAGTTAATAGAGCAAGGCGAGAAACATGCACATACGCGGGTTTGGGAACACTACATAGAGCGGTGGATTTACCCCTTCCAATTATCGGTGACACATAGGATTTTCTCTTAATAGCACCAGTGTTTTTATGGGCCTCTGAACTGATCCTATCCTTTACAGAATGGGCAGCTCTAGCAGACGTACCATCTCTGTGTTGATTTCTGCCAGCAGCAACCGATTTTAAGGCCTGATTAACTCCTTTGGAAACCTGAGAAAAAGTGAACTGACGGTTCCCACCAGATGTATCAACTCCCGAAGAAGATTTAGAAGTCTTCTCCTCCTTCGGATTAGACACCGAGATAGCACCTCCTTTCGCCGGTATGCGGTCCTTCAAACTGTCAGTAGCTACAGCGGCTTCACTGTCTAAATTTGTTACCTCTTCAATCATATGTTGATTGGTTAACGTAGCGGGAGACAACAGGCGTACAAGATCATTATTAGACTCCTTCAGGTTGTCAACTTGTGTTGACAACTTGCTGAACTCCACAGCAAAAAACGATGTTAGTTCATTAATTTTCATATCGAAAATTTATTCAAGTGATCTTCTATTCAAAATAGAATCCGCAGAAGCAATGCATTTGGGACACCAGAAACGCATATTTCTCTTCTGAAGAACCGCTGCTCGCATTTCCGTAGCGGACAAGCCAGAACAAGGCTTGCACATTTTATTAGAGCACTTATCGCATATGGCGACATCACATGAGGACAAGTCGGTGGAAGTGCAATTATCACAATCTATACCTGCGATCAAGAAAAAAGCGTACAGGTGGTCAGCAGACCGAGTCACGGTACGAATTTCCCGATTTCACACAAATTAATGATGCAAATGCAACAAATTATGCCGAAAATTATAGTCACTCTCACGAAAAGTCACTGTAGATAGTTAGAATTGAATACAATGAACACTTGGAAACAAAAGTCAAAATTTTTAACAAAGTATAATAGCTATAAATTCAAGTGTTAGTCGGAACACATGCGGAACGATATCACTCTCGTACGTATTCGAACTGGAAAATTACTTTCAACAGTATTTTGTTCTCATGAAATTTTTACCAGAGCATTTACATCTCTCCTAATTGTTGACAGAACGCTATAAATATTTATAAATAAAAATTAAATTTTGTCATTTCACCAGTCTTCAAATTTTAACAGAATAAATAAAGTAAATAATTAATTAATTATATACAATGCCAGAACGAAATTCCATCACCAACAAACTGCCAGAGCGAAAAACATGTCCGTGCGAGTGCAAGCAATCTTATTGGTCATCTATGGACTTCATTAGACGTAGATTTAAAATGATACATAGTGTATTTTTTGTATGAATTGCATACATAGTATATACATATATAATATACATATTATATATATATATATATATATATATATATATATATATATATATATATATATATATATATATACCTATATATCAAGTCGTAAAATATTAATTATTATTAATCAGTTTCACAGATGATGGGATATTAGAGCTTCAAATTCAGTTAACAATAATAAAGGATTATAATGATTCTGTATTCATGAGGATCACGGCGACCAATATGATAGTGCACACGAGGATGAAGACTATTAAACCTATTAATAATTCCACAAAGATAAATTTTGTATTTTTTAATTAACATAATAAAATATTTGTTAAATTTTTTATATCTAAGTTCTATATATTTTACTCTCCACGTGTGTTTTCTCTCTAACCCGCAGGTTTCCATATTACTGTCTTACTTGCACTCGCACGGACATGTTTTTCGCTCTGGCAGTTTGTTGGTGATGGAATTTCATTCTGGCATTGTATATTATTGATTGTTTATTCATTTTATTTATTCTGCTAAAATTTGAAGACTGATGAAATGACAAAAGTGAAATTTTTTTTTATAAATATTTATAGCGTTCTGTCTACAATTAGGAGAGATGTAAATGCTCTGGCAAAAATTCCATGAAGACAAAATACTGTCGAAAGTAATTTCCTAAAATTTTATGACTGACACTTTAACTAAAATAAATCTTATTTCTTACCCTCCTTAAAATTGTAGGGTAATCTACATAGGGCTGCCGGAAGTGGCTTTTCATTTTCAGTAGGTGTAGAGGATTTACTGTAGAAAGACTTTTGAAATGACCACTCAAACTTGGTCACTGGCTCTTCCTCTATTATGTTCGTCGCCTTCTTCCTCACTCTGAGAATCTGAGATATTTATGTCTTGCAGTCTAGGTAGAACTTGTTAATCCCAAAGAGTTTCAGACAGTTTATTGAAAGTTTCTGCAAAATAATTCAATTCTTTTCATAGCAATTTTCTATCTAAATTGGTGATTTATGCGAGATACTTCAATGCTTCATTAGAAATATAATTTTTTACATTACATAAAGTGAACAAGGAAAATTCTTTAATAATTTAAAAAATTATCAAACAGCTTTCCAAGGAAGCTGGTTATACGTATTCAGCAACGCAAAATCTGCATTCACAATCGAACGGTGAATTATAGAAATTGTCAAGTCACCCCGACTCAAAATCTGCATACAGCTGTTTCGATCTTATTAGATCTCATCAGTGCAGTTGTAGAGTAGATATCTTCATATCAGGAGGTACGTGTTCGAGCGACGAATTTCTGCATTTTCAGTCTATGCGGTGAATTGTTGTTTCCCAATATCTTTGGTGGGATGGCGCTCTGGATTGTTATCCGACCAGTGTTACTGACCACGATTTGTATTGGGGAACAATTAGAGATTTGTTAATTCACTCCGAGTCAAATAAGCTGCACTGATGAGATCTAATAAGATCGAAACAGCTGTATGCAGATTTTGAGTCGGGGTGACTTGACAATTTCTATAATTCACCGTTCGATTGTGAATGCAGATTTTGCGTTGCTGAATACGTATAACCAGCTTCCTTGGAAAGTTGTTTGATAATTTTTTAAATTATTAAAGAATTTTCCTTGTTCACTTTATGTAATGTATGAAATTGACCATGGTCAACTAGTATGTTTTTCATGATTTGATTGATATAATTTTTTGTAATTTTTTACAATCCAAAGTTTTTTGGATACAAACAAGCAGCATCGTTCATTAAATGTTCGCTTTAATTGTATTTTGTATTAATTTTAATCTTGGTTGAAAGAGGTGTACCACAGGGAACTATCCTTGGTCCAATATTATTCCTGATATATGTAAATGATCTACTGCTCGCGGAACCCTTGAGCAACAGAATTATGAGTTACGCAGATGATACAGCAATAAATTATATGTGAAGCCGAAAGCTGGAAAGAGTTGAAAAACGAATCGGAAAATATAATACAGATGGTTAAAAAATGGTTTGATTATAACTTACTCACAATGAATGTGGATAAAACAAAATTTGTAGTTTTTTCATGCAATGAAAACAACCGACCGTTAATTGAAACTCTGAATATGGAGAACGTCACAATTTCTGCAGTTGATTCAAATCGTTATTTGGGCATATACATTGATAAACATTCGAGATGGGATGTCCATATAAAACATCTTATACAAAAATTGAGAAGTCACTTGTATCGCTTCAGGTATTTTGCCCATTTCTTGGATCTACGCAGATTAAAAATTCTTTATTATTCATTATTTCAAACACAACTGACGTATGGCATTCTGGTATGGGGAGGAGCGAGGGAACATCATTTAAAAAATCTAGAAATACTGCAGAAATGGGTATTAAAAATTATCATGAGGAAAGAGAAAACATATTCCACAGAGAAATTATACGAAGAAAGCAGAGTATTCGATGTTCGTAAGCTATTCTTACAGACAATACTGAACTACCAATTTAAAAATAAAATTGACATACCCTATATGACTCACGAGTACGAGACAAGGAATAAAAAAAATTAATTGCCTAAAAGAGAGAAAGAATAAATTAATTGGTCAAAGGAATTATCTATACATTCTGAAAAGGCTGTATGATAAAATACCTAATGACTTAAAAAGTGAAAAAACTTTCAGAAATTTCAAGAAAGCATCATCAATATGGCTATATTCATTACCAGTGGAAGAAGTTTGGAATATACTGGATACAACTAAGTACTTACCAGCGAAACTATAAAAAAAAAAAACATGAACTAAAAATTAACATACATACTCTGCTTGAGTAATTTTTGGAACGAAATGAGTTATTATATTATGAAAAATTTTCTGATGTAGAACAGCTCTCATGAAAGTACTGTGTACTTCTGAGAGTAAATGGTTTTTTTTTGATGGGATCTCTGTTTGCCTGGTTATGTACTTTTCAATATTTTAAGAATGAAGCACTTTGCGGACAGATATTGTGGTTGAGAATATGTAAGCCAATAAACAAAGGCACACTACAAATTCACTATCAAGCATGGACTTTAAAAACGACGATGCTTTAGAAGATGTCCCAATACCTGGACTTTCGCTAAGACTTTCTAGAGTTTCAACAATAGCATTAAAGATCTCTTTAAACTTGAGCAAACTGTTGTAATTCTAAACCCATCTGGTTTCTCACATGGCTGTTAAAGTTTGCTATTTAGTATTAGAAAAGTTGGATTTTATGGAGGATGCAATACAGCTGTCCTCTTTGGAGATGCTTTTGAAAAGTTTATGACAGCATCTACGATTCCAATACAGTTTCTAGTACATGGGATACTACAGGTGTGATATAATGAGAAATTCAGAGAGTCGGAACTACAATGGACATACACTGCTTGAGGAAAAGTCTTTTTCACTATTGCCTGCACTCCTCTGAATGAGCCCTTCATGGCAGAGACTCCATAATACCCTTGACCTATCATATTGTTCATGCCAAAGTCTTTCATAGTTGAAAGAATTGTTTTTGTCAGCCCCTCCCCCATTATGATATCAGTTTTGACAAAACATAAAAAATCGTTCTTGCTAATAAAAAAATTAGATCTTTCTGATTTAGTATACCTTACACAAATTGAGACTTGCTCATGACCAGTGATATCCGCTGTTTTATCCACAAGAACCGAATGCTGGGCCAGTATTAATCCTCTAAACCCTACCCACACTTCCTATGTTCCATAAATATCCCGTCACACCAATCCTTAATGCACTTGTACATACAACTGTATCCTCTGATCTGGCTGAAGTAGTTAATCTCAAACTCAAGCTGCTCGCCTCCCTGACATTTAATTCAGGAAGGAATGGAACATGTGTGTTTTTCCTCGCGGGCGGACATTCAAGAATAGACCACCGAGACATCAGCGTCGCCCTGGGAAAGCGGTGAATTCGACGGCAAGCGATACTGAAGACGACGAAGTGAAAATGACCTTGATGGGCAGAGATGTTAGTCCATTAGACACGAAGTAACTCGGATCGCTAGTAACGAGCAGTGCAGCAGGATCGGCACGCTGGGAAGGAATCGTATCACCATAGGTTCGAAGACGAACAGTGCTCGCTTCAGACGACGAGACTGAAGACGTATGTTGTATTTCGATGTCGGAGAAATGACCATTGTTCAACAGCGAATCGACCTGGTATGAAGCAAACATACTTTCTGTCGACAGAGAATGCCAAGGACAATCGTCAGGTATGTTTACTTGATTTCAAAATAAAGCGACGCGACGCAGAGAGATTTACACTTGCGTCTTGAAATATTGACACAACGAAGGGAGCCGGTTCTATTGCTGACCGCAGGCAGCATGAAAGTCCTAATCTAAGTACGAGACTGGAGGTTTAGTACGCTAATGCCCGGAAACTGAAAGAACAGAGGTGTTTTTAGTGGGTAGGCAACTGTTTTAATTGCAGCAGTTGAATCCCACACAGGCCGGGTTAGCAACTGGTATCGCTTTTGAAGATTTCACCTCGACAATCTAGAATGGGCGTAGCACGCATCGGGGTTTGCAGATTTGTATTTTCGCGAATTGCACTCTAAATATATTGTACTAATTCATATAGCAGAATATATATATATATAAATAGAAAAAGATCAAAAACGCAGAGAAATTTTAGAAATGTTACATATTCAAAAAAACTTAAATGAAGTCGTAAATGATAGAACAGATATCAAACATTTGAGTTCAATATACGCAGATTTAATTCTTTAATTTTTCGAAGAAACAACATAAATCAAAACAAACAAACTCTAACCATAACAACTCATCTTCTTAGACAAAATCTAAACATCTAGAATTTTCAATTTTTCTAAAAAGAAAGTATAGTTTAGAACATGAGATCTCCAAAATTACAAGTAATGTCTTTTTAAAGACATATAATGTCTTGACAATAAATGTCAAAGAAATTTCAATTTTTTCAAAAGTTTTGATAAAGCCACGAATGTCGTGGCGAAACGTCAACTTTTTAATAGAATCGAGTTTTTTGAGATTCAACAAGCTATTGCTAATAATTATCAAAAGATTAGAAATAGTTCACAGGCAACAACAATTCGAATGAATATATATATATATATATATATATATATATATATATATATATAAATATATAAATATATATATATATATATATATATATATATATATATATATATATATTTCCTTCAATTATTCATTCCTATTCCTGATTACATGCGGCCCACTTTGAAATAATCGCCTTTCAAAACACATAGCAACAAGCATAGCTACACAAATACAGTTAGCTTTGAGATTGTTACGTTTAATAATTTTTATGTTTAACCTCCATTCGATAAAGAACCTTATCCAAAAAGAAATGTTGGTAAAGTTTTAGAAATATATATTCTTCAAAACCAACATAGGTATTTTGCTTCAGAAAAAGTGAAATGGACACAATATCATGAGTCTTTTCTGACGGTATTTAAGATAAATTACATAAAACTTTCAACTATCACTATTAATTTCATCGTGTTCGGTGATCTGGATGTTGAATACATATACGAATTTCATCTGATAAAAGCATTCTCAACTTCGATCACATAATTTTCGATTGGTTCAGTAATTATTGTGCAAAAAAACACCCGACCCGATTCTCCTTCACCTGAGCAAGAATACCTGTAGGATTAACGGTCTTTTATCTTTTTGATTAATGAGCGTATTTAGTGTCAGAGTTATGTCCCCTTGGTATCTAAGCTTAAAGAAAAAAACGATAAATACGAAATACCCTGCTGAAAAAAATCTTGCTCACCCAATCTAGTAATCTTGTCAATATAGTTCCTTCACTTGAACCTTCTTTCAAAAATTTCGATGAAATATCGAGAATAAAGATAACAGCAAAAATTAAGCTAAATAGACACAGCGTGTATGATACAAATAATAGATTCGTAGGGACTCTCCTGACGAGCCCATTACAAACCGAAATAGACAGTGTACTGTTTACATCATGTGTGGCGGCGGTGTCGAATGTCCTAACAATCTTCTTTAAATGATGAATGGGAACCTCTCTTCTTAATAATTTTGTTTAATTAAAGAATTCGTTAACTTACCCTATACGGTAGCGCACAGTTACCCGCAGCGAAGGTCGATTGAGTGCACTCGACTTCATGTAATTAAATGATTCAAAAAAAAACTGCTCAGATCTTATTTATTTTTATTTCAGTTCGAAGCTATTCAATAGTTCATCATAGAGTATTGCTTCTATTTACTTAACTATTTTATATTATACGTAGTGCGGCATCATTTAACAAAGTGCATATGCCCGATGAACTCTATGAAAATATTGGTTTTTTGCTCAGAGGTTCTTTCTTATTTCCCTGCTTATTTACAGCTTTTTTAGCATATTCCATATATATTTATATATATATATATATATATATATATATATATATATATATATATATATATATATATATATATATATATATATATATATATATATATATATATATATATATATATATATATATATATATATATATATATATATATATATATATATATATATATATATATGTATATTGATATTGTGTAGCCATATGCGAGTGAAGATGTACTTTTCAATTCTCAGTATTTATTATTGGTTATCTCAAGTTAGAAGTGTCGAATTTCGCCAAAACTCATCGAAGGCTCAAGATTAATACTAAGAATTAATTTTCTAGAAATTCTCAGTGCAGAACTGTTTTTTTTTCACAGTTGATTAAACTCCTTTGTTTGTTTTCGGTTTATGCTGTACCGACTTTTAAATCATCACAAATCGTTTTCTGCACATCTGCTGACATTATCAACTGAAGGTATAAAGCTTATCATACACGGAAACGCATCTCAAGCGAAGAATGGCCGTTGATGGTGATTTATCGAGGTTTTTGAAGAATGAATTTGCCACCCAGACCGCTACACTGAAGGAGGAATTATCGGAAGTAAGAGAAGAAATTAGGCAGGTAGGATTGACTACGGGATTACGATTGAAGCCATGTGAAGAAAGAATATCTAAGGTGGAAACTGAAATTCTTAATATCAAAAGAAATACCCCAAGGAAAAACGTAATAATTTCAGGGTTGAAGTTGGATAACTCCAATCTATTACATTCTGTTATATCTCAACTTAACTCCCTTTTGGAAATTAACTTGATTGAATCCGAGATCGACAACATTTATAGACTGAGAAAGGATAAACCAGTGGTAAAGTGGTAGAATTTCTAACTTTTCAGGCGGAATCTAAACTAATCAATAATCGACGTGAATTGAAGGGTTCTCAAATTTATATAAACGAGGATCTTTGTGAAGAGGACCGTGATGACTTCAAACTCCTAAGACAAAACCTAAATTTAGCCAAAGCAAGCAATTATAAGGCATATATCAGGTCGAAGTGCTTATTTGTTAACGGTGAAAAGTATACAGTCGAGCATCTCAAGAATCTAGATAATTCAGATAGTAACCTCCCGACTTTGAACGACCAAAACAGAGACTTTTATCCCCGATCTGCCAGAAATCCTGAATTGGGGACAAGTGCACCGAATAGTCCGGCCCCTATAGATCGATACAAGGAAATGCTAACTGAGCACGAACATTTGTCAATGGTAGAGGATTCGAGACTTAACCAGGAGATGTCGATCAATCAGGTACTGCATAAGGCAAAAGGTTGGAAGTATCTGGGTAGAACGCGATCGCAGTCATCGGGAAGTGCCAAAAAGGAACAGGGAATAGTCAACCCCGGGACGAAGATAAAAAGAGGTGGCTGAGACGATTAGTTAAGTTTTCTTTTTCTTTCTTTATTTCATTATTTATTTGTTTTATTTTTGATTTGTTCGTTCGATTAATTACTTTTGATTTTTTTGTTTTCTTCTCATTTTAATATGGATCAATTTTTGAGAGATTTTGAGGTGGAAATACGTCAATCTAGATATTTAGATCAATTGGGTGATTTAAATAATTATAATGTGGCTAAAAAATTCAAGCTAATACACAACAGTATTAGAAGTATAGAGAAAAATTTCGATGAATTCAAAATACTACTAAGAACATATCCTGAGAACTTTCATGTTATTGTCTTGACAGAAACGTTCACGAAATCAGATCTGGATCCTTTCAAAATCAGAGGATACACTTGTTTATACAACAATGGTACTTATAACAGGAATGAGGCTGTTATTATATATATTAGAAAAGATCTACAGTACAGTCAAAAAATAGTATTTATTGGAGGGATAAAAGTTTTAGAAGTGGATGTAAGAACTCATAGGGAAAACAATCAAAGTAACAGGAATTTACCGTTCACCACAAGTGTTTCAGAAAAATTTTAATAGAGATTTATTGGAATACATTGAAAAAACGCAAAAATACAATTACCATGTTGTTGTGGGTGACATGAACATTAATCTATTGTCAAACAGTGAACTTGTTGAAGAGTATAAGAATGTATTCAGTTCTTTCGGATATGGTTCTTACATAAATGAAGTCACCAGACCTTCCAGTAGTAGTTGTTTAGAACATTTCTTTCTTAGACGTCGAAGTCCCGCTAAAGATAAAAATAATTCTTTCATTCTTTGTTCAGATATAACTGATCACTATGCGATAATATTATGTCTGGATATTTAAAAAATGCAGATCGAAAAAGCTCACAGATATAAAAGTTATGTTGATTATATAAAAATGAAAAATGACCTTAGGAAAATAAATTGGGGGAACATGATTAAAGGAAAAAATGTAAATTCTTTTGCCGAAGCTTCTATTAGTTCAATAGCTCATAATACGGAAGAAAACACAACAAGGATAAAGTTAACATATAGAAAATATGGGAAAAAGGACTGGATTACGCCAGGCCTTCTGAAGGCTAGAAATAACAAAAATAACCTATACAAGAATATGATTGAAGGCCCATTCAACATGAGATTAAGGCAGCAATATCCAAAGTACCGAAACGTGTTACAAAGATGATAAAAGCTGCAAAGAAAAATCACATAAATAAATTTGTCAAGGAATACTTCGAAGGTAAGATCTCTCTGGTCTTATGTTGATGATCTCTGCGGATCTTTTTCTTTTCTATACAAACAAAAAATTGCATAGAAAAGAAATTTTTTCACAAAGAACATTGAACTACAACAGAACACATCATTTGTCACAAAAAAAGAGTTTAATAATCGGATATATAGACAATGCACTTAAACTTACTTCTCCTACACACAGACATGAAACATTACAAGATGTCCATAAATTACTCATAAAAAACGATAACC
The DNA here is from genome assembly GCA_030704885.1 of Cynegetis impunctata. Classification (NCBI taxonomy): domain Eukaryota; kingdom Metazoa; phylum Arthropoda; class Insecta; order Coleoptera; family Coccinellidae; genus Cynegetis; species Cynegetis impunctata. The sequence continues at coordinate 124,817 of JARQZK010005060.1, forward strand.
CAATAAAACTTATACAAAAAATCACTAAAAATAGAATTCATAAACTTTACAACACATTAGAAACATCAAAAAAAGAAAATATTAACAAAAAATATATTCCTCTTCCATATATTCCTCATTTAAGTAATAAAATTTCACAAATTTTAAATCCACATGATATTAAAGTAGCCCACACCGCACAAAATCAAATAAAACAAATATATTCTAAATTAAAAAGTAAAACACCTCTTCTGCAAAAATCTCATGTTGTTTATAGTATACCCTGTAATAATTCTAATAAATCATATATAGGACAAACTTTTCCAATTTAGAAGAAAGATTAAAAGCACACAAATATACCAGAACACAAACCACAGCACTAATAAAACATAAAAACAATGAGAATCATACTTTCAACTTTAATAGCTCAAAAATTTTAGAAATAGAAAAAGATCAAAAACGCAGAGAAATTTTAGAAATGTTATATATTCTAAAAATTAAAATAAAGTCGTAAATGATAGAACAGATATCAAACATTTGAGTTCAATATACGCAGATTTAATTCTTTAATTTTTCTCAGAAACAACATAAATCAAAACAAAATAATTGAACAAACAAACTCTAACCATAACAACTCATCTTCTTAGACAAAATCTAAACATCTAAAATTTTCAATTTTTCTAAAAAGAAAGTATAGTTTAGAACATGTGATCTCCAAAATTAAAAGTAATGTCTTTTTAAAGTCAACAATCATATATTTTAAACCTATTTTGTACATTACGTGGGTGAAGGTTTATGTGGTTCCCTTCCCATCTAATATCAACAGATGTGTCTGTTGATATTGGACTAAATAGCATGTAATTAATAACTGAAGACGTACACAGCCGTAATGAGAAATTTTTGAAAAAAAGATAAATAGTACCCTATTCTTTGACTTTTCAAAATCAAAATAATTTGAACCTATTTCGAACATTACGTAGGTAAAGGTTTCTGTGGTTTCCCTTACCATCTAATAATAACAGATTTGAATATCAATATTGGACTGAATAGCACGCAATAAATAACAAAGAACGGCCACAGCCGAAAAATTTTAGTGAAACAAAGTTGTCTTTTTCTATTCAAATTTTTTCAAATCAATAATATATATATATATATATATATATATATATATATATATATATATATATATATATATATATATATATATATATAGTTATATATATATATATATATATATATATATATATATATATATATATTTATATATATATATTATATATATACATATAAATTATATATATATATATATATATATATATATATATATATATATATATATTTGAATTCTTGATTTTTACCTGTTTATCGTATTCATTCTAAGAGATATCAATTATTGGTGAAATAAACCTGTTATACCAATAATTGATATCTCTTAGAATATATATATATATATATATATATATATATGTATGTATAAATAGCAAGTATAAAATAGATCTCTATAACTTACCTGTGTACAACTAGCACATAAACTTTCAAAAATGAAATAATAGCTTCTAAACTATATTGAGTTTCCTTCAAGGCACATCAATTAAAATTATAAGCTATGTTTAGTTCCGATAACGATGAAAAGATAATATCTACGTTTAGTTGTTAGAAAGGTGCAGACAAGAAAATTGAACAAATTGAAAATATTGATTTACAGTACAACCAAGAATTAACATTTTATAGTCAAATTCATTGGATTATGGAGAAACTAGCTACATAGGTATTGTTGCAAGTACGGATAACTGTCATTAGTTGAAATACAACAAACATTTTTATGTTTGTATGTATATTTATATATACCTATATATATATATATATATATATAAAACAGAATTCTTCGTGTTAACGATACACGTTCGTGGCAATAAAATGAAGTGAACTAGGACATTTATTTGAAACTAATCAAACAAACCTCCTAGCGGAGCTGGTTATACGAGTTCACGAAACATCGAAATGCCTCCATATACCTTAGAATGGTGTATGCTAGAAACATTAAGTTGTTTATCACAATCAATGGAAATGATAGACAGTCTGTTTCGCCCTTATTTGGGGCTCATCAGTATCATCTATCCATCGAAAGTGATAACCAACCAAATATTTCCAACGGCGTTATATTTTCCTTCCAGTGAATGGCTATATGGCATATAAATATGACACAGCGCCACCAGTCGGAAACAAATGAACCACATCCCACAGATAGAAGAAAACATTTCGGCAACGAGAACTCGTACGTCCTGACACCCGAAGGTGATTACTATAATCGCTAAGCAAGAGTAAAGTTGATACATCAATTTCGATGTTATTCAACATTCACATGCCGCAACTACTGTAGTTGCCGTCGAGTCACCAGACGTACAGCAGCACTTGAAAATGCCAAATGAGATTTTGGCGAAACGTCGTGAAACAAACGGTGCTTCTCAGCGCCAACAAAACTTCCGAAATCGGATTGAACCCCGGAATCTTTCTCTGATATATATATATATATATATATATATATATATTTATATATATATATATATATATATATATATATATAATATATATATATATATATATATATATATATATATATATATATATATAATATATGTATATATATATAAAAAAATATATATATAAATATATATATATATATATATATATATATATATATAAAAATATATTAATATATATATATATATATATATATATATATATATATATATATATATATATATATATATATATATATATACTCACAAAGATAATCTAACTAACCTAACCTACTGAGTTAAGGAAGTAGCATATTCATAAATTGAATACTTTATTAAATTCGTAGGTAATGTTAGGTCAGCTTTATTTTTTCAAGAAAAAAGTGACTGTTAAGATGTTTTTGGGTTCAGATTTGACTTTTTCAACACAAAATTAAGTAACCAAATTTTCATCAAATTTCAGAATAAGATTTACTATCAATGAAATGTAGTCACAAGAGAAGTTTTAAATAGGTACATTCGAAATATTATGTAGACTCTTATTTTACGTTAGTATTACTCAATACTGGCAAGCTATGAATTAGGACATTGTTTTGTTGACATTTTCTTAGGAAATTTTAGAAAATTCAACAGAATATATAGAATTGATTTCCTGAATTCAAATACGACTCTTTTAGCACCAAATTAGTTAGTTATAAACAAGTTGGGTAATCAGTTTCAGAGGTTTTTTCATTCTACATAATTACTAAAATAATCAATGTAAAAATTATGATTTGTATCCATGCTTTGTAGGCGATATGTTGGATATGGGATAACATATTTGTTACCGATTTTCAATTTAAACTGTATTAATTTCAGTAAAGCAGAATGTAGATCCCATTTTTTATCATCAGAGTCCAGCGCAAAGCAAGAAAAGGAAGAAATCGCTAAGAATTGCAGCTCCATATTTTATGGAACCTCTTGCTGATTTCGCGGATTTCTCTTCAATTTCGTTAAGTGAGAAATAACATTAAATAAATTGTTCTTCTTGATATTTTAAAGCGAGGCAATTTTGTCAAGGCAACGTTGTCTTAACTATATTACAGCTGATTGCTAGAATATTAGTAGGCCATTTTTATGTATGAATTATCCATAAAATTTGTATAAACTAAATTTTTACTGATGACTTGAAGGAAAATGAGAGTGAGTAATTAGGATCGGTAATTTTGATCGCCTTCTAATGCTGATTCAATTACTACGAACGAACTCAACAATTCAGATATAATCTATATGGATAGAATTCTTGTGTATGAAATTATTACATTCTACAAAAGTTTCTATTTAATGTGTGTACATTTGTATCCCCATATCATATCAGTATTCACGAGTTTTAACAAATTCATACATACTGTCGTCAGAATGCTCATATAATAAAAATGATAATAATAATAATAATAATATTGTGACAATTCCGGGTACCCCGGTCAATCTCCACCAATGATGGATCGCAATCTACGAAGCCTCGGAAAAGAGCCGCTGCCTGGGGATCGCCAGGGCACGTCTGGAGTTAGTGCTGGACGTGACAGCATGCGGGACACCAATAGCAGGATGCTGAGGAGGCGAGCGCCAGCCATACAAGAAGCAACAGCTTCCTACCAGGACATCTAGGAAGAGATACAACAAGTTGTCGGTCGCATAGGGAATCAACGCTCGCAAGAGCAACCCGTAGTCGGACCCGGCAACAGAAAAAAGGCCGCACAAAGAGAACGCCACAAGTGGACACCCGAGCAACATGAACAACTATCTGTGTTATATAGAAGATCAAGACCAGAAAAACGAGGATATATGAATAGGCTGCATGGTCTGTGGTGCGAAAATCACCCAGATCTCATGACGCAGCAGAACCTACGAGATCAGGTTAGTCATCTAAAGAGGAGGGGAATTTTACAGCAGTTTCAAGTGCCAGAAAGGTCACAAGAACAAGCTGAAGAGCAGGCGAGAGATGCTCCAAATCAACAGCAATTTCTGACGAACCAAGAAGGAGAAGAAAAAAACTTCAGCCCTGGATGAGACGCAGGTGAGAGATGCCGAAAATGACCAGCCTCCAACGCCTGGGATGCGAGATGAACAATACATAGCACCGGATATGGAGCAGGTGAGAGTTGCTCCAGCCAGAACCGAAAATGCTTCACACTCCAACAGGCAAAGAACAGAACAAGTGAGAGATGTTCTAGAAGAAGTCGACAACAGAAGGGACGCATTTGAGGCTGCAGTGAGAAACCCAAACATGAAGACCGCAGGACTAAAGACACGACTCAAGGCTGAAGACCTAGTCGCTATGAATAATATCATCGGCGAGCACCTAGACGAGAACTGTTCTCTGGAAGAGGTGATTTCTGCATTGACAGCTGCTGCTTCTCTACTGTGTCCGCCGGAAAGAAAAAAAAATCAAAGGAGGACAAGGCTAGATTGAGATTGCAACGGCTGGACAAGAAGATAAAGATCGTGAGACAGCAGGCATCTTGGTATCAATGTATCATAGATGTCCTGAAAGGCCAATTGAAGCCGAGCAAGAAAATAGAAGGCACGATGAAGGAGCTTCGTACGTTGAATCGTAGGATAGATTTACCTATTATGCATCTGTTGAAGCAGGAGGCTGTCGATAAAATAACTCACTTGCGGCGGCAAGGAAGAAGCTTATCGAAAGGCAAAAGTGGATAGAAGATAACAACACCTTCAACATAGAACCTTCAAATTTATTTCAAACTCAACGAATAGAGGCGAAGCATCCACCATCTCCTGAAGAAGTGGAACAGTTCTGGAAAAACTTGTACGAGAGACCAGCAGAAACTAGGGATACTCCGGCATTCCACAAATTCCAATAGTTGTGCGAACAAGGCATGCAGCAGATTGAAGAACTGACAGAAATAACAACCGAAGAGATAAGAAATGCTCTTAAGAACAAGCGTGATTTCACTGCACCTGAACTGGATGGCATTCAGAACTACTGGTGGAAGAATTTTACAGCTACTCACCAACACGTAGCTAGAATTTTCAGCGGGATGATAATTCACCGTGAGCCAATTCCTTCATAGTTGGTAGAGGGCAGAACTATACTGACACCGAAATCAGGTGATTTAGGATAGCCGAAGAACTACCGCCCAGTCAAATGTATCAACACGTTGTATAAGATTTTTACAAGTGTTCTGCAAAACCGGATTCTGGGGGTCATTGGACCAATGGGGAATCACGTCTACGAACAGAGAGCTGCAAGGAAAGGAGTACAAGGGTGTAAGGATAACTTATTGATAGACAAGAGCATATGTCAAGATGCGAGACACTACAAGCGTTACCTACTTACGTCATGGTTAGACTACGCGAAAGCTTATGATACATCGTCGCACAGCTTGATAATACGACTGCTAGAAATGCTCAAAATCCACCCTAATATCGTCTATGCGATGAAAAATATTATAGCGCTATGCAAAACTAAGTTTGCCATTCGATCAGAAGGTCGAACCACCTATACGGGATGGGTAACATATAGGCAAGGAGTTATTCAGGGATATTCGCCATGCCTATTATTGTTCTGCATAACACATTTACCATTAACTGTTGAGTTGAAGGCTAGCGGAATAGGGTACAAGGCCGGCCACCAGGTAGAAGAGAACACCTAATAGCACATCTTCTGTACATGAACGATTTAAAGCTTTAAGGTTTACGAGCACTTATCGAAAGCGTCGCGAACGGAAGCGTCGCGAGACGAAGCGTCATTTAGCTGATGTCCGCGCACTTGGCCGAAACGTCGCGTTACTTCTCGAACTGCTCGGCGAGGATATTCGCCATGCCTATTATTGTTCTGCATTTACATTTACCATTAACTGTTGAGTTGAAGGCTAGCGAAATAGGGTACAAGGCCGGCCACCAGGTAGAAGAGAACACCTAATATCACATCTTCTGTACATGAACGATTTAAAGCTTTAAGGTTTACGAGCACTTATCGAAAGCGTCGCGAACGGAAGCGTCGCGAGACGAAGCGTCATTTAGCTGATGTCCGCGCACTTGGCCGAAACGTCGCGTTACTTCTCGAACTGCTCGGCGAGAATTTCATTTATTTCAGCATTCGAAACAACGCAGTACGTTTTCGTGTGAGGTACGATGAGCAGTTTGTCAGAAGAGTATTAAGTTGTATTAAGTTTAATTGTCACTATGGAAGAAGAAGAAAAAACAAGAAGAAATGCTGGGTCCTAATATAAACCAAAATATAGACACTTACGGTTAATTTCATCATTCCTTTAATGATCATATACAAGATGAAGAATTTTCAAATATTTCTGTATGTCAGAGGGAAAGGTTTTTGAACTACAAACTGAAAAATAAGATAAGAATCAAGAAACATTTGAATCTTCCAGACGCCTGTCACCGCGCATTGAGGCGAAGCGTCAAGAGAAACGACTCCTAGTTGGTCCGAAGAGAATTCGCGCGTCGACTGACGCGATTCTTCGGTTCGCGACGCCCTAGTGCGCGGGCTGCCATTGAAACTAATGTAAACTTCTCGGGCAAAGAGTCCAATATTTTCTTCGCAACGCTTCCGTTCGCGATGCTTCCGATAAGTGCGCGTATACCTTTACGCTCCTTCCGAGGCATCTCTGCAACAATTGCTGAATATCGTTGCTGAATACACTGCAGCTATAGTAATGTCATTCGGGTTGGATAAATTTGCTGTCTTCCATTCAAGCAAAGGGAGAACAAAAGAAGCAGGAGAAAATATCGAATTAGAAGGGGGAAATATCATTCGTCACCTTGAAGATCAAAAATCTCACAATTTTCTTGGGATGCAACAGAAGGGTGCTCTGGAGAAAACCAAAATCAAGGATGCCTTAACAGCCAGATACAAAAAGAAGCTCAGAGATATATGTAAGTCACAGCTGTCCGGTAAAAACAAGGTTTCTGCTACAAACAGCTTGGCAGTCCCCATAGTCACTAACTCTTTCGGGGTGGATAACTGGACTGTAAATGAAATTCTCGATCTTGACAGATCCTCAAGAAAAGTAATGAACATGAATCGGAGCCTGCATCCCAATTGCTCGACACAGAGAATATACCTTCCTCGAACGCAGGGAGGCAGCGGTTTGCAGAGTTTGGAATACCAACACCATCAGCAAACCTTGGAAATGGCAATGAGGATATTGATAAGTGAACACCCGCTTCTAAAAATGGTAGCTCATCATGAAATCAGGAATCAAAGAGCGTTCCTATTCAGAGCTGGACGGAGAGCCTTGGAGAAGCTCAATATGACCGGCATATCAATTGAGCCTGAGCTATCAGGAACACTGATCACGCCGGCCGAACAAAAAAGACTGGGTAGACAGAGACACTACTCGAAGATCATATGAGTAAAAATCTGCACTCCAAATATTACAGGAATTTGAAAGAAGAGGGCCTGTCGGAAGAATTATCCTTTGCCTTTTTGAAGTCGGCTGGGCTTAATTCGGAAACGGAGGAATTTGTTATGGCTTGTCAAGATGGAGTGATAAATACAAGATGGTATAAAAAGAACATAATGAAAGTGGACACCACAACAACTTGCAGAGCATGCCATAGTCAGCAGGAAACTCTTATGCACATCCTGTCTGCTTGCAGAGTCCATGCTCCATCAAGTTATATTGAAAGACATAATGGGGCGCTCCGAATTCTCTTCTTCCATCTGAGAGGAGTTTATGGTATAGACAAAGAACCAGTGCTACCATATGTTCCACTAGAAATTGAAGCGGTTGTAGAGAACGATAGAGCTCGCATATGCTGGAAATATGCTTTTCCAACAACTCGGCAGATCCACGAAATGAAGCCAGATATAGTCCTACTTGAAAAAGAGCTCAGAGAATTGTTTGTTGTCAAGTTTTCGTCCCCTGCCGAAAATAATGTGGTGATGAAAGAAGAACAGAAAAAGGAAAAATACAGAGATTTTATGTTCGAGCTGAGGACACTATACCCAGGGCATAAAGTTAGGATGGTCGTACTAATCATAGGTTGTCTAGGCCGAATGAGAGCTAACTATGTGACAGAAATGAAAATTATTCCGGCATGCAGATCTCTGGCCGATATATTGACGCGCAGAATGCAGAAAGCAGTGTTGCTCGGGTCACTTCGAGTCATCAGGTCCCATGAACTATAGAGGCCGCTTGCAGCCCATCTCTTTTGTTAAGGGGCGCTGTAATGGCAGGATGAAGAACTACTCCAAGGAATGTGTGAGAGGTTTTTTAGTGAATAACCAGCAACATCCAGAGTCTCACCCTGAGAATGCATGCGGGATACTCTCAGGGTAGTCTATAAAAGATTTTTCCTCTCACACGGACGTAAATAGTTATTTAATAAACTAGTTTATTAATGACAGCGATTAATGGTTGAGATATTTTAATGCGTGAGCGGAGCGAGCGCGTTAATAGTTCGAGACCATTAATCGCTACATTAATAAACGAGTTTATCACAAGATTTTTCCGTCGACCTCATCATGAATTGAGTATAAATTCTTGATTGAAATAAATTTTTATTTGATATATACACTTGACACAATATAAATTTCTATGTTCATTTCGATGTATTTATATTTATGCTCCCGATGGAACAATTTGAGAAATTCATAGATGGAATATTAGACATGTGGCATTCTGAATAGTTCACATTACCTACAATATCCGATAAGGAATATGTGGAACTGGTGGAAGCTGAAGTGTTATTTACTTTCGAACGATTATTGCATAAAATTTTTTCCGCAGTTTCTACTTTATTTTGTATAGAGTTAAATTTTTCGATTTGAATTATGAATTCCTTTTCTCTGTGGAATAACAATACAGACACAGAATAATTCAACTATTCCGTGCTGAATACTTCTGTGTTTGGTTGTCCATGACAATTATACATTGAAATAGGAAAAATTGCACATTAAAATGGGTCATTAATGATCAATTTCGCATACGTTAAAGTAAGCTTTTATTTAGAGGTCGACGGAAAAAAAGATTATTGCATAATATTTTATTTTGACATTTGGTAGGAGTTTGACCAGCCAATCTTCCACTCCACCAAATAGCTATTTCACATATACTACTCATTGCATTCAAAGAAGTTTAGTTATAAATTTTCAATAATACCTAATCACTCAAATACTCTATGAGAACAAGAAATACAATAAAAAAAATTGAGAGAAGAAACAAAAAAAAAAAGAACAAAAACAGGTAAAAGATCAACTAGAAGCTTAACACTATTATCAAAAATAAATTTTCTGAATTTCTTTCCTCCCAACAGAAAAATGACTACCAATCAAAGAAATATACTTATTGAGCAGAAAATACGACATAAACTCGAAACAACTCTCATATTTAACTGTTTTGTGCTTAGGTATATTGTACTGATACTTGTTTCTAACATGTTTATTATGTGCTGTGTTTCTTAATACCACTTTATTGAATAGGTGTTACGGACATTGTTGATATACAAATTCATATAAAAAAATAACATAAAGATATTCCGCTCTTTCCTCAAAACTCAATTCATTCAATCCCATCCTTAAAGGTGTGACATGATCTCTGTAAGAATAGCAACACACAAACCTTATGTAAGCATTCTGAATCTTGAGTAATCTGCTTTTGTCCTTTTTATTCATAAAGTTATAATAAACTGCAAAACAATAGTTGAAAATTGGATATATAAGCAAATTTACAAGTTGTAATTTGATACTCTCATCCAGCTCATACTTATGCATCTGCAAACCCTTCAGCCTCATAAAACAATTCTGTTTAATGGATACACCATGCTTCCTGAAATTTAGTTCACTGTCAAACCACACACCAATATTATTCACCTCAGCAACTCTTATGAAATTTCAGAAACGACTCTCTTTCAATGAAATTATATTCAATAATCAAGATAGTAGGTCTGCCAACTAAAGAGTAAAAAAATAAGTAACACAAATTTCACAATTTTGTATGAACTCTATTTGTTATTAATAAAATCAATGAATAAACTTAAAATAAGATTCTTTTGATAATAAACTCTTGATATAGGCGATCTCTCGTTGTGATCTATTTCAATAAATCATTTGTTATTCATGCTTCACGTTTTCTCCTTATAAATGATTCGGTTACAGCAGTGTCCTAATGTATAGCAGAAAGTATTTTCTTCTCCAATAAATATCATTGCTTCATTCTCAACGTTCACAGTTTTAGAAAACTTGTTTTTATATATTTCTAGAAACCAAACATAATTTCTTTTCGGTCTAACTGTACCCGACAGAGAGAATGCCTTACAGTGAAATAATGATCTTTGATATTTGTTTTCAATACAAACGGAGTGATTCCATCCTTTCTATGGGAACTTCGGTTTTTGATAAAATATTTTTGATGAGAAGATTCCTTGGTTATAACATCAACAAAAGAATCGAAACCATACTCATTCAATACTTCCAAGTATTCCAATCTATTCGCCTCTCCCAGCCAGCAACAGAATTCAGCATAAACTTGTTAAACTTCGAAATATGTTTCCAGTTCCCCCAAAAAATCAGCATCAAGAAAATTATGAGTTAATTTCATTGAAACAAAAACCTTATTTTTCGATGACATTTGTTCGAAAAATTGAAATTAATCAAACAAATGCCCAATCTGCTATCAGGCATTTATTTAATTTTATTAAAATCGATTAGAACGAGAGATTGAATATATCAATAGTTTATTATCAAAAGAATCTTATTTTGAGTTTATTCATTAATTTTATTAATAACAGATAGAGTTCATGCAAAATTGTGAAATTTGTGTTATTTATTTGTTACTCTTTAGTCGGCATTCCTACTATCCTGATTATTGAATATAATTTAATTGAAAGAGAGTCGTTTCTGAAATTTCATAAGAGTTAATGAGGTGAATAATATTGGTGTGTGGTTTGGCAGTGAACTAAATTTCAGGAAGCAAAGTGTATCCATTAAACAGAATTGTTTTATGAGGCTGAAGGGTTTGCAGATGCATAAGTATGAGCTGAATGAGAGTATCAAATTAGAACTTGTAAAATTGCTTATATATCCAATCTTCGACTATTTTTGTGCGGTTTATTATAACTTTTTGAATAAAAAGGACAAAAGCAGTTTACTCAAGATTCAGAATGCTTGCATAAGGTTTGTGTGTTGCTCTTCTTACAGAGATCATGTCACACCGGATTGAACGAATTCAGTTTTGAGGAAAGAGCGGAATATCTTTATGTTATTTTTCTATATGAATTTTTATATCAACACTGTCCGCAATACCTATTCAATAATGTGGTATTAAGGAGTTCTAGCTCCATGAAAATCGATGCCAACGAAATTCCCATCCATCAGTAAATATTATTATAGCCATCAAAAAATATAGCAACAATAGACAGCTGTTTCGGATTCATTGATGCCTCTTCAGAATTGTGAATTTACCGAATGTGCTAACCTTCCAAATCATTCACTGTGGTGGCAATTTTGATTTTTTCCAATGCTCTTCACTATAAGTATAGAAGGGAATGCCGTTGCCATCGAGACTCATTCAGCTAGATGTTATATCTATATATATATATATATCTATATTTATATATACATATATATATATATATAATATATATATATAATATATATAATATATATTATATATATATATATATATATATATATATATATATATATATATATATATACATATATAATATTATATATATATATATATATATATATATATATATATATATATATATATATATATATATATATATATATATATATATATATATATATATATATATATATATATATATTTATATATATATATATATATATATATATATATGCTCCTTTCGTTTCATGAGAAAACATCTAAAAGATCTTCTTGAATTTAATTCTGATTAAAATTAGGTAAGTCAGTTCCTGAATTCAAGAAACTCAAATTCTCTTCATAAGCTAATTTGCGCAAGAAACAGCTGGCCTTCTTGAAATACAAATTAACTAGATTAAGAAAGGAGTTGTTAGAATGGTCTGCATTGATGCTTTCGATACGGAAATACAGTTATTGAAATTCGTAGAATTAAAACCCTCTGCTCACTATATTCATAATTTTCATTACTATATCGCCATCTATTTTAGTTCGAAAGTTTAATGATATTATTTTATAAATTTTCGAATAAGAAACTGAACATCTTATCCTTTGTATTTCCGAAGATATGTTATGAATAATATAAGCGATAAAAACATGAATTCATAACATGATTTCACATATTTCCACACTTTTTGCATCTTTATGTAAAACTGTCTGAATTCGAAATAATAACAAAAAACTCTCACTACATAGTAAATCTTGTTATATTATATGAAAGTATAAATAATATTCAGTAAGATATAAAAAAAACTTCGTTTCCTCACAAAGTATTTCCAATACGACCCATGAGAAATTTATCATAAAAGTTTTTTTACTTTCGATTTCTTGAAATAAATAAAGAGGAATGAATAATTCATCGATAGTTCACCTATCTTGTCACGGACTGAAGATGTAGGTTTTTAGACAGAAAGAAAATTGGTAAATTATAGAAAAAGAAAATGCTTCCTTCCGAAAATTCATGGATAATCATTCTGATACTCGAAACGCAGTTTTCCTAACATTGTGCCCGGAAAATTACCATGCAGTGGCCTTATAAACCATGTTGTCCAAAGTAATGGAATCTATCATTAATTCATGGTGAAATATCTCGATCGGAATAATCTCATTAGTCTTTCGATGTTGTCGACCAAATAAGACCTACACACTTATGTCAAACATTTGGACAAGCATTATGGAGAATAATTGGGTGCATTCGCGTTGGGCGCTTACACGCTTTAAGCAAGCTTAATACGCTCGTACACCAGGGTAAAAGCCTTTTAAAATGATAAAAAGTGAAAAAAAAATAACAGTAGGATGAAACCCATTGGAAAAGAGGGCGAATATAATAACAATGAAAGAAAAAATAAATTACGGGCGATCTGAGGTCGGGAAGGGGAAGGGAGTGAGTTTTTATGGGTAAAAAACGGTTTATCTCGATTTTCGGCAAATGGATAAAAGTCCTATGGATAAAAGCCAGCGGAGAAAGTTGTAGGTAATAAAAAGATCTGCAACTTTTGTATTCACACTTTTTTCACATAACCTCAAAATTTATGAGAAAAGTTCAAAGAACCAAGTTTTTGGATTTTTATTTTTGTTTCACAAACAAATTTTTTTTTTCACGAAATTTGGTGAGAACTTACCTTTTTATGTCCCAAATACATTGTAATTTATTTGATTTAAAATTTTTATTTTTTCACCTTATTTTGACTTAATATCGGAAAAGAACCCTTATTTTCAAACGAAAATTCTGCCGTCAAAACAACAGCTTTTTTCAAAAAGTTAGTGTGATTTCTGTTCGTTGAAATCTCTACTTTCTCATTTTCTTCAAATTATATGCGTAGATCCCTATTTATTGCTATTTTAAGATAACTTAAGTATCTGAGTGACCTACGGAAAATTTTAGCCCATAAAAAGGTATTTCATAGAGAATTGGTGAAGAGGCTAGGAGGGTCTGGGCCTTACTACATACCTGTTATTTCGTAGCAGCTGTAAAATTTACTATAGTAATGTATTTTTTACACCATCGGAAAGTAGAGATTTCAACGAACTGAAAGCACACCAACTATTTGAAAAAAGCTGATATTTTGACGGGAGAATTTCCGATTGAAAATTAGGGTGCTTTTTCGATATTAAGTCAAAATAAGGTGAAAAATTTAATATTTCAAATCAAATAAATAACAGTGTATTTGGGACATAAGAAGGTAAGTTTTCACTAAATTTCGTGAAAAAAGAAATTTGTTTGTATAAGATAAAAATAAAAAACCAAAAACTTTGTTCTTTGAATTTTTCACATAAATTTTGGGGTTATGTGAAAAAAGTGTGAATACAAAAGTTGTAGATTTCTTTATTATCTACAATATTGTCATTTGAAGTTTTTCCACAGGGCTTGTAGTTTTGCCGGCAATCGAGATAAACCGTTTTTTACCGGTAAAATCTCACCCCCTTTCCCTTTCCGACTTTAGATCGCCCGTAATTTATTTTTTCTTTCATTTTTAATTTATTCTCCTTCTTTTCCAATGGGTTTCATCCTACTATTTTTTTTTGGTTTCAAAAATTATCGACCTTGGTCTATAATAGTCGTTTTCAGCGTTCGACTTGACGCTGTGATTGTCAAAAAAATCACACGCATAGATCGGTCGTAGAGGTAGTTTTCGCGCTCACAATGCTTACACCATCGAGGTAGGGCAGCAAAAGCGTGAGCGCTAAATCTCAGCGTCAGCGTGAGCTAACCTAATATTTCTTGTCGATAGTTAATTTATATTTGACAGATCAAAATTCATAATTGCACGTTATTTACATTTATTTTCATTAAATTCAAATGATCCAAAATCTGGTAATACTTATACCATTTCTGTTACGTCCGATGAAATTAAACTGACTACCGGTAGAATCATCGTTAATAATTTCCAATAAATTACTTATTGTTATCATATTTCTTACATTCGCCATTTTGAAATAACTAATATTCATAACATCCAAAACGAACGATGTTTTCTTCGCGCTAGTAGGTCACCATGAACACCAATATAAATTTGCACTTATAAGGATGAGCACTTGCAGCGTGTGAGTGCCCAACGTTAATGCACCATAGAGATAATACAGATAGAGTAGGCATACTATAGGCGCGTGTGTAAACGAGAGCGTCCGGCCTTTAGAAAGAGAGAGAGAATGACATACGTATGCTATCCTTGTGTACTGGCGCATGCACGTCGGACTAATTCATGTCAGCACGTGAATAAAATGTTTCGTTTGTACGGAGTATCTGACGGAGATAGCATACCTACATGATTCTCTTTTTATCCGTAGGACGCTCCCACCTATAGGCATGCCTACTCTATCTGTATTATCTCTATGGAATGCACCCATTAACTGTTGCTCCAGCTATTTCCGTCCTTCAATTAAGTTTGACACGAGGCATTGCTATTCAGGATTATGCTTTTCCGAAAAACTATGCGTCTTATTCTAAAGCTACCTTCATGCAGGACAAAGGAAATTCTCCAAATTTTAGATAATTTTAAAAAAAATGTTGCCGCCAACATTTTTTCGAAGGAGGTCCATGGGCAACTCTTCTTGAACATATCGTCATTGATTCAGCTATGTCTATTCTATGTGTAATTTATTCGGTGTCACAGATTGTTTGTTTCATTCCAATGAATATATAGAAAGGACACATATATCTGGTCGTGTTCTGTTTGCGCGTTACTGTGACAAATTTGCTTTGTTCATAGTTTTATGTAATAATACTAGGGAGTATGAAGGTTAGAAGGTAAGTAGGACCAACTCTGTGTATGAATAAGTGTCCGTCAAAAAGGGTTAAATTGGTGGCGCCACAATAGCAAAAGGGTACATTTTAAATGACGCGCTGTTGTCATATTGAAGTAGTTGCCACATGTTTATCTCATTAAAAAATTCTTGTAGATGGCTCTTAACACGTAAGTGTTTGAATTGCACTACCTATCGTTCATAAAATTCAATGTTCTTATTTTCACTTTTCAAACCACTGAAACTGTCCTAGTTATTTAGATGAATGTGCAATTCGCTGCTATACTCTACAGCATTCACGACACTTAAAGACCAACAGATTTATCGTATTCTATAGATTTAAGTTCAATCTTAATTCACATTTCTCACATGACGATTTTAATATCACGATGAGTGGAATAAAGTTTTTCACATTTAAAAAAGAAGCTCGGCATTTTTGAACTAGTAGGTACCTTAGTAAAAATTTTGGAAGACGAACAGAAAAAATTCAGTGACTCAAAAATGAACTAATTTAATAAACTAGTAATGAATAATAATAGCACTCATTCAAAAATAATCTACATAACCTAGCTTTCAAACTTCAAAATCCCAATCACTCAATCGCAACTTCTGGCAATAGGGAGACACGAAATGGATTTCGGCACTGCTATATGCTACTTACAAATGGACACTTTTGCGACTGTTTTCCCATATAAGATGTTCCTCCTTACCTTTACCCTCCATATTAGTAAGATCGAAAGCCACCTAATGCCTTCCCCCTCAACTTGGCTACGGCTCTGCCTAGTAGCAGTTCATCCGAGAACTGATGATACGTGTTTTTGACAGATAAATTGAATTTTCACTCATCATAGCAACTTTTGAACCGACAAACCGTATATGAATCCTCTCAAAAACTCAAGCCCTAGCAGTGTAATCGAGTATTGTATTGTGCAAGTTAAAAAATTTAATATTTTCCAGAGTAAATTTAATACTTGTCGAGAGTTACCTACCTAGAATTTGCAAATGCTTTTTTCAATCTATTCATAATTCCGCGTTTGAGTGGATATTCTTGTTATTGAATTCATGCAGAATATGAGGAAAATTGCTAGAATTCAGAACTTAATCTAATTTCAAACATTTGCAATTTTCCGAGTACACAAGTATACTGTCTAAATATATATATATATATATATATATATATATATATATATATATATATATATATATATATATATATATAATATATATATATATATATTTTATATATATATATATATATATATATATATATATATATATATATATATATATATATATATATATATATATATATATATATATATATATATATATATATATATATATATATATATATATATATATATATATATATATATATATATATATATATATATATATATATATATTTATATATATATATATAAAATATATATATATACATATATTTATATATATATATATATATATATATATATATCAAACTGTTAAAAATGGTATTTTGTGGACGTGTTCTATCGATGAAAAGGCTACCAAATTTTTTGATTTTGTTGGGATCTTTTGAAGAGGTGAAACATGCAACTTCTATTTCATTTTTTACTAGAGCATTTTAAACCTTGTTTTTTTCGTATAAGCAATAGTTTCTTAATGAAAAAACGAAATAACACATGTTCTGCACCTGCAATCGAAAAAATCTAGTAGGCTATCAAGTCACTTTGATTTTTTTGTGGTAGTTCAAAGTTTAATTCTATTCGATTTTTATGTGGTATTCAGTTAAAAGTTCAGTTGCACCTTCTAATTCTTCAATGTGTTTAAATTATACAGACCTTCATCTTTGGAAACGTGTAACTTCTCAAGGTCAGGCCTAAGAGGCCCCTATATATATATATATATATATATATATATATATATATATATATATATATATATATATATATATATATATATATATATATATATATATATATATATATATATATACATATAGATAGGCATATATAGGGTTCCCCAGATAAAAATTTTCACCTAAATATTTAGTTCAATTTGATCTTTTAGAGAAATTCCAAAAACACTTCCATTTTAAATTTAAGGCGATTTACATTGTTTTGTGAGTGTTGCAGAGTCTATGATTTCATGATTCGCTATAGGAATGAGGGTATAACGACTGAATTCAGTAAGTCAATTTGTCAAGAAACTGAATATAAATCAATATCAATAATGTATTCCAGAAGCCCTGATGAATAATTGAATAAAATAAATACAAAGCTTGGCGAAGAAGGAGAGTATCTCTTAATCCCTGCCTAAACGAGTCGTTATACTCTCTTTCCTACAGCATATATATATATATATATATATATATATATATATATATATATATATATATATATATATATATATATATATATATATATATATATATATATATATACACGGACAAAATTATTGCATATTTCATTTTAGGTCTAAATTTTTTTTCCCTTTAACACTTTTGTGATTTCGGTTGCTAAATCTGTTACATTGGAGTGTTCTACGTATATTGCAATTTATTGCAGATAAAATAATGGTAAGACATAGGATTTATAACTGAATTAGCGATACCTTGAAATTATAACAGAATAAGCGGAAAGCTATAATCGTAGCTTAGTGTTCCTTGATGACTAAAATAATTTTCAGAATGACATTCTCAGTTCATTATTTCTTCAATCTGTAGTTTCAGTTAGTGAGGTGCTACGTTTGAATGAGTTAGTTGCGGTTAAAATTGTTTATTTAATCAATGAGGGGTAGGTATAGACAAGAAGACATTGCACAGAGATTGAATATCCATCAATCGACTGTTTCTCGCGTACTAAAACGTTACAATGAGACTGGAGGATACAAAAGGCGCCCTGGTCAAGGACGTAAGAGAATTACAACGCCAAGAGATGATCAATATTTAAGAATTCAATCTTTGCGAAATCGTACACTTAGTGCTCCGCATCTAAAAAATCAATTACCAAATGCAAAGCAAGTCAATGTTTCACCAAAACAATAATAAGGAGACTTAAGGAGGTTGATTTAAAGCCAAGACGTCGTGCTAGAGTTCCTCGGCTTCTTCCACGCCATACAATTTGCAAGAGCACATGCTGACCGGAATGAACATCAGTGGGGAAAAGTTCTTTTTACAGACGAAACAAGAATACAATTATGGAAGCCTGATGGACGTAGTCTAGTATACAGAAGGTCAGGAGAACGTTTTGCAGAATGTAATCTTGTACATAATCTTAGCTTTGGTGGTGGTTCCATTATGCTATGGGCTGGCATTAGTTGGGAGAGTCGCACGGAGCTCATTGAAGTGAATTTAAGAATGAATGCTGACTGGTACATACTTAACATCCTTGCAGAACATGTTATACCATATGCCGGCTTTATTTGATATAATAACTTTGTGCTAATGCACGACAATGCCCGTGCTCATGCCGCAAGAACAGTAAACCAGTACATTGGGGATGACGGGATTGCAAAGCTAGAGTGGCCACCATATAGTCATGACGCAAATCCCGTAGAACATGTATGGGACAACCTAAAAAAAAATATTCGAACACGAAATTCAGCTCCTAAATCAATTGCAGAATTAAGGATTGCTGCACAGGAAGCATGGAATCGAATCGCAGAAGATCTTCTGCGCAGTATGCCTAGGAGGATGCAGGCTATCGTTAGAGCTAGAAGAGGAAATACTAAGTACTAAATTGTTATTATTTTGTCTTCAACTAATGTACCGTGTCGATGTTGTTGCTCTTTCCTAATTAAAGGTTATTATCAAAAACAGACCATTTCACTAATATCTATACTGTTCTTAAGCTTAAATATGTAATTAATTCGATTATTAATAACGTAGAACACGAACAAGTTTATTGATATGAACAGTATATCAGATATTTACGTAATAACTATGGTACCAACGTTAAAGTTGTTTTTGATGGATACAATAATAATGGAACTAAAGCGTCTGAGAGAAATCGTAGATATAAAAATAATACTTCAATCGAATATTTTTTTGAAGAAGACATGCCTCTTAATATAACTATTAGTATTAGTCAAGCAGTAAGTGACGCAGTTCGTTTAATTGTTCAATCGGCTCTTGATAGTGGACATTAATGTGTTAGTGATATTGATGGCTTTAGCACATATCATAAAGAAATATTTTTATTGTAACCAGTAAAAAATAATGTCTTAGAACGAGTTTACTCTACAGAAACCATGTTAATTATATATTCAAATATTACCAAAAATCGTCTCTTTTTCATTAATGCATTCACTGCATGTGATACAACTGCTTTTTATAATAAAGGAAAAAACAGTTTATCAGTTTTTAATAGTTATCAGAAATTACGTGCAGCAGCTAAAAGTTTCATGGTTCAAGAGAAACGTGAAGAAATACTTCCTGATGGAGGTATTTATTGTATTCTCACCATGTATAGTGCTTAAACTGCCAAAAGCTTGAATGAACTGCGATACAAGCTTTTCATAAGATTAGCTTCAAAAGACAAGAGAGTACTCAGCTCGTTACCTACATCAGAGGATGCAGCAAAAAAACATATTAAAAGAGTTTACCTTCAAGTTCAATAATGGAAAAATAATGCTTCAATACCTCCCGAAGATTGGGGTTGGCAAATAGATCATTACTTAAAACCAATTAAAATGACGCAGCACCGAAGAACGTTTTAAAATTTTAATTTTGCTCTTGCAAAACGGGATGCGGTTTAGCGTGTGCTGTAGAAAAAGTGGTTTGCATTGCTCACCCGCCTGCATCGTATGCAGTGGAAGTGACTGCGATAATCACCCACCACCTGATGAAGATTAAGTTTTCAATACGCAAATTAATTATAAAAATTAAATGTTCTTTCATTGAAATAAAAACAAAAATTGACAAAATTACTTGTGTAGTGCTATTCTTTTAGAATAAATGAAAAAAATTAAGCTAAATTATTCTTTTATTTAGTCTTAAATAATGAATTATTCTATCATTTAATAATAAATAATAAATAATAGAGAAATAATGAAAATGAAAACTTATTTTCTTATATATATATATATATATATATATATATATATATATATATATATATATATATATATATATATATATATATATAGGAACAATGAAAGTTTAGCTCTGACAGGTTAATTTAATTAATTATTATAAACGAACAAAGGTATAAAATTGTACGTTTCGGTGGTACATCCACCTTCTTCAGCACTCGATATATAAATCACAAACAACCTGTAAAACGTATTATCATCAGTGATGCCGATATATCAGACGATAGGGTACACAACCTTAAATATAACATACATACATATAGAATCAATTAATACAATAATTTCGTCAAGAACATCCACAATAAAATCAAACTTAATCAACTAATATAAACACATTTAAAACAAACCGTCTGTCATATGGTATGTCATGTCATTTGTCTTGTCATTTATTTTCTTCTTTATGTTCGTGTATCTGGTCTTGTCAATAGTGGAAGGTATGTCTGACTTAGTTGTTTGATGTCTTGTCTGTCATTTACCGTGTTTTCTAAGTTTAATTGTATATGAATCATTTCCAAAAACTCCCTTTGTTTTTGTTTTGCTTCCACTCCTAATATAACCATTTGTTCATAGTCAAATGTGTGCCCTGTTGTAGTATGATGTTTGTTGAGAGCGGTACTTGCGTTTTTAGTGTATTTATGTGCGTTTAGTCTATCCTGTAGTCTCTGTGAGGTCTGTCCGATGTATCTCTTATCACAATCCTTACATGGTATACTGTATATCACATTGGACTTTTTGTTGTGTGATATACAGTATACCATGTAAGGATTGTGATAAGAGATACATCGGACAGACCTCACAGAGACTACAGGATAGACTAAACGCACATAAATACACTAAAAACGCAAGTACCGCTCTCAACAAACATCATACTACAACAGGGCACACATTTGACTATGAACAAACGGTTATATAAGGAGTGGAAGCAAAACAAAAACAAAGGGAGTTTTTGGAAATGATTCATATACAATTAAACTTAGAAAACACGGTAAATGACAGACAAGACATCAAACAACTAAGTCAGACATACCTTCCACTATTGACAAGACCAGATACACGAACATAAAGAAGAAAATAAATGACAAGACAAATGACATGACATACCATATGACAGACGGTTTGTTTTAAATGTGTTTATATTAGTTGATTAAGTTTGATTTTATTGTGGATGTTCTTGACGAAATTATTGTATTAATTGATTCTATATGTATGTATGTTATATTTAAGGTTGTGTACCCTATCGTCTGATATATCGGCATCACTGATGATAATACGTTTTACAGGTTGTTTGTGATTTATATATCGAGTGCTGAAGAAGGTGGATGTACCACCGAAACGTACAATTTTATACCTTTATTCGTTTATAATAATTAATTAAATTAACCTGTCAGAGCTAAACTTTCATTGTTCCCATATAACGTAAACAGGTAACAAATTCATATACATCTATATATATATAAATATATATATATATATATATATATATATATATATATATATATATATATATATATATATATATATATATATATATATATATATATATATATATATATATATATATTACATACATATTGCTTGAACAATAACAGATTTCTGATTTTCAATAATATGAAAAAACAGAAATTTTAGAAAAAAAATTATCAAAAACGGAGCTGTTTCTGAGGACTTTCGACGTTTGCCTGTTTTACGGCTTCTTTGACGCGACTAATAGTATGGTGACGATACATCAATTCCTGCAAATGAGTGATCAAATATACTAGGTTAACTTATTATCTACACTTCAAAGATGCTCTATTATTGATAATGATGAGGTTGACATGAGTGCAGACTAAAACTTATTTATAACGTAATTTATTATCCATACGTTCAAAAATGAAACTAATCGTATTGTGGTTAAATGAAAATAAATGACTCGCCCTTATCAAAAAAAAACCTTCTTAGAAATGTCGTATAAAAAGTTTACTTACTTAGTCATTAAATGTAATAGAATAAATTGCTGAAGAATCGAAAAATCCATTAATTTTACATAAATATTTTTATTTTTCAAACTCATTTCATTTAATACATAATCACTCACTATTTCATTGGCCCAAACATCGGCAATAAACATGAAATTCAGATCTAGGATCATACTTAAGATATGAAAATATACCAATTTCAAGATTATTGTCATATTACAGATACAGATTTCAGAATATGTCGATGTCTTGAAAACTATGTAAAAAAACTAACAGTGTTCTCATCGTCGATATTTATACACTTTCTGTAATTAATTTACTCCTATACGATAAATAGAACGAAAATAAATATGTCAGTGTATGTAAAAAATAATTACTCACAGAAAAATTGACTATAAAATCAGTGCTAGGATATTAAATATTCAGGCAAAACTTGCTGTTATGGAAAAAGGAGATAAGTCACGCTTTGAAAACAAACTAATTAAAGGTCTGAAATAACCCCATCAATTATAATTAATTATAATTTTTACGTACTTCATCAATATTCAACTCAATAGGTTCAGATATTATTCACTTTTTCATGAAATGCATCGTGTCGATATGCGATTCTTACAGATTGAAGAATAACATTGCTAAACTTCGCCTCTCACTACTGTAATCACTTTATATGAACAAACAATATCAATAAAAACCTTATTATTATTATTCTTTTTTTTACTTCCGTGTGAGAGGAAAAATCTTTTATAGTGAGTAAATCTCATTATTATTATTCTTATTATTATTATTATTATATTTTGAAAAATCACGCTTAAATCGCAAACTTAATTAAAAAGTAGAAAACAATTAATTTTATAAAAAAAAAATTCTCGAAGTGCATCGTGGCTGAACCAACGAAAGAACGTTCCTCAACATCATTTCAATCCACTTACCACGTTGGGTCGTTTTCGATCCTATTTTCTTTTTTACATATAGATTCCAACCACCCTGAGAAGAGGCTGAAGGGAAGCACAAAGCTAGCTGAATACTCGCAAAAACACATGCAATTTTTACATCAAAAATGTAGCGGTGACAAAAACTCCCTACTATCAACCGAATTCATTTACAAAACTTCATATTTACCTCTTGTATTATATATATATATATATATATATATATATATATATATATATATATATATATATATATATATATATATATATAAATATATTATTATAGCTGGGTATTCGGCAAGGAGTTATGATCTAAACAACCAAATTTGTCTCAGTCGACGTTTCGACTCTTTATTGAGTCTTCCTCAGGACATCTACAATTTAAAAAGAATGACAAAGAATGTTACACCGAAACAGTTCGTCTTATATATATAAAAAACAACAAAATTACATGTATAAAACAGTTTCTTTGAACTCTAGTTCCTGCAATTTACAAGGAATATACAACAAAAACTCATTTAAAACCGAAAACATGTTAAAATAACGTGAATAAAGCTAAAATACAGAAATAAAGGGGCTCGAAATATCAACTAAATGGTATAAAAATCTGACTGAAACTCAAAAACAAATGCCACAATTTAATCAAATACTTACAAACAGATAGGTTGTAAGGCCCATAACATGACACAACTCTACAACAGCTCATTGTTTTTGGAGTAAAAATTTTCTATTAATTTAATAATTTCTAAACGATGAGCCAAACATAACCTCACGAAAAACAATAACAAACCCAGATGACTGTCAAGCGACATTGTATTATCAGTAACCCGCGCATGTGGACAATTTCATAGAAAGGAATATAACGATACTATGAAGAAGGTATAGCTAATTTATGAACATGAGAAAATATGATACTAAATATTAAATAGCATTCAGGGAGGATTTATCTAAACTTAAAACATATTTATATATTCCACTAAGATTACCAATATCGTCTCTAAAATTAATCCTTTCACGTAAATCACATATGAAACACATCTCCATGAACACTCTCTTCTTGTAATTCACCTCTGTCATTAAAATTTTCCGCTCACTGAAATTGATATTATGTCCAGTTTTATTCACATGACTTGCCATGTTTTAAGTTTAGATAAATCCATATGTTTTAAGTTTAGATAAATCCTCCCTGAATGCTATTTAATATTTAGTATCATATTTTCTCATGTTCATAAATTAGCTATACCTTCTTCATAGTATCGTTATATTCCTTTCTATGAAATTGTCCACATGCGCGGGTTACTGATAATACAATGTCGCTTGACAGTCATCTGGGTTTGTTATTGTTTTTCGTGAGGTTATGTTTGGCTCATCGTTTAGAAATTATTAAATTAATAGAAAATTTTTACTCCAAAAACAATGAGCTGTTGTAGAGTTGTGTCATGTTATGGGCCTTACAACCTATCTGTTTGTAAGTATTTGATTAAATTGTGGCATTTGTTTTTGAGTTTCAGTCAGATTTTTATACCATTTAGTTGATATTTCGAGCCCCTTTATTTCTGTATTTTAGCTTTATTCACGTTATTTTAACATGTTTTCGGTTTTAAATGAGTTTTTGTTGTATATTCCTTGTAAATTGCAGGAACTAGAGTTAAAAGAAACTGTTTTATACATGTAATTTTGTTGTTTTTTATATATATAAGACGAACTGTTTTGGTGTAACATTCTTTGTCATTCTTTTTAAATTGTAGATGTCCTGAGGAAGACTCAATAAAGAGTCGAAACGTCGACTGAGACAAATTTGGTTGTTTAGATCATAACTCCTTGCCGAATACCCAGCTATAATAATATATTTTTAAAAAATCATCGGCAGTTACTTACTCAATTGTATATATATATATATATATATATATATATATATATATATATATATATATATATATATATATATATTGTGAAAAAAAGTACAGTATAATTCGGTTTGCCCTTCATAATCAAGTTTCGTTAAAGAGTGTTCTAATTAAATATCAAATATTGTTTATCATATACAGCAGATTATTGTATGGGACAGACTGTAAAATGAAACTACTCAGTCTGAACAAATTTGAACGAGGCTGACACCATATTAATGTAGAACCGCAAGAGGTGTAATCATAAACTCATAAGTATCCATCTATCTTACATTATCTTCATACATATAAATTACACTGTGAGACTTTCATCTAAGTTTATACATGCTTTAAATTGATCGGTTTCGAGCGATTTCGTTATGAAATAAGAACTTATTTGGGAAGAAATGGGTGAATATATTACAAGGGATGAATATATTATACGCAATAAAGAATTTTGCAATTGTAAAACAAGTACGGCAATGTATCTCGAGGCAACTTATTGTTGTTCAGTAGTCGGTGGGTTGAAAGTGAATATTGAATGACTTTAAAAAAATATTTTACAATTTTTCCCTTTAATAACAGAATATTGCACAGTATTGAAAGTAAATAGTGAGGTTCGGGAATGGTTTTCAAATCCGTTTAATACTTCCCGGACCACAATTTTTGATTATCTTAGGTACGAGTTATTGGAGCAGGACGAAACTATCAAAATTTGGGTAAATTCTATCAATATTTAGGCATCTGTAAACTTTATAGAGTGGAGTAGCGGAAAAGTACATGAAGGCAAAAGAGGTGGAAATCAATAAGGGACAATATATTCGAAATTCAGCTTCCTAGGACTTTTGAGAAAGTGTAAAGCGATAAAAAAATTATTTCTGGATGATATGATTTTTAAACCCTATTAATATTCATTAAGACAGTTGAGGATTTATTCAGGGTGGGCCAAATTGGATACTTTTGAAAGGAAAGTCCTGTTTTCAAACAAGATAGATGAAAACTGATGGCTGTCTGTGAGGCTCAATTTTCCTGACAAACTTAATGCTGAAAACTGCATATCGGCTTCTACCATGGAGTTGTAGCTTGTTTTTCGAAAATGTGCAATTCCGAAATGTTGCTTAATATTATTCCTATCAAAAATGCGTTAATTCTATGAAAAAAATTTTCGAATAACTTTTTTACGTACAATTCAATTGTATAAGTTGTAACGGGTCAATTAACCGAGTGACTGTAGCCACTGCATTATGCACATTTAGGTACCGTGGTTTCATGCTTCACTTTCCTTTGCTCTATGATTAATGACCTGCGCATCAAGAGAGTAGGGGGAGAGAGTTGAATCTGAACGTGAAGAATCTCCTACCGTTCCCTCGCCAACTAACTGTTAAACGTAACACTTCATTAATTATTGAAATTATATTCATACCTAATAAATTGAAAGTTTGTTAAAAATTATTAAAATTTGTTAAATATCTGTGGTGTCTAATTAATAGATGCCACTTGGCCTGGAGTTTAAAAACCACCTTGTCTGGAGTTTAAAAACACTTGGTTAGAGCTAGATACTTGGTCTGGGTTTGAAGAAACTTTGTCTTGAGTTTAAAAAGAATCCTCGTTATCTGGAACTACAATTCTCGTTATCTGGAGCTAAAATCCACGTTATCTGGGGCTGATATTCCCACTGGAAGCTGAACCAGGGCAGAAGTCAAGAAGTCAAGAGAATCTCAAAAGTCGATACTAATAAAATACAACAAGATAAGTCTATACATGTAATAGAAAACAGTAAATAACATCATTTTACTCTTGTTAATATTACTGAAACAAACTAGAACCAATAAATGTTAACCAATCTCCCTGCTAGCCAGGGCACATAAATAAATATATTTTTCAAAAAGGAGGTAGGTTACAAAGTAATTAATTTTTTCAAATAGAGCAATAGTTATTAACGCAAAAATCGTTTTTTAATGGAATAACCTGTATATTGCTGCATAATTCAATAGAACTTGAAATAATCATTTCAATAATGTAGAACACTTGATGTTCTGCTAGAGTCACCTTTGAAATGCAGATCTTTTAGTTTTTTTCATGTAGACATTGAAACGCACGCTTTGAACAAGTAGGCTTTGGACGACGCGGATAAAACAGAAAATTAATGTTTACTGGTAGCTGTCAAATTTTGATTCAAGTAGTACAGACGCTTCTCAACTTGTGGTTTTTATTCATTTTTCAAACATATTTGCAATGAAGTATGAGAATTATGAAAAATGGCATATGATAGTCTGTTTTATACTAACCGTGGAAAATGCAAATGCTGCAAGCAATTTGCATCACGAGAGGTATCCAGAGAGAACATAACTTTTTAGAGACATTTTCGCAAGATTTAAACACAACCTGATTAGTTCGGCAAGAAATGTTGAAGAAAGGTGCCGCCTGTGTGTAAGAGTAGCAGGTAGACATTTTGAATACCTATTCTGAAAAAATATTTTATTCTTGATTGTTCTTTATTATTATTATTATTATTATTATTATTATTATTGGAGTTTTATTTATAATTGGTTATATATTATAAACTGTTATCGGTTTTATTGAAACTGTCAGTTTTAAATACTGCTGTCAACAGCTTTCTTAACAATTGATCGCTACTAGTGAATATACTTGCTTTCTGTTTTATCGCTGCGTCGTCCAAATCCCACAATAAGTGCGTTTCAACGTCTACATGAAAAAAACTAAAAGTTCTGCAGTTCAAAGGTGACTCTAGCAAAACATTAAGTGAGGTAAAGTTCTATTGGAATATGCAGAAATATACTGGTTGACTAATTAAACAGAATGATTTTAGCGTCTATAAATATTGATGTATGATTTGAGAAAATAGCCTACTTAAACCATTGAATTTTACGTAGAAAGGTGTCTCGATAACGTTTTCATAGAATAAAAGAATTTGTAAAAGGAAAAAAGTTATAGCAACTTTTCGAGAATGCACATTTTCGAAAAATATGCTCTAATTGAGAAACCATGGTAGATGTCGATATGCGGTTTTTATTATTTAGGTATAAAAATTAAGACTCGGAGACAGGACTTTTCGTTTAAAAGTGTCCAATTTAGCTCATCCTGTACATGAATTGAAGTGATTAGAGAAGTGCGTTTTTGCAGTGTTGCGCACCATCACACATTTTGTAGATTGAGTCAGAGGGTTCAACTTTGATACGTGAATTGAGTTGATATTAGAGAAATATATGGAGGTTTTAAATTTTTCCTTGGAATCTGCCAGTTTAATGTAGGGATTTTATGTATTTTCGTGGTCTTTGAGGATAAGTTTATGTTTAGAGTATTTACGTAGGTTAAGTTTATGTTTAGAGTATATTTAGGTGATTTCAACTGTTTTCCCTTACCACCATTTTCTAAATTTGGAGATTTCATACTACGGTTTCAAGGTTTCGCTCACCTCCACAGCCGCTCTAAGTTGATTGAGAGGGTCAAAAATTGGAATTTGCAAGAAACAAAAATGAGGGAAAAATATAACGTTAGTGATAGAGATTTGCTGCTCACGCGTGTACTGTGTGTTACTTGATGGGATGTTATTTTGTATTTGCTAACACAGATATCACAATAATGGGAACAACAGCAGGTTTTCTTATTGGTTAAAAAAATGATAAATACCTCAATGTATTAACGTCAAGAAGGAAATATATTATAAGTAACTCTTCTGTGTTCAAAATAAGAGGTATTGCTATTGACTAAAAAATCAATGGTGTTATTTCATTACAGCTATCCTAAAAATATATATTATATTGAAAATTATGGAGGATCATAACTGATCAAGATATTTTAAAGTGAAACTTTTATTCTATGGCCCCAAAATTTTTCGTCCATCTATCGCATCTCACATTACAGGCGCATGGCAGAATAGCCAAGGCCAATATGGCGGCGCTCATATCAGCTGATCGTGTTTATATTCTCAACTATTCGTGCAAGTGTTCCGCAGTATTCCTGTATTTTGATCTGTATATTACTGTAAAGGTTTTTCATTATTCACTTTATCGTGATGGATAACAATACAGCTAGTGAGTTAAATAGACCGGTCGTTATTGATAGAATAATTGAAGTTGACAACGATTTAATGAGTTGAATCTATATAATATTGCTCTTAGTTTTTAATATTGCGTCTATCATCTCAATAAATGATTGTATTGGTTATGTCTTCCGTACACTAATAAGCAAATTGAAATTCAATTTTATAATTGAATATTTTGTCTACTATTGATTTCCCATTAGCATTCCCATTTCTCAATAATTAAGTTGAGATTGAAAACGAAATTTTAATACCCTAAATCAAATAATTTCTGAAAATTTTTAGTTAAATGCCTACAAACCGAAAAAAGTTTCACTTGCATCGTGGTTTCATAAAACCACACAATAACCAGTAGGTACTCCAGTTATTCAGAGACGAATCTATCGTTGAAGTCTGTCAATTATATATTTTTGATATTGAAACAATGGTTAAAAATAACAATTTACACATTTATTATAAAAAATAACGCATGACGCACGTTTCGGTGGAACTTCACCTTCTTCAGATGCTAATGGCAAACTAACTATGATTCTCTGTTATATCGAAAACAAGAAATTACAAATTATGTAGAAGGGGTAGATACAAAGATGGTTACAAATAATTATTAGAAGAGGAAAAACCAATTCTGAACTGCTAGTCAGGTAGTTCGGTAATTTTGAAGAGATTAAGAAGGGGGCTTGAAGTATGATCGATTTGGCTATTCAATAGGAAACCGGAATGCTTGTATTTATTTATCTATAATGATTCTAAAATACTAAGTATAATTCCCTTAGTTTCAGTATTTAATATTTTAAAATCGTAATTGAATGTGTGATTTTCTTTGATTAAATGGTTTGCATAATGTGAATCCGACTTCTGATTAACAAAGCTACGTTTGTGTTCTGAAGTTCTAGTTTGAAAACTTCTG
This sequence comes from Cynegetis impunctata, assembly GCA_030704885.1. Classification (NCBI taxonomy): domain Eukaryota; kingdom Metazoa; phylum Arthropoda; class Insecta; order Coleoptera; family Coccinellidae; genus Cynegetis; species Cynegetis impunctata. The sequence continues at coordinate 155,510 of JARQZK010005060.1, forward strand.
AAAGTTCTACCAATGTAAAACTTATCACAATCGCCACAGTTAATTTTATAAACTCCTGATTTATTATCTTTATGAACTTTGGATTTATTATTTTTTATATGATTTCCTAAATTATTACTGGTGCGATAAGCAATGTTAATGTTGTGCTTAGATAAGAGAGATTTGAGTTTTTTACTTGAATTTCCGATGAAAGTGAGGCTGTTATATTTGATATTATTTTTAGAAAGGGGGGTTAATCGCATTTTTGAAAAACTTTTTATCTATCATATTGTCTATAATATTGGGATCATAATTATTATTTACGGCAATTTGTTTAATTATATTTTTCTCGATGTTAAAATTGGCGTTTAAAAGTGGAATATTTACTAAACGATGTACAATACTATTGAAAGCTGCCATTTTGTGTTGGAATGGATGTAGGGAAGTACTATGTATGACGCTATCAGTGTGCGATAGTTTGCGAAAAATTGAAAAATTATGTTTGTTGTCTACTTTTGTTATTTTCAAATCCAAATAGTTAATTGAGTTATCTTTTTCCATCTCTAAAGTGAATTTTTTATTAGGGTATAAAGTGTTAATGAATGTTTGAAAGCAGTCTAATTGTCTAAGAGTACCAGTGAAACAACAAATAATATCATCCACATATCTAAACCAATATACGAATTGTCGACTAACAGTATGATTATGAATTGACTGTTCCAAATTATCCATGAATACTTCAGCCTACAAAGGGCTCAGAGTGTTTCCCATAATTAAGCCTTCAATACTGCTGTAAATCTTATCATTGAAACTACAATAATTCTGTTTCAGGCATAATTCCAAAAGCGACAATATATCTGATTTTATGAAAGGATTAACAAGATTGCTATTAAGTAACTTTTCTATAAGGGTTAAAGGAACCTTGAGCGTTATACTTGGAACAAGATTAACTACATCCCAGGACATAAATTTAGAATTGAGTGGCAAATGAATATTTTCAATTTTATTGACTAAATCGTTTTGATAGAGTTCAGAGAGTTTTGATAGAGTTCAGGCTGCAATTTACAATAATTTTGAATATATTCATCAGAAATGTCCATTGTAAAATCAATCAAATAAAAAACAATCTCTAATGATATCATTTTCACCAAAGCTGACAAAGGTAATACGGTTATCGCTTTGAATAATTGTGATTATTTACGTAAAACTTTAGATTTTTTTAACTCCATAATTATAAGTTACTTAAACATGATCCAACTAGTAAATTTCAGAAAAATTTAAAATTAGCCATCGATAACATTAATATTCTTATACAAAATTAAGACAAGTATAAACTCATTATTTCAAATCCTTTGGTACCACAACTTTACTCTTCAATTAAATTACACAAACCAGGCTATCCAATCAGACCCGTAGTGTCATTCACTACAGCACCTTCAGTGTTTTTGTCGCAGTTTCTAATAGAAATAATTCAAAATTATTGTAAATTTCAGCCTAAATTCTCTATCAAAAACTCTTACGATTTAGTCAATAAAATTGGAAATATTCATTTGCCACTCAATTCTAAATTTATGTCCTGGGATGTAGTTAATTTTTTTCCAAGTATACCCAAGGTTCCTTTAACCCTAATAGAAAAGTTACTCAATAGCAATCTTGTTAATCCTTTCATAAAATCAGATATATTGTCGCTCTTGGAATTATGCCTGGTACAGAATTATTTTAGTTTCAATGATAAGATTTACAGCAGTATTGAAGGCTTAATTATGGGAAACCCTCTGAGCCCTTTCTTGGCTGAAGTATTCATGGATAATTTGGAACAGTCAATTCATAATCATACTGTTAGTCGACAATTCGTTTATTGGTTTAGATATGTGGATGATATTATTTGTTGTTTCACTGGTACTCTTAGACGACTGGACTGCTTTCAAACATTCATTTACACTTTACACCATAATATAAAATTCACTTTAGAGATGGAAAAAGATAACTCAATTAACTATTTGGATTTGAAAATAACAAAAGTAGACAACAAACATAATTTTTCAATTTTTCGCAAACCATCGCACACTGATAGCGTCATACATAGTACTTCCCTTCATCCATTCCAACACAAAATGGCAGCTTTCAATAGTATGGTACATCGTTTAGTGAATATTCCACTTTCAAACGCCAATTTTAACATCGAAAAAAATATAATTAAACAAATTGCAGTAAAGAATAATTATGATCCCAATATTATAGACAATATGATAGATAAAAAGTTTTTTAAAAATGCGATTAACCAGGTGTACGCCCCCCTTACTAAAAATAATATCAAATATAACAGCCTCACTCTCATCGGAAATTCAAGTAAAAATCTTAAATCTCTCTTATTTAAGCACAACATTAACATTCCTTATCGCACCGGTAATAATTTAGGAAATCATATAGGGCGAGTTGTACCAACAGTCGGCTAAACCTGGTTTATCTAACCATAGGGTTAAATTTAACAAAAGTTTAAACCGGTACGTGTTGTACCAGTGGTGTTTTCGTGCAGATTTGTTAATCAATCATTTTGAAAGGTTGGTATCAATGAATGTTAGACGAATGAACTACTGTAGAGTAAATTACTTACGTTTTGCCAATGAAAAATATAAAAGAAGAATTTTTAATGCGATTCTAACCCTCAGCTTCCAGTTCACAATCTCAGTTCCTGAAGTGTTTTTTTATTTTTGAATATTGTTTTATTTGACTAAAAATGAATAAAAATAAAAAAGGTCAGAAAAGTCTCCCACAACTTGTAATATACAGCCAGTTGCCAGATACCGAAGAGTTACAAGAACCATCTCTTCTGGGGACAGTGCATGGTTCCTAAAAAGTAGATACTACTCAACTGAATCTTCTCTGTTTTGTACTGAATACATTGATAATTTGGAACTTTACTATTATAATCGAGACTATTATTAACCATTACTTTCAAATAAAATAAATTTATTAATAACACATAGGTACCTATTTGTAATAGACATACTTTTAGTACCTTATGTCTGCCGATACTTCTAATACCAACATATTAACAGTATTTTTAGATAGTCTAAATCTATTCAAAAATTCCTGGTCATTCCATTCTGTAAAATGGTTAGTTCGTCGCCGAAAGTTTTGTGGGCGTCTCGGATATACTTGTAAATTTACAAGTTCATTAAAATCTTCGTCATCACTAAAATTCAGTATATCGGGATATTCCATTATATTTGGTAAAAATAAAAAAATTACAGAATCCGCTCTGTTGAACAAATTTTTTAGGTTAGAAAACTAGAGTTATTATTTTAACCACTCATTTTTGGGCGGTTAACAAACCCGTTGGCAAAACTCTGGTTACCCACTGATCCAGTCTGGTACAACACCCATTTTGCTTAAACCATTAGTTATGTTTTAAACCTTGTTGGTACAACTCGCCCATAAAAAATAATAAATCCAAAGTTCATAAAGATAATAAATTAGGAGTTTGTAAACTTAATTGTGGCGATTGTGATAAGTTTTACATTGGTAGAACTTTCAGAAGTTTTCAAACTAGAATTTCAGAACACAAACGTAGCTTTGTTAATCAGAAGTCGGATTCACATTATGCAAACCATTTAATCCAAGAAAATCACACATTCAATTTCGATTTTAAAATATTAAATACTGAAAGTAAGGGAATTTCTTCTTTTCTTAGAATCATTACAGATAAATAAATACAAGCATTCCGGTCTCCTATTGAATAGCCAAATCGATCATACTTCAAGCCCCCTTCTTAATATTTTCAAAATTACCGAACTACCTGACTAGCAGTTCAGAACTGGTTTTTCCTTTTCTAATAATTATTTGTAACCATCTTTGTATTTACCCCTTCTACATAATTTGTCATTTCTTGTTTTCGATATAACAGAGAATCATAGTTAGTTTGCCATTAGCATCTGAAGAAGGTGAACAACGAGGAAACAGAACGTACCTACTAGTCACACGGAAAACTAACCATATATTGCCTCTTTTATGAAAAATAGTACAGAATACACAGATCAGTATCTCAACCCCATATCCAATCATGCAGCTAACTAATGTATCTTAGGTACATTACAGAGCGCTGTCGATAAACTGAGGTACATTTTGTATAAACAGGTGTCAATGACAGACGTCTAGAATTACAATACAGAAAAAGGCAGATTGCTCATATAAAAAACTTTCAGATTGTCAACATCATCAAACAAAACTAAAATGACTGTTCGAATAGAATACCAGTTATAAATTTAATGTACTAAGTATGAAAATAATCTCTGAAACACAGATCAAACTGCCAACAGCTTTCAAGCTGTACAGAAATTTAAGAGATATCAACAAAAATCAACCACAATATACCTACTGCGCCGGAAATTTTTTAAAAATTTTTATTTAATTCTTTTTTATATTCTTCAATTGCCTGGAAATTCGGTTTTGTATTAATTATTATAAGTTTCCAACAAGGTTAAAATCTAGAATAACTTTTAAAATATTTTGCTAGGTAATGGTGGGTATCCACTAAAATTGTTGGCAACTTTAGTGTTTCCAACTGTTTGAAACTCTTCAGAAAGTCGCCAACTTTTGTTTCTATTGTGTCTACACCGAGTTGAAAACAATGTGAGAAACATTTTAGTTGACAACAAGCTGTCGCCACCATCGGCAATGTCTTCGACTGACGATGATATTACGCAAGCTAATTCGTTCGACCACGTGACATGGTACTGTTTCGAACAAATGTTTTCAACTTAAAGAGTATTCACAGAGCAAGAAAATATCTGCGACAAGCGTATTCTTTTGATGTCTACCTCCAAAAATTGAAACACTGTTTCCAACATTTGTTGCCATCTTTTGTTGCTAACACGAGGTAATTACGGAAACTTTTGTCACCAACACGTGTTGATAACACAAAAGTTGGCAACTTCTCTTCATGGGATAAACACCATTATACACCTCTCTCTTAATATCGTCTTCGATTAAAAATCAAACTAATGAATGGGTAGCTAATTACCTAATATTTTCATTCGAATTTAAATATGTGCTACTGAAACACAAAGTTAACACTTTAAATCTCACTCAAAGAAGAAATAACTGAAAAATGTCATTTACTTAAACTTTAACTTAAATGTCCTTTTGAATTGTTTTTTCCTCTTGTTGGTGCGTATCAGGTTTGAAATCTTGTGTAAAATATTTTCAAGGAGAATAACAACGCTGCAGTAGGATATTAAATGGTAGGAGTCACAAAGAGAATAATTCATAAAAATTGTTTTTCCTCAGAATTACCGAGAACACAGAACCAACAAATTCACACAGACCTGTTCATAAATAAACGTTAGCATCTGTTTTATTTGGAAGAAAACTCATTTCACTTCAAGGGCAGAATTGAAGGTTTTCTTTCTGTTCACTGTCAAGTAGGTTTTTGGATCAGTTTTTATGAGGGGGGTTCTTTTTATCCATTCATGAGATGAAGCCAAATCTGAATAGCCAATTCTGAAAGAAACTCCAATGTTTCGAGAAAATTGGGGATTTCGCTTTATAGAAAGTAATGATAGTATGATAAATAATGATAAACGGTTAGTAGATTTGTCAAATAGTAAGAATATCCACAACTACCAAATTTAGTAGACGACTTAATTTTTTGAAATATGTACGCCAATAACAAGTGATCATAAAATGAAGAGATATGCAATAAAAATGTCAGGGATGCCGTAAAGACTATTTTTATTTTTTATTTCAAGGGCCATACAGTACAGTTTAATGCCGATACCAAACGACCAATGGGCTTGAAACTATAGCATTAACGAATATATTTATACCAGCATATTAAACCATATACAGGGTGATTCATTAAGGGTGGCGACCGGCCGTATCTCGGAAACCGTATGTCCTAGAATTTGGGGAAAAAAATTCTTATATGAAAATCTGCCCTAAAAAAATGATTAAAAATGTTTTTGAGTCGATAGTTTTCCGCTAGGTGGCGCAATCTACCACTTATAAAATATAATTGGATTTTTCACGAAATATTCCCCAATTTAGGCTGGTAAAAAATATCAACTTTAGAAACTACTGTCCTAATTCTACAACTTTTGTTAAAGTCATTTTTTTGTAATACCTATTCTGAAATGGTGGGGGAAGTTCTCTTTCTTTGACATAAAAAAGACTATAACTCAATAATGCATGAACCGATTTTCGAAAACATAGACTCTATGCAAAGAGTATTGAATATAGATTTCAGTAATAAATAACAAAAACACTCTTAATTTTCCAATCGGCAACTAGAGGGCGTTATCTAACACCTAGCTCTATTTATGATTTTTTTTGAGAAATTTCGAATGCAATGCTATAAATCTAACTAGCTAACAAAAAGCCAAATTTGATGACTTATTGACCTGTCAAAACCGCGAACTGATATCTCTTTTCATTCCAAAGATATTGGCATTTTTTGATGAGAGTTGGTGATTGTTGGCTCGCCCTGTAAGGTGGAAGAGAAATTATGTTTCTAAAATTGTAAAAAAATTACAAGTAGAAACGCATCATGAAAATATTTACTAACATTACATAATGAAACAAAACTAGTCCGGTCAAATTAGACCAAAAAATAGGAGTGAAGTTACAAAAATTCGCACCCAGCTGAAAATTAGTAGGATTGTTCAAAACATCATTATAAATGAAATCTGGAAAAGTCCTCATCGATCCGATACGTGCAAAAAATTTACTCGGGTCGAATGTCACAAAAATGGTTTTTTTGCGATTTTCAGCAAAGCATTGAGTTTTATCATGGAATTAGTCTAGACAAAAATTGTAGATCACCTAATTATCTATAAAAAACGTTTGAAGAAATTTCTTCTTCAGAGCCACCGTTTTTGAGATCAACGATTCAGAAAGTTGAAAAAAAAAACACTAGCTCAAAGGTGGCGTTGAAACGTGCATATTATGATGATAACAACTCTTTCAACTTTTTGAATCGTTATATCTCAAAAACAGCGACTCTAAGAAAAAGTATTTTGAAATTTTTTATAGATAATTATCTGATCTACAATTTTTGTCTAGGCTAATTCCATGCTGTTGTGTAATAATATGATAGGGATGCATTTTATAATCCCTTAATATTCTTTGCATCAAAGAATAATTCAATCCTAGATCTCCTGCAATTTTTCGAATAATCAAATGGGGTTCAGACTTAACTAACGCCAATACGTTAATAACATTTTCTTCATTGCGACTTCTACGTATCCTATTTCTTAATGCGACAGGTTGAACATTGCCGGTTTCTCGCAATCTTTGTGTCAATATTTTGAATAATTTCCGAGAATGACACCGTCTTTCAGGATATCGTATCGCATACTCCCTTTCAGCAATTACTTCATTTTGTAGACTTTCAAAATATACACTGACCATATCATATGTCTCTTCATTTGAATAAAAAGGCATTATAAAAGAGTTAGTTTGCAAACAGTCAGAATAAATTTGACAGCAATAAAAACTTTAAAGTAAACAATCATAAAACATTAGTGTCATTTCCATAGGTAACTTGCTGACTTTTGAAACATCTATCTCTCAACAGTTTAACATCATTCGCAATATTGCAGCTCGTCCATGAACATAAAACTATAAGAGACCGTTTGAGAGATTTGGGATTGAATTTTTACCCGAAAATTTTTATCCGAAATAGTTCAAAGCAAATACTGGCAAGCATTTTGAGTATAATATAATGAGATAGTGGGAGCGTTTTGTAAATTTGTGTTATAAGTAGCTCCCTTAGTTTTGTTTCATTATGTAATGTTAATAAATATTTTTGTGATGCGTTTCTACTTGTTATTTTATTTTCAAAACAATTTAAGCAATATAATTTCTCTTCCACCTTACAGGGCGAGCCAACAATCACCAACTCTCATCAAAAAATGCCAATATCTTTGGAATGAAAAGAGATATCAGTTCGCGGTTTTGACAGGTCAATAAGTCATCAAATTTCGCTTTTTCTTAGCTAGTTAGATTTATAGCATTGCATTTGAAATTTCTCAAAAAAAAATCATAAATAGAGCTAGGTGTTAGATAACGCCCTCTAGTTGCCGATTGGAAAACTAAAAGTGTTTTTGTTATTTATTACTGAAATCTATAATCAATACTCTTTGCATAGAGTCTATGTTTTCGAAAATCGGTTCATGCATTATGGAGTTATAGTCTTTTTTATGTCAAAGAAAGAGAACTTCCCATACCATTTCAGAATAGGTAATACAAAAAAATGACTTTAACAAAAGTTGTAGAATTAGGACAGTAGTTTCTAAAGTTGATATTTTTCACCAGCCTGAATTGGGGAATATTTCGTGAAAAATCCAATTATATTTTATAAGTGGTAGATTGCGCCACCTAGCGGAAAACTATCGACTCAAAAACATTTTTAATCATTTTTTTAGGGCAGAATTTCATATAAGAATTTTTTTTCCCAAATTCTAGGACATACGGTTTCCGAGATACGGCCGGTCGCCACCCTTAATGAATCACCCTGTATATATATATATATATATATATATATATATATATATATATATATATATATATATATATATATATATATATATATATATATAACCAATAATAACCGTGGTGGTATTAGGGGGTAGTGGGCAACGCAATCACCCGGATCTACGCTCTTGAAGGTCTCATGATACAACCCGAGTAGAAATTGGTTAATGTTCAAAACTTTTTATTTTATCCTTAGCTATTAGTAGTAAAACAATAAAATAAATTTCATTGATTACTAGTTGAGTTAATATTAATTTTGATCAATAAAATTTTTCATTTAGCTTTAATCAATATTCCATTTTAGACATTAAAGTTTTCGAATTTTTGGGCAATATTTTATATATATTTCGATGAATATTCCATAGTTTTCAGCCAATGACAAACGCAAACGAATGCATTAATGAAGTCAATAATTTACAGATATTTCAAAAATAATTTAAATAATTAGAGCAATTATCCTTCATACTTTATCTAGACCTGAAGTAACTACGTGTAAATACAAGTCAGGTGTTTTCATGATAAAATAATGAAAAATACTCATTACTGGATTATCTTGACTACACTCGGGACGTTCTTCGTGTTAAGCAACTGTCAATTATTAAATATAATGTTTTTTAATACAAATACCTATAGCTAAGTTCAAATATAATTCTAATTAGACCTGTGTCGATCGTGATTGATCGAATCTTTTTGATTCGATCGCTACCTATAGACGAGTGATCGAATCACGAATTTCTAAAAGACCCGATCTTATTTAACCCGATCCCGATTTACTTGACAAGACTAACCAAATTGCACTTTATTTTCATATATTTTTACACAACAGTATATAACTAATTGCTTGCTGATACAATCGTTTACATGCTTTCATTCATCGCACTCTTTATCGTGTTGTTTTGAATTTTGACACGTAATCCAAAAGGAACCGATTTGTTCAGGAACGCTCGCGTAGAAGAGTCGCGACATGTCGATCTCTCAGTCTGTTGGGTCGCGAACTCGATCGATCGCGTCGTGATCGAGATCGAATTCAGTTTGAGATCGAATCAGTGACATGCTGATATATTCGTTACAAACCGCGACCGGTGACCCAAATGATCGAAATGATCGAATCTTTTCAACTCGATCACCATACGAGTGGGTCATGATCGACCCGGGTCTCAACAAATGATCGATCGGCACAGGTCTAATTCTAATGGCTTTTTAGACGTCGAAAGCGAGTTTGAATAATTATATAATCGCAGTCATAGAACAGCTGAGTAAATCATTGTGATACTGCAGAGGCCAAGGATATGATAATGGAGCATACATGTCTTGTGGCCAAGCAAAATCTCGGTTTGATTTGCTTAAAAGGATGTACACTCTGTTTTTCGTCTAAAGTCAGAGACGGGCTATTTCAAAAGTACATATACAATTCTTATCGCTAATTCCACTTTTCGAAACTCTATGGGAATGCTGGGTAGAGTTAGTTAAAGTATTTAAATACCAAATAAGCAATATAATTAAGTGATGTTTTCATGCAGATTACACAGCAAATTTTCAAATGGTTAGTGAATGTCATTCTATAGAAAACGAAATATTTACTTACGAATGAATAGTTGAATAGATATTATGAGTAAAATTACCTTTTTTTCCTTAAGCTTGGTTATTTTCTCGTTACGAAACCCCAAAACTCGTTTTTAAAATTTTTGTGTGTGTCAGTTTGTACGTGTTAATCTGGGAAACCATCAACATGCTTCTGACGAGACTTTCTTTTCAAATGTTAATCTAGGTCTAGGTAATTCTGGAAATATTTATGGTTACTCCATAATAATTGAAAAACCGTGGAAATTAAGAGCAAAATTTAAATCAAGAATCTGTTACCTACTTCTGCTTAAACGATGCTTTCGAGACTTCGCACCGCATTTCGTTTGTATAAAAGTACAACATTGAATAAATATCAACGTCCAGAGTGTTTGAGAACACTATCTAGTATTCGGAAGATCTCGAGTTCAAACTGGTCTGGTATGAGTTTTTCTCAAAGGTTTAATCACGATGTAGGTAAGTAGTACATGCTTGTAAACTTGGTTGGGCTTGTCACGTGAAAATTGCATTTTTTTTCGTGATTAAAGGATCATCCGCTAACTTCTATTTCAACTGTTCAATAACTTGTTACTTTTGTAATTATTTAATAAGTATAATTGTTTGATGTCTAATACGTTTTTAATTATTTCATTCTTCTATTTAATTTATCTCTCTTTTAGTCGACAGTAAGAACACTTTTTTTTAAATCAATTTTTGGTCCAAATAGAAATCGTATTGATACGTAGTGGAACATTTTTATACCAATCTTTAGAATTTGTGTTTTTCCAAAAGAGGTTTGGAGTTAAAAAAAAGTCGATCGGATGTTATGTGTTCATTTCTTTTTTGTAAAAGTAATTTTCGTAATCTAACGGGACAAACACTTTCATTCATCTCATTCTTTGTTAACCATTTGCTGTTTGTCAATTTTTTCGATCCACCTTGTGCCGTCTTCGAAAATATTGAATTATATTCATATCTATTTGTTGGAATTCCATCGTGATTTTTTTCTTCTTTGAAATGGTATATTTTATAGTTCGCAGCTTTTCCTCCCCTCCAAGCTAATTCATAAGAAGCTATATGAAAGAATCTTTTTTGTAGCCCTTCTGGTTCTTCTATAATCCACAATTTTGCCATTTTTAGTATATCTTTTTTGTCCAGTGTTTCAGAACATACCTTCCTTTTCTCTGGAATAGCTTGTAATTCTTTCCGTTTACTATTTCTCGCATCACGAACTTTTTCAAAAGTTATGTCGACAAAAGGATTAAATTTAATATTGTACTCATTGAAATATGTTTCTTGTACCATCTTCGCAGTCGAATTCCAAATTGATTTAACAGCATATCCTTTGTAGTCATCTCCATTTTGCTTTTAGCAGGTTTTCACTTTGAAAACCTGCTTATTAAAATGGGTGCGATTAGCAAAGTTGGACCTAGGACCAAGATAGTTTTTCGTTTTATGACTTTATATATATATATATATATATATATATATATATATATATATATATATATATATATATATATATATATAATATATATATATATATATATACATAATATATATATATATATATATATATATATATGAATTTAACAATGAAACTATTTTGTCTTCAAATTCCCAAAATTATATTAATTAACGTACAACCGGTTTCGTTGTATATATATATATATATATATATATATATATATATATATATATATATATATATATATATATGTATATATATGATATATATATATATATATATATATATATATATATATATATATGATATATATATATATATATATATATATATATATACATACGATAGGTAGAATTTCTTGTGCTATATTTTATATATTTAAGGTGCAATTTTCTTCGGTTTAGAGCACAGTAAAACTTTAGGTATTCAGATTTTATTACTTTTAATCCTTGTAATCAACATATGTTTCGGCGTATATAAGCCTTTTTCAAGATTATAACTTAGGTATGGCTGGGACATTTACATTAGTTTATCTCTAATCAACATATCATCAACTTATTTATAACAACGCTATGAAATACATTTATAACAACGCTATGAAATACATAAGATCCAATGTATTTCATAGCGTTGTTATAAATAAGTTGATGATATGTAGATTACAGATAAACTAATGTAAATGTCCCAGCCATACCTAAGTTATAATCTTGAAAAAGGCTTATATACGCCGAAACATATGTCGATTACAAGGATTACAAGTAATAAAATCTGAATACCTAAAGTTATACTGTGCTCTAAACCGAAGAAAATTGCACCTTAAATATATATATATATATATATATATATATATATATATATATATATATATATATATATATATATATATATATATATATATATATATATATATAATAATAAATATTTATATATATATATATATATATATATATATATATATATATATATATATATATATATATGTATATGTTCGTATGTATGTGCTTATGTATTTTAGCGTTAACAGGCGCAATTTTCAAGCAATAGGATTGAAAGTTTGTAAATAGGTAGTTTCGTATGATATCTTAGATGGGATTGTTTTTGGTTCGAATTGGTTGAGGGGTTGACCTCTACTGGGGGGAAAATAAATCTTGTTTACACGATAATGGTCGCAATTTTGGAGCAATAGGGTTGAAAGTTTGTAAATAGGTAGTTTCGGATGGTATCTTTGCTGGGATTAGTTTTGGTTTGAATTGGTTTGGGGGTTTACCCCCTGGAGGAAGAAATAAATCCTGTTTACATGATAAATGGCGTGATTTTGGAGTAATAGGATTGAAAGTTTGTGAGTAGGTAGTTTCGTATGATATATTGAATGGAATAGGTTTTAATGCGAATTGGTTTGGGGGTTGACCCCGCAGGGAAACACGATATAAGGCGCAATTTTGGTACCATAGGGTTAGAACTTTGTAGATAGGTAGTTTCGTACGATATCATGGATGGTATTCATTTCTATATGAATTGGTTGGAGGGTTGGCCCCCCGGAGGAGGAATTAAATATTGTTTACATGATAAAGGGCGCAATTTTATAGTTATAGGGTTGAAAGTTTGCGAGTACGTAGTTTCGTATGATACCTTGGATGTGATTGGTTTTGGTACAGATTGGTTGATCCCCCGGGGAGGAAATAAATATTGTTTACACATTCGAGAGCGCATTTTTTTTTAATATGGAAAAAATAATTAATTGAATATATTTTTTGAACTGGATACGTTATGAAAACCTGCTCTTCTAATGCAGCTCGCTGCGATAGAGTTTTTTTATATTATAGGTCCAATCCTTCAATATATTTGATACTTCGTGTAATGGAGTTATTTCTGACAATTTATTCATACTTTCGGACTTGACCAAACTCCATAAATTGTCTCCAGAGTGACGCTTTCGTCTTTTTGTAGATTGTGATATAGATTTCTCGATATTTGTCGTAAGTTGCTCAGTCGAAACTTCACCAAAATGACTCATCTTTTAGGTTTTTATATCAACAAAGTTAAATAATCACCACTGACATCCACGGATACTAGATATAGTCTTGTTATGTGGAACAGGCGTTTTTATCGGTGCTAAAAAAGGATGCACCTTTTTTATCGCTGCCAATCTGACAAAAATGTCATCGTTAAATAGTACATTTTATATAGGAGTTAATTTATCAGGATAAAAATTTACTCAAGCACGAGGGAAGCAAAGTTGGAGGTAATCGCTAGTATGAAATGAAGTTAGAAATTCTTTAATTTACTCAGTACTTATTGACTTAAATATTAATAGATGAAGAGTTTCAAAGGTTTGCTGATCGGGATGATTATTGAAAAAACCAATTCAATAATATGCCGACGTTTCGTTTATTTCTGTAAACTTCATCAGGGCTCTGAAATAAACATATAAATGGCCATACTATAAAATATAGTAAATTCTAAAAAAACACAAATGGAATGTTTATATAACTACGGATAGTGTACATCGACTTATGACTTTACACACATTTATTGATAGTGAAAATGATTATGATATAAAAAGATAGTTAGTAGGTACATTAACTCACATCATTAGTTGGCGTTTTCCGTCAGAATGTAAAGTAAATTTTTCATGAATATAATGGAGAATATAGCAACAATTAATACTTCCGATGATCGGTGTGAACTGATTGATTGATTGAACGACATTCGTACAAACGTTGGTGCGACAGATGTTAGTCGAGTTATGTTTTTTTCAATCAAGTAGTAAGTATGCTACGCTTAAATTTTCAAAATCAGTTCTTCGATTATTTGCTAGTGGTTCTTCTTTTATGGAAAACATTTCATGTTGTAAACGTTTTTTTAAATTGTTTCGTTTCCCCATTATTTTCAGGTCGTTTAGTTCAAAACAATGCTCTTGCGAAGAATGTTCAGCTAAAGCTCTGTTGTTTTCTTTTCTTTTTAAAGGATTATGAATGTTGATTATATCTCTCTCATGTTCTTGTATTCTTAGTTTTGAGTAATCATTTAATGTTTTTTTTCACTATCAATGAATGTGTCATAAGTCAATGTACACTATCCGTAGTTATAAGAATGTTCTATTTGTGTTTTTTTTTAATTTACTATAATTTATATAGTATTGCCATTTTCATGTTTATTTCAGAGCGCTGAGGAAGTTTACAAAAATAAATGAAACGCCGGCAAATTATTGAATTGGTTTTTTTTTAATAATCATCCCGACCAACAAACCTTTGAAACTCTTCATCTATACTACATTGGTCGTTATTTCCACATTAACATATTAAATATTAGCACTTCAGCATGGATAGACACAACAAGATAATGAATAACAGAAAAAAACAAATCAAGTTTTTCTACATCAGATGTTCAGATGCAGTTTTGCGTAATATAAATGGGGAGCCTTCAATTGATTCATTTGAACCATTCGATTGGTATTATCATATTATCGACAAGAGAATTTCTCCTTCGACTGATTTTAATTTATCAGTGTTCCCCATAAATAAAACTCGAGTACTGATAGGTCTGGAAAGCGAGGTGGCCAAAAGTTTGGGCCATTGTTGGCTATCCATTGTTCATGAAATATGATTTCCAGATAACTATTTACTAAATGGGCATTATATGGAGGTTCCCCCATAATGTTGATACGAAAGGTTTCGAAGATTAGCCAGGGCCAAGTTGTCTTAATATTCAATTCCAAAATTCATGTGATTCTGTTTTGGAGGATATGGTGTTACAAATGTATCACATGTTCTTGAAATAACTTTATCACATTGTCCATGAATAATAAATAAGTTTGAATAATCTTCGTTTGTATAATTTAACCAGGCTGTCATTACGATGATTTGAAATATCAAATACGATCGTGGCTATCCTAGATCTTATTGTTCACTGTTGATTAAATGCAAAATCACCATATAAAAATATAAAATTGGCAATATTTCGAAACTTAAAAATTTTAGGTATAAATAACCTTTTACGAAGTAACCTCAATTTATGATGCTTAATACTACAAAATAAGGAAAATGGGGGGTTTCCATTTAAAAAAAAATTGATGTTTATCAGTTTTCTCAATCTCATTTTAGATTTTATTTTTTGAACACCCTGTATAATTAGTTATGCAAATATTATACAAAATATATTAGAGTAAGTCGTTCCCAATAAGAAATTCAACCCTGAGTAAGTAATGAGGTTTCTTTATAGGAACAATTGATAATTATATTAGGACTAGCAATCGTCATTTTTGACATAAAAACCTAAATATGTTTAAAACGCTTAGACTTAGGTATAGGACATGATGCATCTGCCTAGAATCTTATGTCGAATTCAAAAATGTAATAATATATAGGGTTTCCTATTTAAAATAAGCGACTTAGGGTATATTTGCGGTATAACCGAAAATGCCTAATGAATGAAAATATTTTAGCTGAATGGGCCCCAAGACATTTAGCCAGTTTCCAAAATTTAAACTATTTCCTTCATTGAGTTTCTGAGATATAAATCGATGCAGTTCCTGGTGGTCCACACTGTATATATATATATATATATATATATATATATAAATATATATATATATATATATATATATATATATATAATATATATATATATATATATATATATATATATATATATATATATATATATATATATAATATATATATATATATATATATATATATATATATATATATATATATATATATATATATATATATATATTATATATATATATATATATATATATATATATATATATATATATATATATATATATATATATATATATATATATATATATATATATATATATATATATATATATATATATATATATATATATATATATATATATATATATATATATTTATATATATATATATATATATATATATATATATATTATATATATGTATATATATATATATATATATGTATATATATATATATATATATATATATATATATATATATATATATATATATAAATTATGACTGCAGTTTCGTATTACTTCTAAATTTTAATTAAGAATATTTATAAAGTGCAAATTATATTATTTCTCATTTATAGTTAAAATCTATCATCATAGAGTAATGAACAAATTCATCCAATGTTTCATATATAATTTGAATTTGAGGATTTTGAACATTGAACATCTCTACAGCTACTTCTAAATCTGTTAGAAGGCTAAAGATTTGTAAGTGAATTCGGTTGAAGTTGGTGAGGTGCTATTATGAAATTTCAAATGTTTTCTCTCGGCGTGGCAATTTTGATGTTGAAATTTACGAATTCGTTTGTAAAAAAAAAACAAAAGCGAATGGAAAATACGACGTTAGTGAAGGATCCCAGCTGCTCACGCCTTCTTCTTTAATTTGTCTAATGTTGACAAAAATGGGCTACTTGTTAGTGAACAGTGGATCGCATACAGCTTTTCTTCTATTTTTGGGATGCTTTTGGCGAAATAATGAAACCAATTTGAGTGTTTGTTAATAAATGAATTAACTTTGGGTCAATAGCATTGTACACTTTCTAATAATTCTGTAGTGTTGTCTAAATATTGTCTAAACATTCAAGACTTCAACCCTTCCACCTCCTTTAAATAAAAATCGATTTTAGAATCAAGATCAGATTTCAATTTTTGAGAGAGAGAAACTAAGTCAGTAGTTTAAATTTTATCAACCTAATAATGTCAGATTTACTGGGTGAAAAATATCATCGTACACTGAACAAAGGTTCTATAAATAAATGTAAAATTAATTAAGAACGAAATAAAAAACTTATTTTCAAGAGATTTACAAAAGATTTATCACATTATGACTCACGTTTCGTCCCTAAAGAAACTTCTTCGGGCACTAGCACTCAAATTTATCAAAATGATTCTTGCGTATAACTTACTTATTGAGGAATTAGGTGAAGGTATTTTTTTAACTCTACAGTTCGGAACACCCGTTCGAATCGGCTTGTGGGCTTGTAAACACTGTACATAACTAAACTTCTTAATTTAAATAGAACCACTGAAACTCATAGTTATACACAAACATCCATAACTAACATAGGATTCGAACCCAGTACGCCAGCTTCACAGACGGTCATTCAAGTTCTGCTCCACAAGGTATGTGTAAGGTAGTTGTGGAACTCCCAGGCAGCTGTTTAAATTCTGTAGGAATTCGAAAATGGTAAGTTTTTAACCTTAAAAACTTACCTACTTGATCATTAATTATATTTCCATGATGTTAAAATTTGCTAATATCCTTTGTTTCCCAGAGGTTTTGTTTTAACCTTCACTCAATGAATGAATTATTTTAAATTGAAAATGATTACCACGATATTAATCATTTTTATGGAATTAATTTGAAACTGGTGCCAGAGTGAAAATATTCGAACAACACATCCAACTTGCTTAGATCAGCGCTGTACAACTGGCGGGCCGCGGGCTGCATCTGTCCCGGGAAGCTTTTTCATACGGCCGCGAGTTATATTAAACACATCAAATTTTGAAAAAATATCTGTATACATTTAAAATATAAAATAAAGAAAAATATGTGATTTTTAGATAGTACTTATAATTCAAACAAACAGCTTGAAATACTTCACTCTTGAAAATATAATTAGTTGCCACAACAAATATTGATATGGACATAAAATTGTTGCTCAACAACTACGGCCACAATGCTACTATACTCAGGCGTAATAATATTCTAATTTCATTGTGTTTTCATTATTTCTTGTTATGCATTATTTTTAAGAGTAATATTGTTTTGTCCGTTACTATGTGATATTTCATTTCAACAATAAATATAACGCAATATTTATTATGCAATAATATGAACTTTATTGTCGAAAAATTTTTATTATTCATTATTCTTTCGTATACAAAAAATAACTTTTCAGTTGACATATACTGACTTTTCATTTACCTATTCTTTTCGGCCCGAGAAATATTTCCTAAAAAAAAATGGCCGGCTGTCTAACAGTGGTTGGACAGTGCTGGCTTAGATGATTCTCTAGTTGTTGGATACGTCTATAGAAAATTCACTGACCCTTGCAGATGCAAAACAATTTCTCCTGAATTTTGATTTTGATGAAGTTCTGAAATTTAAAGTGAAATAGCTCATTTTGATGACGAAGTTTGATGACATTTAGAATCCGTTCAACGTTAAATTCTAATTAAATATAGAAGAATCAAAGTTATGAAAGCATTTGAATTGAAACTGCGTGGAGTGATAGAGCAGAACGCGTTGAACATTTAATTAAAACAACTCATAAACTCCTTATTTCCGAATCGTATTTCCAGTTATTATAAATATTGATTAGCTGTGTCATTTTTAGTTTCAAATATGTTATGGATAAAACTCTATCGCAGCAAGCTGCATTAGAAAAGCAGGTTTTCATACTGTATCTAGTTTGAAAAATTTATTTATTCAATTGAGATTTTTTTTTCTAAATTCAAACTAGCCTCTCGTCTATTGAGATTGCCAACTTTGAACCCTTTTGCTTCAATACGATTTATTTCCTCCCCTGTGGCTCAATCTCCTGACCAATTCGTACCAAAACCAATTCTATCCAAGATGACGTAGAAACTATCTACCTACCAACTTTCAAACCTATTGCTCCAAAATTGAGCCATCCATCGCGTAAACAAAATTTATTCATACCAATTCGTACCAAAAACAATCATATACAAGATATCATACGAAACTACCTACTCACAAAGTTTGAACCCCATTGCCCCAAAATTGCGGCCTTAATCGTGAAAGCAAGATTTATTTTCTCTCGGGGGGTCAACCCCCCAACCGATTAGAACCATAACCAATCCCATCCAAGGTATCATACGAAACTACCTTCCCACAAACTTTCAATTCTATGGCTCCAAAATTGCGATCTTTATCGTATAAACAATTTGAAAATACATAAGCACATATATATGTGTGCATATATAAATAACTTATATAAAATTCTCGTGTCACGGTGTTAGAAGTTAAACTCCTCCGAAATGACTCGACCGATTTTCTTGAAATTTTAGGTGCATATCGGGCAGGTCTGAGAATCAGCCTACATCTATTTTTCAACCCTCTAAATGCTGAGGGATTTTTGTTAAATTGCTATTATTATATTAATTTTTATTTTTTATTTTTCAGACAAAATTTACTGTTCTATTTTTTTTATGATACAGCATTCAAAAATACGTACAACCCTAAATTTCCACCCCTCTACGATCAACCCCTATTTTTTATTTGTTTAACTCCTCCGAAATGGCTCGACTGATTCTCATGAAATTTTGTATGCATATCAGTTAGGTCTGAGAATCAAACAAAATCTATTTTTCATCCTCCTAATTGTTGAGGGTGGTTTAACCCTCAATTTTTTTTTTCAGACAAAATTTTCTGTTCTATTTTTTTATGATACAGCATTCAAAAATACATACAACCCCAAGTTTTCACCCCTTTACGATCAACCCCTATTTTTTATTCGTTAATTTCTTTCGAAATGGCTCGACCGATTCTCATGAAATTTTGTGTGCATATCGGTTAGGTCTGAGAATCGGACAAAATCTATTTTTCATTCCCGTCAATGTTAAAGGTGGTCCCCTCAATTTTTTATTTTTCAGATAAAAATTTTTGTTCTATTTTTTTATGATTCACAAATACATACAACCCTAAATTTTCACCCCTGTACGATCAACCCCTATTTTCATTTGTTGTTCAGGAACTTATTATTTTCAGTTTGTCATGACTTAGAATAAAAATTTCATTTGTTTAATTTTATCCACAGATACAATAGAGTTGCAAGATGGTAATCGAAAATAACGATAGTCAGTCTGAGGATAAGTCGTAATATATTTTTCATACCCCTAAGTCACTAGGGTGGTCCACCCCAAACATTTTTATGAATTTTTTGAAAAAAATTTCTCATTTTTATTTTATTTATGATGTTGCATCAAAAAATACAACTTAAAATTGTCACCCTTCTATCAACAACCCATATTTTGGAATAACCATTTTAATATTCAAACAAAGTTTGCCGGGTCAGATAGATATAATGATAGATAGGTAGATAACTATCTAGATAGATAAAGAGATAGATAAAATGATAGATACATATTTAGATAGATAGAAAGATAGATAGATGGAAAATTATCTATATAGATACTAGATAGTTAGATAGATAGAGATATATCGGCAGATAGATGAGTAGATAGAAGGATAGATATAGAAGTAATTTATATGGCAGAACAACGTTTGCTGGGTCAGCTAGTATATATATATATATATATATATATATATATATATATATATATATATATATATTTAATATATATATATATATATATATATATATATATATATATATATATTTATATATATATATATATATATATATATATATATATATATATATATATATATATATATATATATATATATGTTTCGCTCTGAACCTCCTCGATTATCAAATTTAATTGAGAGGAAAAATATTAGATATATATAAACTCTTTTTGGGTGACTTTTATAAGGGCACTGTGTGCTGGGAAACTTTCAGTAAAAAACAGTTTAAAACAGCCGAAAATACAAATTTATTACTCTGAATCTTACAATTTATGAACTCATCTTAATACCAGGCTAAAGAAACCAGGCTGAAAGAACATCTAAAAAACGGACAATCAGCATTTAGGGAACATCTAGAGTCAAAAGGACATAACATCTCATCCTCTTTCAAACCAAAAATTCTTCATTAGTGTGAAAAAGGTATGAAAATGAACTTCCTGGGAGCTATGGAAATAAATAAACTCCAAAAATCCCATAATTACATTCTTCTCAATGACCAGTTAGACTTAAACCACTCCCCACTGTTAAATCTCTGATAATTTGGACCCATCGATTTTATTTTACCACCCCCAAGTACCGAACCGAAATACTTATATTTTCAAGCGATGTCTTTGCAATTATGTATTCAGTCTTGATAATGCTGTAAAAGGCGAAACTAGTCGAATAGAAGTTATTTTCATTTTGTGGTTTTTAGACAAGTTGTTTTCTTAATATTTATTTTTAATATGAAAACTAAGTCACATTCGGTTGTACAAATGTTGAAATAAAATTGAAACGCACTAGATTTGGAGACATTTTTGTTAAATTGCTATTATTTTTCAAAACGAAGGCTATTTACCACAGTTGAAATCATTACGAAATAATTCTAGAATAATTTCCTGAAGTCTCTGAGAATAGTCAAATAATTAAAACAGTTTTTCGTTGTGGAAGATTCCAATAACATATTTTAAATTTAAAAGGTTAAATGTCAAATTTCATGTTTCCTCATATAAATTAAGTCAGTTTCTTCAAAAATTAGATATGCAGATATTGAAGTAACAAGCAAAAAGTTGAGATTTACACAATACAAATCAAATTGGAAATTTCAAGGATTCAACCAATCTTGATTGTTATGGTCGGCAACTCTATTGCGCTTTTTCGAACCTATGTTTTTTATATCTCGATCGCCAGATATGTTTTATTATTTCCAAAAGTGGACTTATATCATGATTACTCGCAGGAAGAAATATAAAAGCGTCCTGGGACAAAAAACAAATATTCATTAGTCAACGAAGGAAATCAAGAATATTTAAAAAGTGATTAGTCAGAATCACGAATACGATGAGAATTTGATTCATTAAAACAGTATTTCCCAACGTGTAGCGTACGCCCCACGGGCATTTTGACTGTCCAGGGGGGGCAATTCGATTGATCGGGGGCAATGAAAAAAATTATCTTTCAGAATCTCAGTTTAACCACATGATAGTTCTTAGTCGCCTCTCAGGCGAAAAACAATTTATCAAGAGGAAATTTCAAGTTTCCAGATGAGATGTTTTTTCTTCTTACATATATTTATAAATATGTAAGATACATTGATTAAGCTGATTGTACTGAAGAAATGTTATTTTGCAAACAATTGAAAGGCAGCACTAACTCTAAAGATATATACATATATATATATATATATATATATATATATATATATATATATATATATATATATATATATATATATATATATATATATATATATATATATATATATATATATATATATATATATATATATATATATATATATATATATATATATATATATATATATATATATATATATATATATATATATATATATATATATATATATATATATATATATATATATATATATATATATATATATATTGTACTTTAAGAAGTTACTTGGATACCTTAGGCTGGTCAATCTAGGCAGGTTCATACAGGTGGGGTAGAAAAAATTAGTAACAAAGTGATCCCTGCTGTAATGAGTAGTCAATGGGGTCCTTGTTAATCCCTCAAAAATCGCACTTTGTCGCATTGGTGAAACATGGAAAAAAATGGCCGCCATCTTAATTTTTTTGGAATTTATTGAGTATTTCGTAAAGTATGCATTATATCAAAAAAACTCAAAATACTTTTTTTATAGAGAATCAAAAGTTACTAATAATGAATTTCAAGTCTTTTGATCGAAGAACATAGAAGTTATTGACATTTATATAATTTGCAATACGGGTTTTTTTTTAAATTTGATTAATATCTGAAATGGTTAAAGCTATGTGTATACCCAATTTCCCAAATAAGTTTTTTCAAGAAAAAACTCAGTAAAAATATTAATAGACTTCCATTATCTGAAGAAAGTATTGAAATTTTAGAAAATCTTCATAAAAATCCAGTGCTACATGAACTTAAAAACAATATCCTACTCAAACAGATTCAAGCTGAAATAGAAGACAAACTAAAAGCCCATTCTGAATTTAGCAGGACAGGGAAACTGTGGGTTAATTACTTAAAGTTAGTAAGTTCAATGAAACTCTTTATTATGGCTGAAAGATCTGGTATTTGGTCGCCTCATGTGTATTGCTTTAAACTAATGATCCCTGTATTTTTTGCTGCAGGCCATATAAATTATGCAAAATGTGCACTCCTATATGTTATTCAAATGCAGAAATTAGAATCCTTGGATTCCAGTGAATATGAAAATTTTGTTATCAAAGGACTATGCACAATTCGTAGAACAGACCGATTTTTTTCCGGAACCTGGGCCGATATGATAATCGAACAAAGCCTAATGAGGGCCATGAACACCCAGGGTGAAATGACCCAAGGTTAGGGGCTTATAGATTCCTCTTAGGCTAGATGGATTTCTAGCATGTCGTCATGTATTCCTGTTTGTAATGCCTTAGAGGACTTTACTGGGGTAAGATCATCATCATCCAATCAACATGTAATTGAGTAAGTAATTACTTGGTTAGAGGATCATGGTCCTTTTAAGTGTACTGAATTCATGTCTCTTTCATCTGGTATTATTGCATCTTTATCTGTAAATTGTGATCAAGCATGCGATATTGGCGCAAACATCTTAAATAAAAAAATTGGTGAAGAAATTACCGAAATAAAATGTAAAAGGTCGGAAAATATTAAAAACTTTGCACAAATGAGCAACAGAATCAGAATTTGTCAAAAGTACATAGACATAAATCCCATGCAGCTATTTAATAGAATTATTTGCTCGAGTAAAATTGAACATTTTTTCAACTTCTAACTTTCACCACATCCATTGGCACTTTTTAAAGAAGGCAACCTAAGAAAGGGAGTAAAATCTCAACTTCTTAAAGAAATTGACAGCTTTCACAATCCTTCAGATCATTTCATAAATAACGAGACATATTATGTCATAGATGGCGGATTTCTTCTGCATAAGGTGAAATGTCAAAGACCAGCAAAGTACCATGAGATATTGTTGCAGTATGTAAATTATATTGTCCATACATATCAAAAAAACTCTGGAGTCGTTTTCGATGGTTATAATCTGGAAAATATATCAACTAAGGATAACTTACAGAAGTTCAGATCTAAACAGAATGTAGCAGTCTCGATTCAATTGCACGCTACAGTTGTCACACCACAAGATCTCTTTTTAAGAAATAGTCAAAATAAAAAGAATTTTATTGAAATCGTGCGAAGATATCTGGAAGAAAATGACATTACCGTATATCAGGCGGAAAGGGATGCTGATGTATTAATCGCAATGACGGCTGTTCAGTTGTCCAGTGTTGAAATACATGTAGCCGTAGTTTCTGAGGATACAGATATTATGGTTTTACTTATATATCACATAAAAGGAAATAATGTATGTTTGCTTCGACCAGGAAAAGGAGCAAAGGGAGACAAAATTTCTAAAATTAATGAAATTCAGACAAAATTAGAACATACAAAAGAAAACATACTTTTTTTACATGCAATGTCAGGCTGTGACACAACATCTTTTTTGTACAATAAATCAAAAAAGTGCTTCTTAAAATTGCTACAAGAAAACAAAGATCTGTATCGAGAACTTAGATGTAATGCAGACATAGTAGTTTTGATTAAATCAGGACTTAAAATTCTTTCAAATGTTTACCGGTGTCCAAAGAAGATTCATGATATCAACCAGTTACGTCACATACTATATATGCAAATGACTTCAAGGCAAAGCTTAAATTCAGAATTATGTTTAGCTTCGCTGCCACCAACTGAAGAATCTGCCGAACAGCACATTCTTAGGACATATTTTCAGGTGAAATTTTTTCAAGTATAGGATACATTTCTTATTATGCTTACGCTGTAAATATTTCTAAATTTAAAAATGGCTGGGAAACTCCCTTGACCCCCTTAAATATGGTTGGAAAACTGACGAAAATGGAGATCTAGTACCGGTTACCACAACACAAGATCCAGCACCATAGGATTTGTTGAAATTAATTTTTTGCAATTGCAAAGAAAGCAGTTGCTTAAAGAATTAATCCTGTAGAAAAGTTGGACTAAAGTGCTCAGCGAAATGTGGTCAGTGCTACGGTGTAAGCTGTAATAACACCATAGTGCATGATGATGAAGAAGACGATTTATAAAGTGAAATTAAGTTGTTCTTATATTTATTTTTCTACCCCTACAACAAATACTTAGATTTATCTTATAACATTTTTCTTTCGTGCAATGTAGTTTTTTATTCTGCACAAAAAAAGGTTCTTGAGCTTTTTTCATAAAATGCATAATATTCCTGATATTAAGCAAATTTTAAGAAGTCCCATATTGCCAATTCATATAAATTTCAATAACTGTTTTGGTTGTTTGCCTATAGTCTTGAAAATATTGCCATTGTAAGTAGTTTTTGATTCTCCATAAAAATGATTTCTTTAATTTTTGTGATAAAATGCGTACTTTACGAGATGTACAAAAAAAAATCAAAAAAATCCAAGATGGCGGCCATTTTTTCCAAGTTCCACCAACGCGACAAAGGGCGACTTTTGAGGGATTAATAAGGAGCCTATTGAGTACTCATTTCCGTAGAGATTACTTTGTTAATAATTTTTTCTACCTCAACCACCTATTTTCACTAGCCTTCTTATAAAACTGAGTTATTCACAGGGAAAACTTGGTAGCTAAAAACATTTCTTCCGTTCTGAATAAAATATTGAAATTAGTTGTAAAATGTATTCATTCAATTAAAGCAAGTTCCAAATAATTTCATTTTGTACTTAATATGTATTTTATATTTACTTAAATTATTATTAACAAATAGCTTATTATTTCTTCAGTTCATCATTTAAGCTACTTAGTGAATAATTACAAATTTTTAATATTAAAAATGATGTATATGTAACATGGGGGGCATTTCAAACTTTTAAAAGCTTTGGTGGGGCATGGCATGAAAAAGGTTGGGAAACACTGCATTAAAAGAACAGTAAATACGTTTCGTTTTCATAAATACATTCTCCATAGTTGGATAGCCCATGATTAATTTCATCTAGTTTCAACAAAATTTCATTGCCATATCGAATTGGAATTTTTACTTATACAATACAATTTTAATTCTTATGTTTTTGGTATTTTTTTGGTGTTACTAACTCAAATTTCGTATTCTATAGCGTGTCCACGGATGAGGGGCCCAATTGGAAAATTGCTAAGCCCGTCCTTGCCTCTGTCGAACGGTACGCGACGTGTATAACCTCGCATCGTGTTAGGCGGGAACTCGATGCCACGATGTCATTGTGCTTCGTCTTCGTGCTAACCCTCGATCGCCGGTAACGCCGTCGAATGATCGGTTCGAATGGAGGTCAAGTGGCCGGAATTCCTTTAATGGAAAGATAGTTCTTAAGGGTCTAGAATGCAGCCGCTTCCGAGATTTTCGGCAAAATGTCAAACTTTGAACCTTCGATTTGGAAAAACGGAAAAAAATAGATGAAACCACTAAGCTGTTCTTTCCAAATATCCACTCAATCCCCATAAAAAGTTTCAATACTCTTACTCAGTCTGCACAAGCTGTGTATATCACTACACAAAAATGCGGGTAGGGAAAAAAAGTTTAACCCCAAGACACATTTTCAACATTCTAACTCAATTTGGAGAGTCTATGGTGGTGAGCTTAACCTCGAAACCCATGAAAAACCTGATATCACTACAATAAAATGGCAAAATTCACGAAAAATAAATTGAAACTACCATTCAATTTGCGTACCTACGAAATTTCAACCCTCTAACTGCAGAACCTCAAAAATCACGAAAAATCAAGAAATCTCTATATAAAAATGGCGGCGGTAATTAAAAAGAATTTTCAACCCTTCAACTCAATTGTGAGGCGGTTTGGAGTGCCTAGTAAATATCCTTGAAAACACATTTTTTCTGTTCCATACATTCATAAAATTTCCACATCCTCGTAGGAAAAAAATGTAAGCTCATGCTACTATTTGCCAATCCTTCACCCAAAGTTTGAAAACGCCAAATTATGACTGAAGTTGGGTAGGCAACCATATTTCATAGTTTTGTTCTGTTTCAAACACAACAGATACAAAAAAATTTTCTGATTATTTGGTCTGATGGCGGCCTCTAGATATGCAAAAATGTACCATGAAAAAAAGGAAAAAAAAATTGTGTGTGTCAGCTCCGACGCACGACTGGAGTTTAATCCAGTCGTGCGCCAGGTTTTTCTATATTTTTCAATATTTCATTAACTTAAATCTATTAATAATTTTGTGTATTGTGCACAAATATTAGTACCACTACATATAAATAAATAAACTGCACTCTAAAATCAGAACACAAATTGACGGTTAGGTATGTGTTATATCATATATACCTATACATGTATCAACGTAAACTCCAACAATAATTTTTAATAAAATAATACATTTATAATATAAAATATTAAAGATATATTCAATTAATCAAACATGCATACATACGTTTTAAAAAACAGTTGTTCGTTAATTCAATGAATAATTATAATAATAAAATAGAAGACAACCACACATTTCCACAATCCGGGATCCTGGATGGCATTTATCGCTTCCCAAACCAGAGAGTTCGAACAATAAGCCACAAATGTGTGATTGTCTTACGAAGTAAGGGATTTTGCTTGTTGTTGCTGTTTTCATTTCCAAGTTTTCCATCTCATACTTCGATACGCCATTCTGATGAAGGCCAAAGAGTCCGAAAAACAATATATATATATATATATATATATATATATATATATATATATATATATATATATATATATATATATATATATATATATATATATATATATATATATATATATATATAATCTCTTGAAAATTATTAGCGATAACAGGCTTGTTGAATCTTAAAAAACTCGATTTTATTAAAAAGTTGACGTTTCGCCACGACAACAATCAAATATTTTAAACCTATTTTGTACATCACGTGGGTGAATGTTTCGGTGGTTCCCTTTCCATCTAATATCAACAGACCTGTCTGTTGATATTGGACTAAATAGCACGTAATTAATAACTGAAGACGGCCACAGCCGCAATAAGAAATTTTTGAAAAAAAGATAAATAGTACCCTATTCTTTGACTCAAAATCAAAATAATTTGAACCTATTTCGATCATTACGTGGGTAAAGGTTTCTGTGGTTTCTCTTACCATCTAATAATAACAGATTTGAATGTTAATATTGGACTGAATAGCACGTAATAAATAACAAAGAACGGCCACAGCCGAAAAATTTTAGTGAAACAGTACTCTGTTTCTATTCAAATTTTTTCAAATCAATAAATGTCAGAGAAACTTCAATTTATTCCAGAAGTTTTGATAAAGCCACGAATGTCGTGGCGAAACGTCAACTTTTTAATAAAATCGAGTTTTTTAAGATTCAACAAGCCTGTTATTGCTAATAATTTTCAAGAGATTAGAAATAGTTCACAGGCAACAACAATTCGAATAAATAATTATATATATATATATATATATATATATATATATATATATATATATATATATATATATATATATATATATATATACAGAATATACTGACATAAAAGCTTTCATTATGTCATTATACACATGTTTTTAATGGACAGTTCAATTTGAAATTATGACATTTTGCTTAATCGACAAAATCAATTCGTTTCAGTATATTCACCTGACAAGGTAATAATGAAGTTTCTATGACTAGGATTGTCGCAAAATCTGCAATTTAATTCCGATTTGAATTCGATGTTTCGTGGTTTTCCTTTGTTTATATTGAGGAATTGAATGGACTCGGAAATGGATTGTAGGAAAGCACTGAAACTTCGATAATATGAACTAAATCCACTTACATAATTTCAACACTATGAATAAATCCGGAGGAGTTGTGGAAAATACTTCAAACCGTAAAAAACCATCATTATCCCAGTCTACAGAGGTACGCAAAACCTCACAAACAACAAAAACAAGAAAGCTCTACATCAAAATAACGACAATTAAAAGAATGAGTATATACCCTTAAAAGCCACTTTTCTAACATCCACTCAATCCACGCTCAATATTTCAACCCTCCAACTTAATTTGGAGTAGGTTTGGGGATGCTAATTTCTCACATAACCCAGTATATTTCAGCTCCATAAACATCTCAGAAACTCTTGAAGGCTTAATTGCTGCTATATCTTCCATGATTAATTTTCAAATCTTCAGCATTTAAGAAAAAAAACACCAAAATCTTGGTCCAAGAGGTATAAAACGGATTTGAAATCTACTTCCACATCTAACTAATGACGATATAGTAAGAAATACGACTAAAAATTGTATAATGAAGTTGAAAACTACCAAAATTAGAAAAAAGTCTTCTTCACAGTCATAGCGGAAACTCGACCTTCCTGTACTGTTAGATCAGTTGTAGGTTATGGTATCAAATATTAATAAATTCGATAATTTTCATAAATTAAGATTTTCTTACTCACCAAAACTTCCATCATCATCAATGTTTTTGAATAGAAATCATGCCATTTTTCAAATTTTCTTAATACATGCAAAGCACTCATACTTCATCCCCAATCTCAACTGTGTAACTGGAATAAATGAACTACTTCAATCCGGTGAACTCTTATATTAATAAAAAAAACTAAAGAATCACAACATGATCGGGAATATTTGGGATTCTGTGTCCATCCATATTATCTTGATACGCGGAGATCTGAAAGTGAATCAAAGTGTTAATTGCGTTCAGTTTTCATTTGACCGGATTTTTAATTGAAAACTTTGTTTTGAATGAAAATTTTACACCAATGAAAATGAGTACACATTGGAAGCTAGATTTCAATCAGCTACACATATTCTTAGCCAACGATATAACAAAATATTTTCCCATTGATTTTCACATTATTTCTACGTGTTATACATCGATAACATCATCTCAACATATACTTATAGAATTAAATTTCTATCAAATAGTCAATAAAACACTTTCATAGGTAGAGTAGCCGAAATGGAGGTAAATAAAACAAATTTAAATTTAAGGTGTAATAAAATTAACTAATAATGAGTATTTTGATTCCCGATTATGGAGTGTTTTTGTGTTTTTTCAATTATTTATTCAATTTGTCGTTAATCAAAAGCTGCTTTGATTACTACGAATGAATAAAGTTTTTTCGAAAATACCTTGAGATATTTGCTATTAATATACCCGTTCTCACTTTTGAAAAAAGCTTATTGGTGTTCAATTATTCACCTTGAAAACCATTCTCCGAACAAAGTAATACTTGAATAAAGTTGATCTAAAATTTTTTAAAAATTTATGTTCATTTCTAAATCCAATTTTTACTGACAACCTTGAAATCATCGAACAAAAGTATTTGTTCTATATTCAGCTTATTTTTTTGATGTAGAGATATCTGTTGGTAATACATTATATATAATACATATAATAATGTCAATTCAAACAATACGAAATTCGAAGAGAATTTTTATTGGGAATGTTTATCAACTGATAAAGATTGAACCAGACTTAAAAATTAATATGTCTTTAGTATATTGTTCCACTTAAAACACAATTCACAAAAATGTATATTTTAGATTATAACGCGCTTTTTGAGCTACTATTTCCACTTCAGATGCTCAGTAAAAATAACAATAAAATTGTTCTACTTGACCTTTGAAAAGAGAAATACTTAAATTTATTTATTTGTAGAGATTCTAATTCAATTTGGAACCATTATTATACCTATTTATTATTTCATAGTTCGAGCTAAATAAGTGGGTCCCGTTTCTTGAATTGAATCGGTGATTGTTGAAGGGTACTAAGTCCATTTTTCATTGAAATTGTATTTGATATGGGTTTCTATAGCAAATTATATCCCCGACCGTTTGGTGTTGAAAGGAATCAAGTCCCATTCTAGGGAGCACTAATAATACGAGTTGAAAAGTACTAAGTCGCGGACTTAGTTCCATTCAACTCTAAATAGGAGGTTGTAGATGAATAATTTGTCGTGTTTTTGCTTCATAAGTAGGTACTTGTTTATCATTTGGCATGTTTGTGAGAATTATTGTTCATTTCTATGTGTTATTTCTCCAATAAAGTATATTAGTTTAATCATAACTACTTAATTTTGTTTTACTGATTGTTGAATGGAACTAAGTCCTTGCTTTAAAAAAATAATAAAGAATACAAAAATGGAAATAATAATAATTTCTCTATAGATAAATGATTCCTCACCCATTTACTTTTATTACGCTGACTGCATGTATCAATGAAATGAAATAAATAACTTTTTCGTGCAATCGCACGCGAAGCGAGTATTTCGCGTACGCACCACAGTCCGCGAAATTTAATTTCGCGGCCGTTACCCGTAGCAACGGCCGCCAAACCAAACGTCACTTGTACCAAAAAGTAACAACAACTATAATATTTCAAAAGAGACATCCTGTATCTCTATGGATTTTGCGTTCTGTCAAGAACTGTCAAAATGTTTTTTATATATTCGAACATCGTAATTTCCATAGCAACGCTGTGACTTATTAATTACTGTTGATTTTAAAGCACTAATATTTTTATTTGCAATTGTCTAGTTTAATAATTTTGTCGATTGCACGAAAAATAGTGTGTATACCATGGCCGCGAAACTTTTTAGCTTCCTCAAGATTATCCTGCCTCGGCCGCAAGCGGCCTCGGCGATAATTTCTCTTTCGGTACGCTAAAAAGGTATTTCGCGGCCTAGGTATACAAAAAACTATTAAACATATTTTTTCAGTTTACTCAAAACTTTCATTTTTGGACTTGGTACCCTTTCAACAATCACCTATTCAATTGATAATGTGAATCTGCTTTCTAGTCGTATTTTCCCTGCAATTACTACACCATTGCAGCGTATCGACAGTCAACAGTCAGGTGCCGGAGCAGTTTATCATGTACCAAACCATTTGTATATCTAATAATAAAGTTCTAAAATGAACCTGAGTGAGTCTTTTACTCAGTGGAATCAATCAGTCTGGGCGCCTATTAAATCTCCATCTATCGTAATCAATTAAGTAGGAAAATATCGAGCTCAGACCATCAATTTCCGTACGAGAGTTCATGCCGTCATTATTCTGGTATATACGTACCATCTCCAAAAACATTCCTCTTTTGGTATCTCTTTCCCTATCCAGTATTTGAAGTTACTTGTAATCAGAATGATGTCCATTATCCAGATAATGCTTCGTTAGCGAGCAATTCGGTTTATTCGTCCTAATTTTGCTCTTATGCAATGAAATTCTTTATGATAGGGTTGTTGTTATTTAACCCACATACATAAGTTCACAATAACTGCAGGGAACTTCATAGACCACTTGGCTCTGTTTGAAGATAGGTGGTTTATCTTAATCTTCAGAAATATTTTCCAACCTTTTTTACATTCCTCTTAGCAATTCTACTCCTATCCACCAGCAGAACAGAGGTTAATCTGGACGTCAAACCATTGACATACGGCAACGTCACATAACTGAATCTTTCCGTGACCTCGCTCCTATCACGCCCATGGTCAGCACCAACATCACCAGTGTATTGTACAGGAATCTCTTCAATAATGATCAGGGTGGCCATTCTCTTTCAAAATGTGAAACAAAATCCTCATATTTTCATCTCGGAATCCGGCATCGGCAAATTTATTTATTCTTGTTTCTAAATTTAATAGTAGGTCGATCGTAACTTTGAACGGAGGATAAGACAAGTAATGAATATACCTGGACGAAGCCATATGTTTTCTATAAATGTTACTGATGATGATACGATCATCCTTGACTTTCATGTTCATGAAAGGAACTGAACAGCCAGTTTCGTCCTCCATCATAAACTTGATTATATTAGAATCAGTAGAATTCGGTATTTACAGTGCATCAATAGTAAGGCTTCTGGGTACTGCAGTTATTACATCATCAGCAAACTCTTTGCAGAATGGAACTTGAAAATGTGATATTTGTAAACAATGAAACAACATCCCAACTGACATCCAGGTATATTCATTACTTGTCTTTCCATCCATTCAAAGTAAAAATATACCTAATATCAAATTTGAAAACAAGAATGATCTTGTTGATCTCAGATTCCGAGATGAAAATATGAGTAGTTTGTTTCAAATTTTGAAAGAGAATGACTACCCCGATTCATTGTTGTAGGTGTGATGAGGAAGGTCACGGAAAGATTCAGTTATGTGACGTTGCCGTATGTCAATGGTTTGACGTCCAGAAAAAGGTTGGAAAAATTTTCTCAAGATTAAAACACCTATTTTTAATCAGAGCCAAGTGGTTTATGAGGTTTTCTGCACTAATTGTGAGCTTATGTATGTGGGCCGAACAACAGCAACCCTATCGCAAAGAATTTCATTGCATAAGAGCAACATTAGGACGATTAAACCAATTTGCCCAATAACGAAGCATTGTCTGGATAATGTACATCATCCTGATTACAACTCGATTGAAATACTGAATAGGGAAAGGAATACCAAAAGAAGAATGTTTTTGGAGATGGTACGTATGAACCAAAATAATGATAGCATGAACTTCCGTAGTGAAATTGATGGTCGGATCTCGATATTTTCCTATTTAATTAATTACGATAGCCGGAGATCTACTAAGCGCCCCAGACTGATTGGTTCCAACATCACTGAGTAAAAGCCTCACAGGTTGATTTTTGTACTTTGTCATTGCATGTACACATGGTTTGGTACTGGCCACACATTCTTTTTTAGTTGATTGGTGATATTCCCCGTTGCCGTTGGCCTGAGTTCCTTTGTCTATGATCAGACTCATAACCTATAACTGTCATTGTTTTCGTACCTACGAATTACTGAGTCGGCAGGACAATTTTTATATTATATTTTATTATTTTCTCTACATTTTATGTATCTGAAATGTTTTAGGGTTCTTTTGTAAGACTATTTGGATATATATATATATATATATATATATATATATATATATATATATATATATATATATATATATATTTATATATATATATATATATATATATATATATATATATATATATATATATATCTATATAATAATATATATATATATATATATATATATATATATATATATATATATATATATATATAAATATATAGATATATATATATATATATATATATCTTAGAAAATTCACTAAAGAAAACCCTAACCTTTTCATCTTAAATGGAGATAAATGTAATAAGACAATAATAATGACCAAAACTCAATATACAGAAAAAATGAATCAATTAATAAATGATAGTTCTACATATAAAAAAGAAAAGACAGACCCGACACCGAAAGTACAATTGAATCTAAACAAGATGGTGAATAGTTGGTTTAAGAGGAATATAATAAGCAAAGAAATTAAAGATAAATTAATTTGCCACAATGGGCATGCACCATATATATATGGGTTACCAAAATTACATAAAGAAAATATTCCTTGCCCACCAATTGTTAACACATGTAATTCGCCAACATATAACTTATCAAAATACTTATCGTGTTCAATTGCTGAAGTTGTTGGAAAAACGGAACATCATATCAAAGATTCATGGCATTTCCATGATTTCATAAAAAATATGAAAATTCCTGAAAACTTTATATTAATATCACTAGATGTTGTCTCCCTATTCACAAATGTACCAATAGATCTTGCTTTACAAATAATAGAAAAAAAATGGAACAACATAAAATTACACACAGATCTTCAAAAAGAAGAATTTAAAGAAGCTGTTGAATTCTGCCTTAAATCTACATATTTCACATATAACGACTCATTCTTCTCACAGGTTTTTGGAACAGCAATGGGGTCACCCATTTCATCAACTGTAGCTAATTTGGTTATGGAAGAACTCGAACAAAATGTTCTAGGAAACTTAAAAAACAAACCTTATTTTTTTAAGAGATATGTCGATGATTGTATTAGTGCAATAAGAAAAGAACATATACAAGAACTATTAAATGCTTTCAATTCTTTCCATGGCAAACTAAAATTTACAATAGAAGTGGAAACACAAAATAAAATAAATTTTCTAGACATCTCGCTAATAAAAAATAATGATGGTACTATAATCACTAATTGGTTCAACAAAAAGACCTGGACAGAGAGGTATTTAAATTATAATTCCTTAGTACCAAGAAAATACAAAAAAAGTGTCATCATTGCTCTTAGAGATAGGGCCATTAAATAATCACATGGACAATTTAGACCTGAAAACTTAAATAAAATAAAAAACATATTAACTAATAATGACTATCCAAGTAAATTTTATGAACCGATAATCAAGAAAAGAATTCATCAAATTTATAATAGCGAAGGAAATAGAAACACACAAATCAATCATGACAATTATGTTATTATGGAATATATACCTCAACTGTCTGAGAAAATAAATAATATGTTAAAAAAGTATGACATTAAAGTATGCAATCGTCCAAATAATTCCACAACCAAAATATTCACTAAATTTAAACCTAAAATAAATAACAATGATAAAACGCACACCGTATATAAGGTGAATTGCAAAGAATGTGATGCTTGTTATATAGGAAACACAAAGCAATATCTACATAAACGAATGTATGAACATAAATATTCCATCCAGACAAACAAAAAATGTACTGCATTAGCCAAACATGCAATTGAAAAAATACACCAATTTGACCTAAATAACCCCGAAATTCTGACAGAAGAAAAAAACCATTATAAAAGATGTATTTTAGAAATGATAAATATTCAAAAGGAAGAAATGAGAACAATGAATTCAAGAACTGACATCGAAGAATTTGGTAAAATATATCATAATATTTTACGTGAGACATAATATTAGGAAGAAAGAAGCAGGGAAAGGGGAAAAAATGTATACACACTCCGAGAAGAATCAATCGTCGAACCGATAACAGAACCGATTTTTTGTACAACCTGGCATATTTCACTATGAATATTATAATTCAGTATATATTTGTATTTGAGAATGGCTTAATAGCCGAAACGCGTAATACATGTAGAAAGTTTTATTGTTAATAAATGACCTCATACCAGTATAAATATTATTTAATATATATATATATATATATATATATATATATATATATATATATATATATATATTTTTATATATATATATATATTTATATATATATATATATATATATATATATATATATATATATATATTATAAATGTATATATATATATATGGGATAGTGCATGCGCACCACACGATGCTGTGACCTGATAGCATCGCATAGCCTCTCCTGCCCAATTCCGACTCTCACCTTCAAGATGGTGAACCCTGGAAACCTGAGTAACCCTATAGAAGATTGGGTAACCAACCCCAGTGGGACACAGGGTCAGGACACAGGGTCAACCCCGGAAAAATTATATTGTTGTGAAGCAATCCAAAACCTACCAAAGGTTATGAGCCAAAATAGGAAGAAGAAGAATATATATATATATATATATATATATATATATATATATATATATATATATATATATATATATATATATATATATATATATATATATATATATATATATATATATATATATATATATATATATATATATATATACACCCACCACCTGAAATTTGTTTTCGAGGCAGAAAAAACTATCAAAATTTGGGTAAATTTTTCCATCGACCACCAATATTAATTTGAACGCTACCAATATTTATTGGAACCCCCTGAACTTAAATCACTCATATCTTGAATATCAACGTATCTTTCCGTAGCGGTTATGATATTAGATATATTAAAAATCATAAATCCATAAAAACAAAATTTCCGGAGTAGGTATATTGAATTAATTGCGGTAGTTGTAAAAAATTTATAGAACTTACAGAAACTAAGTTTTTATAATGAAAAAGTAGAGAGTCATTATGCAAATTATTCGACTTATGAGAACCATTTAGCTCATAATTAGAAATATTAAATGGGAGAATATGGAATTTAATTTCCTAGAATATTTTTAAATTAGCAAATTCAAGAACTCAGGTCTTCTTCTTTTGTTTAGGTATAATTTGTAAGTGCCCTGTACTAATTTTGTTTAACAATTAATTTCCAACTAGCAGTTCCTGAAGTATTTTAGTTAAGTTCCTACATAATGAATAATAATAATAATAATAATAATAATAGGAGAGACTGGTGTCAGTTGTTACAAAAAATCAATTTGAATTTTTATATACTAAGTGCATATTTTATAGCTTTCTGTGACTGTTCATGTTTATCTATGGTTCTTGACCAATAAGATTTTACATATTTAACTTGGTTAAACACTACTAAAATTCGAAATTTAAGCTTTTTCTATATATCCTATCATCCTGTCAATTATAACATGATCTTCTTTAGAATAGTGTATCTTGAACAAGAACAACACAAGTTGAAACTAACAATTTATCGAAAAATAATATTTACTAGTTTAAGAAAAGGAAACAATACTATTTGAAAACATGAAAAACTCTTATAACTATAAATTGTAAGAAAGAATGGTACACCAATTATTTGTCGTCAGAGTTGCAGTTACGGCACAGGTAAAATGGACTTCTGTTTATGCAGCTTAAATGTAACCATTGTTTGCAACTCGTTCGATGCAACCACCCTTATATACTCAACGAATATGGGCATCAACGCTCTGAACAGAACATGTCGTCCTCATCTGATAATTCGCTGGATACCATTTTTTTGTGTTGTGTTTGTGTTAGTTTTTTCGTTTGAAGAATATTTTAATGGAACTAAGATCTTTGGTTTTTGTTTTTTCTTCAACTGCTCCTATTATAGTAATATTTTTTCTGGTGAATCAGTCAAAATTGCTGTATTTCTCTCTTCCTCTTTTTTTTGGTTTGGAAAAATCTGCTTTAGGTGATGGTTTTAGAATTTCAGAAGTAATCAACGCTGTTGAACTATCGAAATAAAAATCAAAAACATCAAAAACAATATTAAGAAGGAATATTATTAAGTATCAATTATATCATGTTGCAATCGACACCAGTCATGATGGTACAAATAACACCTACATAACCTATAAAGGTTTTGACACATTCATGGTTTAAATACGATACTAATAGGAACTTAACATGTACAAAATATCAATAAAAATAACAAGAAAATAAATAATTGCCTTGAAAAGACCTCAGAAAGCGCATACACTTATTTACATCGATAAACTCGGCACTATATATATTTACTTTGTACCCAGTTTTTACAAACTTTCTGACTAAACAGATGTATCGCTTGGAATAACGCCGCCTGTTATTTGCTGCAAATGAAGTATGTTTTCTACTTCAGTTTGTAGTCGCATTTTCCCATTCGTCAAGTAGATGCCTCTGTGAAGCACTTTGTAATAATCGACACCTGTTACATTTGACACCTGTCTCCCAACTTCGAAACTTGAGCCATGCAAATATTTATGATTATATAACTCATGTATGAATAAGCCACTAGAATCCGTGAATTTTGCATAACGACGTAGTATAGATAAGTGAATATACCCTTGACGACGTGATATAATCGTTTTGGTGTTTCGCCTCGTGTCAAAATGTATATATATTTTCATATTCACGGTGTTTTGAGGTTTGTCAAAAAGAAATTAATATTTTTTATTCGTTATATAATCGTAACGAATACCACTCCAGCAATCGAAAATAATCGATTATACTGACCTCGTCACTCGGCGTATTTTTTTAAAACACCACTCGAGCTGCGCTCTCGTGGTGTTTCGCAAAATACGTCTCGTGACTCGGTAGTATAATCGATTATTTTCGATGCTCTTGTGATATTATTACTGATTATATAACTCATGTATGGATAAGCCAATAGAATCCATGAATTTTGCATAAATACTGCGTATTGATAAGTGAATATACCCTTGACGGCGTGATATAATCGTTTTGGTGTTTCGCCTCGTGTCAAAATGTGAATGTTTTCATATTGACGATGTTTGGACGTTTGTCAGAAAAAATTAATATGTTTTATTCGTTATATAATCGTAACGAATACCACTCGAACAATCGAAAATAATCGATTATACTATATATTTTCTTAAAACATCACTCGAGCTGCGCTTTTTGATGTTTCGCAAAATACGTCTCGTGACTCGGAAGTATAATCGATTATATTCGATGCTCTTGTGATATTATAACTGAAAAGTTATATCAATAGAGCTTCATTATGTATATGAAATTTTGATAATTTACAAAACGAAAGTAATTCAAATCATACCAATAATTTATTACCATTAATTTACAGTATTTTTTCTAGGAACTACATTACATACAAATCTTGAAGTTTGCTTAAAATTAAACCTTAACACTGACAATTGAGATAAAGTTTATTGAGCATCTTCTATAAACAATCTAACATTCTCACAATGAATTAAGTTGTTTACAAAAGTAGTATCATTTCGACTTCACAGTTAAAGCTTAAAATAATTTAAATAGACAAGAGTCGACCCATCTATTGACAGAAAAATTATTATCATTAAAATGAATGCAAAACAACCCCTGTTTTAACGAAGCCACAACTTGTGCCTTTTGAGATTCCCTTTTGAGTAACTCCTATAATTTACTAGTTCATAGACCGGGTTAGATTCCATGCCGAAAAACTTTCCGTCGCCGTCGCTATGATATACTCAATCAGACTAATTAAGACCTCGCCTCTATGAATGGATTTAATGACTTGTGTGGGAGGTTTAAGTATACCATCTGATTCACGTATTTTTCTATTGCACCATGTTACCTAATCACTTCAGTACCTCCTGGTAAAGCTAAAGTGGACTTCGAAAAAAAATGTTTCATTATTTCTCATTTGAAATGGTTTTGGATTAAGTAACGGCCGCAGTTCTCAATTTTCAAAATGAATAACTAAATGTTTGAGATCAACAATTAGTTCTCATCAACTCCTATAGAATGTTCCAAATAATACAACTAATGCACCCCATTCTAATTATTATTCATAACAGCAAACCCAAGTGAACTAATGTTTAATGAACAACATTACAAGCATTGAATAATTATATAGATAATCAATAGAATTAGCTTGTTGAAATGAATATTTATGGAAAAGATAATTTTTCACCAAAAACTCAAATCCTATTCAGCAAATTAATTGCGATATGCAAATTCCATTAATCTGATAAATGATCAATAAATTCGATAATAACTTTTTTGTATGAATATAACGTTCGAATCTGTAGTTTATAACAGATAATTATTTCTCAAATTTTTTCTCATAATTTTTACCAATACGATATTCAAAATGATACTGAAATTCAGTATAAATATTTCCAGACACGAATATTTCTCTCTGATATCTATTATAGATATATATGTAGAGCGTGACAATAACTGCCAGTAGAATGAATTGAACACTTAGCAACTTCGGAATTTTTTCTGTTTCTAAAATTGACTGTTAGGTTTATTTCGATTTTCGAACTCAAGAAGCCACTTTCCTTGAACATTTTCAATTTTCCACTCATTTATATCAGGTCTGTGGCATAATAATAGTGGGCATTATCAATAAAGAAATAAGTAGAAAGTAAAGCAATGAGAAATACTTGGATTTATTTATGAATCTCCAAAACATTCTGGCACTATTCATACAGAGACAAGACTCTCCATTTTATGGAAAATACTAAGAATTTTATGTAGAATAATTTTTGAGCTCCTCTAGAAACAATTCTCGAGGATGAAGCCGGTTCAAAAACTAAACCTAAAGGATCGTACTGTTTTAATTGAATTTAAGATGAAAAAATGCTTTGTTTGTCACAAATATTTCATGTGGGAAGCTGAGAAGTGTATAATTATCAGTTCTACTCAAATATTCCATTTTTAAATGCACAGATTGTTTGAAGCTATCGTTTGATAGCACTGATATGTGTGACAAAAGAAAACATCCAGGTAAATATTACTAACTAGCTTGGTTACCTGACTTCGCTCAGGCAGTTGCTATGAGATTCTGTGGTAGTTGGAATAAAAGGATAAACTTTGAAATACAAGAGTTAAAATTGTTTAATTGAAAACATAATCTAACCATTTACTAGACTTGTTTTGAACCACATTCTTCATTTTGTTATCTTTGGTATATTTTTAGGAATTCCTACTAACTACCAAACTACGTATAGTTGAGCGTTAGAGAAACAAGAGTCTTCGAGGTTTATACCACAGTGTTTGAGAAATTGTAATTGTGCTTTCTTAATTGTAAAACAATCGACTAATTTGATTGGAAATTGCAGTACCTATTTTAAATTGGAATGGCAGTTCAGTAGAGATCAGCGGTATTCCCGGGATAAATAGTGCATGTTTGTTAATCAGTGCAGTACGTTGGAATTTTCACTTCTGTGTAGGTTCTTCCCTTCGTTGCTGATACTAAACTGATGTTCGAACTAACGACAGATCTTACTTCATATCCCCCACCAATGAATCGTCCCATAAATACTGAAAAGGCTTCGAATGGTTCACAATGATCTATGATGTTCCCGAGCATTCCGCAGTTTCCAGAATGTTTTGGAATGTTGCAGAGTGCGCCCGAATCTTCTGATCGTTTCTAGAGATTTCTGAAAGATTAAACTTCCAGCCTTTATATCTTTAAAAGTGCGCCCTTCAGGTAAACTTTTTCATAGACGGGTTACCACACCATATAACCGCCTTGATCGTATCGGGACTCAGGTGCATGCTCATTGTACACTTTTTATTATAATATATATATATATATATATATATATATATATATATATATATATATATATATATTATATATATATATATATATATATATATATTGATCACCATATATTGTGAATTTATCACATCTATTTATGAGCATTTCCATATAGTCTAAAGAAATTTAAACTATTCCTCAAGATATATAAACTGAAGTCAGTTCAATGAATATTGGTTACATGTTGATCTCGAAGAAGTAATTAAAAACAGTCATTCCCAAAACTATTGATAATTGAGTTTCTATGGTCTTGCATAGTAAATAAATCATAATTCATCAACTAGAATAATTGAAAATTCATGGAACTTATATGCCAGATATTTAAAAATTGGATGATGAGAAGGTTCAAAAATGAATATTACAATGTATTGAAAAATCGAGTGAGCAGTAGAGCCCCATCACCAAATTCATATCTTATCCTAAATTGTGTTCTTTGTCAATCCCTGGCTCAACTTTAAAGGCCTTTGGAGCTGACCAAATCCTTAAATATCATGAAAATGAGAAATCTCTACTTGGAGGTGGTTAACAAAAGAGTCAAAACTGATAAAAGATGTATCCCTATTATCAACTCAATCCACGTATCAAATTTCAACCCCTTAACATAAGATAGTAGATGTTAGAAAAAAATATTTATTTCCCCAAAGGTACTTCTCTCACTTGAACTTAAATCCTTCAGCTCTACACACCCTCCAAAAAATCCTAGAATGCTTAATTTTGAATATGACGAATTTCTGCTCATGCACCTTCCCACCACAACCTTTTCACAATTATGAAGTGGAAGTTTTCATAGCTCTGTTTGCGTCAATAACATCCGCAGTTATCAAATTACAGCCCATTTGGTCTGATGGTTAACGCTGGAAATGCCAAAATATATCGGTTGGAAAATATTCATATAAATAAATATGAGACATAAAATAACAAAAATCGTGTTCCAGAAGGTATAAAATGGAACTAAAAACCACTTTTGACTTCGATACAGTTCTATAGTCTATTATTTTTGAGAAAAGTACTATTAAAAAAATAACTGTATCTATTGTATTACCATTCTATTGACAAGGCTGAAGTATGATTGAATGGAGTTCTGAACAAACTTAGTAGAACCCATAACAATTAAATGCTTGAGCACTCAACTGACATGTGAATGAAAATTTTATATTTCATTAAATTGTCTTCACTGAATAGAAGCATGTTCTGATTTTACAATAATCAAGAACAAGCTTATTGTGAAAGTTGTAGTCAAATTAATACTAAATAAAAATCAAATTATTTACATTCGAGATCATCGAGTGCCTTTGTTTCTGATATCTGATTCTACTATCCATAAAAAACGAACATTGTAAACAGTTTATATAATGAATTTTCAGCAACCAGTTAAGATTGCTAGAATCACCAAATATTTCTAGGGAATATTTTTAGAATATTAAACAATGGTCAATAAGAACAATTAAACGTTTATTAGATTAAATATGCAAGACGCACGTTTCGGTGAAACTTCTCCTTCTTCAGATGCTGAATGCAAAATGGTATATTTCTCAAATATATCCAATACAAGAAATAAATAAATAACAAATTATGTAGAAAGGGTAATAAATATATTCATTTTGTATTCAGCACCTGAAGAAGGTGAAGTTTAAACTAAACGTGCGTCATACGTATTTCATCTAATGAACTTGTAAGTTAAATATTTTTAAGGTCCATCTTCAAGTCTCATTGAATTTATTCATAATAATTCATATCTGAATAACTTATAAAAAATAGAAGTTCAATGTAGAAGTAGGTGTGAAGTGATTTATATATGTAGATTTCATGACTATTAGTTATTCCAAGTTAATTTCTAGTACTTTCTCACAGAATTATGTACGTAGTTGAACATTGCATTTCTAGAATCCCTAGATATTGTGTGTTATATCAGTTACGGCTACAGATTTACTACTATAGCCTGCAGTAGAATAATCGTTAT
Organism: Cynegetis impunctata; assembly: GCA_030704885.1. Taxonomy (NCBI): domain Eukaryota; kingdom Metazoa; phylum Arthropoda; class Insecta; order Coleoptera; family Coccinellidae; genus Cynegetis; species Cynegetis impunctata. The sequence goes on from JARQZK010005060.1 coordinate 199,555, forward strand.
CAACTCAAAATACGAAGGTCGGGTGAATAATTTCCAAACAAGTAAGTATCCTTAATACATTCTGGATGTTACTGCAAGATTGCGGATACAACGTTAATAACATAGGAGTAAAATTTAAAGACACCGTAAAGCGAGTCCCGCATCCAGAAATCGTATCCAGATCTATTTTAATGAGGTAATTGTTTCCACCCCCATGAGTAAGTTCCTGGGTAATAAAATCAGCGAAACCTTCATTCTCAGAGGTGATCGTCTCGTCAGTAGAAAATATGAGATATATTTATGTTAGTGAACTTTTATACGAATGAATGAAAATAATCCGACGTTCTAGTTCTTACATCATCATTTTTGTATGTCAATTAATCGAACAATGAATTTGTAAGACTTTACTTGAAGTAGAAATTGCTGGAGGGCAATGTTGTTGATGTCGGCACAGCTCACTAAGTTGATGACAAAACTTTATAAAATTACGGTCAGAAGATTTTGTAGGTAATTTGTATAGGTAATATCAAGTTTATAGAAATTGTTATCTTAACACGTTCGCGACGATGTGCGCCACCGGTGGCCCCCAAACGATCTATCCTCACAGACGATGGGAACCATCGGAGGCCACTGATAAATATGAGTTTAGACTCACATAAAATTTCTCACGTCAAAGATAAGCTTTTGATATTGAGGCAACGGCTATAGGAATAGTACATGTTGCTTTGGGTACCTATTGCGCACTCGTCCACTGAGATAGGTGTAAGAGAAAAAAACATACAGATACATAAAAATATAGGTATGCTTCTTTTTTCAAATCATTTCAAAACATGATAGTACAGAAGTAAATGGACATGAATTAGTAAGAATATACCTGACTACGAACTAGAATAATACAAATCTAAATAACAACATACTAATAAAAAAGAAGTTTAGTCTCAAAACAAAAAATCATCAGTCTGAAGATAAAATGAATTAACATGAATAATTTTACCTTACTATGTACTAAGAGAACATAAATCTAACTAACAACACTAAAAAAAAATGTTTATGCTCAAAAAAAAAACAAATTCCAATCGATTTTACATGGTGGCCACCGGTGGTACCCGACGCCAACAACGAAAAAATATTCATTGGTGGCGTCAGGAACCACCGGAGGTGCACATATAAAATAGAATCAAACTACAAAAAAAAAACTAATATTTACTGTTCAAAAACACTTTATTCATAAAAAAAAACACAAATTAACAAAAATGAGACATAAAAAATTTTCGTCCTGTATTTATCGGTATACAACCAAGCCATCGTCGCGAACGTGTTGAATAATCCAAGCCTTACATAAATAACATAAAACTCAACCTTATCTGACTTAACCAAACTTTGAATTATCATACTTATCTCAGATAAAATTAAATTTTTGCCTATACCGACAATGGTTAGTCTGCAAAAGATGAAGATGTTATTATTATATAAGGGAAGGTTAGCTTTCGAATATTTAGTTTATACTTCTCTAACCTATGATTTTCATCGATTTTATCACTTAATTTACAAGAATATATCGATCTGAATTTATTTAACCGTTCTCACTGTAAATATTCAGTCTCCATATTTTCGCCCTGTGTTAGAAATTGGGTAGGTACCTTTTGGGTTATTGGGTTTTTGAATATTTGAATTTTTGAATTTTTAGATCTTTGAATTTAAACCTCAAGTCGTAATTTATATGTGGCCATACCTGTTTAACATTTTCATATTGTCAAACCCAACATAGACCTATAGGGATTACTAGTATACAGTGCCCTAAAAACCCCCAAGATACCCTTTAGGAGGAGATTCAATTTCAAAAACGCCAAATGGGTAGACACAAAAATAGAACATCTTTCTCCCACCCCGGATCATTACGACTGGTTTGTTGAGCTCATAAATAAGATCTCGCGAAAATTGTTAGTCTACCTATCAGATCCCAAAAGCATGAAGCCATACTCAAACCTGGAAAAGGCCTGGAACTCCCAAGTAGCTACCGCCATATATCCGTGCTGTGCCACATGTTCAATGTGGCACCTATGACCTTAAACTCAACGAATTCAAAATCATTTGTACACAAATATACGATTAATCACTAAAAAAGATGAGATAGCATTATTATTCTTTTTACATAGCTATAGATATATAAATATATATAAATATATATATATATATATATATATATATATATATATATATATATATATATATATATATATATATATATATATATATATATATATATATATATATATATATATATATATATATATATATAAGTATATATACATTCAAATCTGTTATTATTAGATGGTAAGGGAAACCACAGAAACCTTTACCCACGTAATGTTCGAAATAGGTTCAAATTATTTTGATTTTGAAAAGTCAAAGAATAGGGTACTATTTATCTATTCTTTGACTTTTCAAAATCAAAATAATTTGAACCTATTTCGAACATTACGTGGGTAAAGGTAATAATAACAGATTTGAATGTTAATATTGGACTTAATAGCACGTAATAAATAACAAAGAACAGCCACAGCCGAAAAATTTTAGTGAAACATAGTAGTCTTTTTCTATTCAAATTTTTTCAAATCAATAAATGTCAAAGAAATTTCAATTTTTTCAAAAGTTTTGATAAAGCCACGAATGTCGTGGCGGAACGTCAACTTTTTAATAAAATCGAGTTTTTTGAGATTCAACAAGCAAAACGTTATTGCAAATAATTATCAAGAGATTATATATATATATTAATTTTTTTTTTTTTTTTTAAAAGAGGAGGGACGTGTGCCCTCTCACACGCCCGTCCTCCGTACAATTTGGCTTCGTCAACACTGGACATTTGGCCATCAAATACTAAATGAGGGGAACCACTAAAATCTCAGAACGCATACAAACACCCAAGAACACGGTGGGAATCGAACCCACCAACTCCGTCAACGAAGACGGCATAGCGTTACCTATACCGCTCAGCCACGGAGCCTCCGTATATATATATATATATATATATATATATATATATATATATATATATATATATATATATATATATATATATATATATATATATATATATATGTATATATGTATATATATATATATAATATATATATAAAATTATCGTGTCACGGTGTTAGAAGTTAAACTCCTCGAAATTGGCTCGACCGATTCTCATGAAATTTTGTTTGCATATCGGGTAGGTCTGAGAATCGGCCAACATCTATTTTTCATCTCCTTAAATGTTAAGTTCTATTTTTTTATGATACAACATTCAATAATACATACAACTCTAAATTTTCACCCCTCTACGATCTACTGGCACACCCGATTACCCGATTCTCATGAAATTTTGTGCGAATATTGGTTAGGTCTGAGAATCGGAGAAAATCGATTTTTCATCCCCCTAAATGTTGTGTGTCCACCCCTCAATTAATTTTTTATTTTTCAGTTGAAATTTTCGGTTCTATTTTTTATGATACAGCATTCAAAACTACATACAATCCTAAATTTTCACCCCTCTACGATCAACCCCTATTCTTGATTCGTTAAATTCCTCCGAAATGGCTCGACCGATTCTCATAAAATTTTGTATGCATATCGGTTAGGTCTGAGAATCGAACAACATTCATTTTTCATCCCCCTGAATGTTGAGAGTGATCGACTCCTCAATGTAAATTTTCACACTTCTAGGATCAACCCCTATTTTTATTTGTTAATTATAAACTTATATTTATTTGGCAAGATTTTTATTTTCATTTTGTCATGACTAAAAAAATTCATTTTACTCTCAATTTTTTCACCTCTCTACGATCAACCCCTATTTTTCCAACGCGATTTTCATTTTTTTAATTTTATCCACAGATCCGCAATAGGGTCGCAAGATGGCAATCGAAAATAACAATAGTCGGTCTGAGAATAGGTCGTAATATATTTTTTATACCCGTAATGATTAGGTTGTCCACCACAAACACTTTTATAAAGTTTTTGGACGAAATTTTTTTTTATTTTTTATGATGTTGCATTAAAAAATACATTACATACAACTCTAAATTTTCACCCTTCTATCAACAACCCATATTTTTAAATAGCCTTTTTAATAACTTAAACAACGTTTGCCGAGTCAGATAGATTGATAGATAGATATAATGATAGATAGAAAGTTAGATAGATAGAGAGATAGATAGAAAGAAAGATAACTATGTAGATAGATAGATAGTTAGATAGATGAAGATACATCGGCAGATAGATGAATAGATAAAAAGATAGATAGATAAAAATAATTTATATGGCAGAACAACGTTTGCCGGGTCAGCTAGTATATATCTATATATTTATATATATATATGTATATATATATACATATATACATAGATATATATATATATATATATATATATATATATATCAGGGCCGGCTAGACAAAGGTGGCTAAGGAGGCTAAGCCTCCTCAATAATATTCCGTGTATCACTAATATATTTTATTGAATAGTCAGCATTCAGCATATTCATATTAATCAAAATCATATTATTTTATGCACCTACCTTCCTTTCAACCTACATTATATAATATAATTTATTAATTACGATAGAAGGTATTTACATTTACTGCATTTCATTCATTTCAAGATTTGTGGCAACGCTGCGGAGGCATGGAAAGGTATATTCTCAACGTTCATTATGCCTGCCACAGAAAAGCAAACAACGGTGCAAATACTCCGAATGAATACTTCATTGCAATTGAAAAGCAAAACACATGTAAATGGCAACACGGATAGGAACCCAGTCTCATACAATGTCGACCAATCACAACCATAGAATTTCGTGTGACATCGAGTGAATTCGTTGAAAAGCATTAATTGAATCGTAGTGTGATCGTAGTTACTAATGGCAGCGTGTTTACTTATATTGCTCGCGTATTGTTTGAAAATGAGTTTGGTTACTGAAGTTAATTTCAAAAATTTCAATGGTGACTTAGTGGAATATTTGTTATCCCATAACTTTAGTGCACTAAGTTATGAGGATAAAGTTTTGATAAAAACATTGCGACCTACCCCTGAATTAAACAATTTGGTTCAGCGTAACAGACAACAAAACCGCGGTTTTAATACAAGGAATTATGAGAGACATCCTTGCCTAACCGGACCACAGGTAAGAAATAAATTATTCTGTTGGCAGTGTTTACTTTTTACTAGTGAAAATGTCTCTGTTTGGGGCCGCTTAGGATTTGAGGATTTAATTCTATACCTAGTTGAAAGTGAGGAATTTTTCACCGATAAAGTAACTTTGAATACAGCATGCGGATTAATATCTTACTTACAAGATAAGGAATTTATATATTTTTTAAACATCTTTAAATTAATTTTTGAACAAACAGAAATAGTTTTTCAAATCTTACAGCAAAAGTTTTCAGATGTAATTTACTCACGAAATCGGTTCAAGTTTCTTTTGGAAAAAATTTCAGAATTTCGTGCAGAAGTTTATTTTAGAAAACTATTTTCTGTATTTCAAACTACTGATGATACAACTCAATTTAGCCCAAAACGAAAGAAATTCAGTTACGCAGATATGGAGCTTCAATATAAGCAAATATTTTATGAAATTTTGGATACTATTAGGGGTCAAATAGAAATAAGGTTCTCTGATTTGAAAGAACTGCATTTCTTCGACTTACTCGATGAAAATTTGTTAACCGGATTTTCGGCTAATTTTCCAGATAACCTTTTGGAAAATTTATGTCAAAAATACACTTTTTTTGATAAGGTGGCCATAAAAAGTGAACTGTGTGTTGTTTATAATGACAATGAAATTTTGGGGCGAAATGAAAATCATGTGAGGACTATTAAATACCTTTTTGATAATGATTTGAATCAAGATTTACCCCAAGTTTATAAATGACTCACAAATGCCGCTCAATTTTGACACAGAGGGTCCTAGATTTATAAAAGTTTGAGGTCTACAGTGAAATCCCACCCTGGATGTGTTCCTACTCCTTTTCTGAAATAATTCTACGTGCACTTAGCGTGGCATTCTTTCACAAATTGCAAGGATTTTAGATCCTCTAGGTTTTCTGTTGCCTGCTATTCTTCTTGCCAAGCATATTATGTAAAAATTATGGCTTTCAACGTGTGATTGGGATACTCCAGTCATTGGAGATATTGGGATGCATGGAATCGGTTTAAATCAGCATAGATGTCTCATATCTGAGAACATCTATCACTTGGAGATGTATAGTTTTGTGACGCTAGTAATACAGGGTATGGTTGTGTAATATATTTTACAACCATTGAGAATTTTGGCAAAATAAAAATTACTCTTATTTCTGGAAAATCAAGAGTCGCACCCCTTAGAGCTGTTTGTATCCCACGAATAGAACTTTGCGCTGCATATCTTTCATCTGATTTAATATTTTCATTGAAAAAAGCTTATTCAAATCTTCTCACATTTGATGCAATATATGCATGGTCGGACTCGCAGGTGATACTCGCTTGTGCTATTCATCGATGTATCTCTAAATGTGTTCTATGTTTCGTACTAGACCTCAAACATATATACCTAGCATAGCAGATCTTCCCTCTCTCAGGATTTCGCAAATTAAGGCATTTTCTTATGTTTCGTTGGACTATGCTGGCCCCTTTATTATCCATTTAGGAAACATAGAGGTGCAAAACCCCTTAAAGCATATAACTGTCTTTTTGTTTGTTGCGCTACAAAGGCTGTGCATATCGAATTATCGTCAGATTTGTCGACTGATACATTTTTCGCAAGCTTCCGTCGTTTTATTGCTCGGAGAGGTAGAGGCTCTGATATGTATTCTGATCAAAGCACTCACTTTAAGGGAGCGAATAATCAGCTCATATTATTCTCACAAGCTCCTGCTAGAGAACTATCCATACATTGGCATTTTGATCCCCTTGCAGCTCCACATTTTAATGGCTAGAGCGAGGCCGGTGTCAAATCAATTAAAACGCACCTTCTCCGAGTAGTAGGTGAACAGATCATGACTTACGAAGAATTCTATACCCTAATCACGCAGATCGAGGCACTTCTAAACTCGCGTCCTCTATCTGCTATTAGCGAAGATCCAAAAGATCTTAACCCCTTACCTCAGGTCATTTCCTGACCATGGAGACATTCAATAGCTTTCCTGAACCAGACCTCTCAAATGTTGCGTTGAATCGGTTGTCGCGATGTGAAATGATACAGATAATGAATTCAGATGTTTGGAAGAGACGGAAAGAGGAATATTTGCATACGTTACAGCAGCGTTCAAAATGGTTCAAACGGAGTAGTTCGAGTAGTTACATTGAAAACTAATAACGGAATATATTAACGTCCGGTGGTCAAACCCTACCCCTTACCGGGTCAGTTTTCTTTACATATTTATTTTTGCCTATAATTCAATTAAGGTTCATTATTAATTTCCAGTAAATTTTATTTTATTCTTTTTTGAGGAAAGAATTAACAAGTTTTTGGTGGGTGGAAAATGTTGGAAACTAGGACATTTTTATTTTCTATTTTCAATTTGTTATTATTTGCATATCAAAAGATAATGTAAGCACTGCAGATACGAGATGCTCATTTTTTTGTGGACAAAAGACACATGTGCTATGTATGATGTGCAAACCCAGAAAAGACATCATTCATGCGATAGACATATAGAAACTTTTACGTTGAAAAACGTCCGTTCCGATTTTCATTTTAAGCAATAAGAATTATTTCAATTTCAACGCTCTGCTTAATTCAGATCGAGGAGTGTTGTTTTAGTGAGGTAATGGTAAATGGGGAGAGCGCTCTCAAGACGACAAACCATACCGAAGATTTGTAAGTTCATAAATTTGTCGTGAGCATCTCGCCGACAAATGATATTTATAATTTGGTCAAAAAATATTGAGTATTTAAAATAAGGTCCTTCGAGAAGAGAAAGAAAAATTCTGTTTACGAAAATATATATATAATATACGTATACATAATATAATAAATTTATCTAAAGATTTATTGAAATCCTTTAAGCCTAATGATTTTGGATAGTTGAGTATGGTTATTGATTACCTACTTCAATATATAGGATATAATACGCAATTTAAAGCGATAGGAACTTCGTTCCAACCTGGTGTCCCATGACAATTCTCGTCTATAATCGTGATAATATTATTTCAAATTAAACAGGTTAATTTTTATTTAATACTATGCCTACCAATAAATTTCGATAGTATTTTATTATTTCAAACAAAAAAATTAATCTGTTTATAATTCCGCTTCCTTAATACTTGTTTTGCAACAGAGAATAGTTAGGTATAATAAAGGGGTATTTTAAAGTAGATCAAAACCGAAAGTGACTTCAAGTAATGCAAAAGCTTCATGCCCTATGATCAGTGAATGCATAAGAAATAATTCTCTTCGTTACTGAATTAATTCTGATTTGGTCTCTCTTACAATTCAAATAAACTAGTGAAAAAAATTCAGAAATTTCTTCATCAAGTTTATTAAATAAGTTACTCTTGGAACAAAAGATTATAATGGCACAATAATGAAGAGATCCTTACTTTCCCAAGCATTTGTACTCATTGTTATGGAGAACAAAGTTTCTAATATTATTTTGTTGAATATATCCGTTAATTGAAGAGTGTTGTCATGTTCCAGGAAAAGTTTTTTTAGAATACGAAGGTTGAATATTTAAATGCTATACAATAACTGAATTTCTGAGAATAACAGAATATATAATAAGGTATTTTTAGTTTTGTTGTTATTCAAAAACATGGCTTCCTTCGCTTAGAAATGTCTCAATAAGGCATGTTCAATATACAAAATAATCAATAGAACAGTACTTCAAAGTAAAAAACAGAAACTAATAGGTTGCATTAAAAGCGGAAACATTCGAAAATGGACAAACTGAAAACATAATGATGAAACATGATACAAAATCATTCATAATATATCTGTAACTAACTGACATACCATTCAGTACTATTTTATTAATGGTGGTGAAAAACATATCGTGAAAACTATAGTTTTAATTGGGAATTTCGTTGTTGGCAGATCTGACGAGATAATTTTTGCTGGATAATGAAAATCATTTCAAGGTTCTTTGATTCGAGAGATCTTGTGATCTTATTTATTAAACCTTCGATCTAAGGGAGGAATGGCTTTAGTGTATTTTAAGGTGGTGGGGAATTCAAATTTAACCTATGGAAGCTCGTTAGTACTTCAAAGTGAAAAACAGAAACTAATAGGTTGCATTAATAGCGAAAACATTCGAGAATGGACAAACTGAAAACATAATGATGAAACATGATACAAAATCATTCATAATATTTCTGTAACAACTAACTGGCACACATTTCAGTACTATTATATTAATGGTGGTGAAAAACATATCGTGAAAACTATAGTATTAATTGGGAATTTCGTTCTTGACAGATCTGTAAAGATAATTTTTGCTGGATAGTGAAAATCATTTCAAGGTTCTTCGATTTGGGAGATATTGTGATCTTATCTGTTATACCTTCGATTTGAGGGAGGAATGGCTTTAGTGTATTTTAAGGTGGTGGGGAATTCAAATTTAACCTATGGAAGCTCGTTATTGAAATAGGCGGATTGAGAACACGCAACCTCATATTTCCAAAGTTTCCTGAATACAATCGGCAGATTGAGATCACATACTGAAGAAACTACTTAATTTCTCTAACTAATATAGGTTTGCAAAAGATGCCCAAACGTTGAGATACTGCAAATCTTGAAGGAGCTTTATTCTAGGAACCAAGTTTATATTTATATAAGTATATATATATATATATATATATATATATATATATATATATATATATATATATATATATATATATACGACAACAGCTTGTTTACTTATATTGCTCGCGTATTGTTTGAAAATGAGTTTGGTTACTGAAGTTAATTTCAAAAATTTCAATGGTGACTTTTTTTGATAAGGTGGCCATAAGTGAACTGTGTGTTGTTTATAATGACAATGAAATTTTGGGGCAAAATGAAAATCATGTGAGGACTATTAAATACCTTTTTGATAATGATTCGAATCAAGATTTACCCAAAGTTTATAAACTCTTATGTCTAATTGTTTCTATCCCGGTGACATCGGCTTCCGTAGAGCGCTCGTTTTCCACTCTTAAGAGAATTAAAACTCATTTACGAAATTCAATGAGCCAGGATCATTTGAAAAATATTAGTTTGTTATCTATTGAAAAGGAATTGGTAAAACTTTTGGCGAAAGACAAAAAATTTTATGAGGATATTATAGATCATTTTGCTAAAGTTAAAGATCGCAGAACCCCGCTAATCTTCAAAAATATATAATAACTTTTTATTTGCTCTCACAAGCTGTTTACAAATTTACAAAAAAGTAGGTAAGTAGGTACCTATTTTGTGAAAGAAAAAAACATTTGATGAATAGGTGAATTGATTAATTGGCTGAGAAGAGTTTTTGTGAATATTGTAAATAGGAGTTGTAGGTCTCAAGGTAGACACTCGAAAGTGAAAACAAATTAATAGCTTAGGGTGCTTGTTTTACTTTGATTTTCTTTGAATTATAAGGCGGTTGGCCTTGAAATCCTAAAAATTTTCGCCTATGGTGTATTTTTTAACACCTCTTGTAGCATCCTTAAACCAAAACCTCACGAGCCGCCACTGATATATATATATATATATATATATATATATATATATATATATATATATATATATATATATATATGTGTGTGTGTATATATATATATATATATATATATATATATATATATATATATATATATATATATATATATTATATTTAATCTCATTAATCATGACAGTAATAAATTAAATTTCGTGACGAGTGTTTCCAACAATTCCAGAATATTTCTGATATTCAACTTAGTGCTACTTTGTCAAATTGTTAAACTTATGAAATAATAAGTAAATTTTGAACATATAATCGACAAATCAATAGTTTATTTGAAGGTTTTTTACATGTGAAATTTCTCTCCAATGAAGATTGAGCGAATGAAATAATCACAAGAACTGGTGCCGATTTGAATAAAAGATTTATCATCTGAACTCAAAACAGATGACGGAATCTTCCCAAAAAATCCACTCCTTTGAAATCTAACTAAAAAATTAATTTAAATTTTTATTATACATTTGATTTATATAGTATTTTAGCATTATAAATCAAAGTTTTTTCGGTTGGATAATTAATTTAAAAATAATCTTTTTTTTCAGTTTCAACTAACGTATTGTTATATAGATGAGATCTATTTTTATTTCGCACCAATTCTATTTCATTCCATTTTGAAGAGCAATGATACCGATTTCTCCTAATTTACTTATTGATTAATTTTCAATTATATTATTGACGAAAATAATATATTATATTCAAAATAATCAACAATAACGAAAGCTTGTATACAGTATACAGAAACCGACGCTTTCTTAAAGATTTATGCAACATTTCATACGGTCGAGCCTTGTGTATTATTTCCCTTTCAAATGGATTCATAACAGAGAACAGACTCCAATATTAAATTTATCATAAGACGAAAATCTGCATCACAATCGATCTTAACTGGACCTCAGTCAGAAGTAGTCACGAAAAGACAGGAGTATATTTTTTTAGTACTCGGTTTATTGCTTTTCTCTGGTTCATAAAACCTTTACACCGGAAGGTTAATAAATTTAAGGATCTTCTTTCGCTCCTTTCTGTTGGTTTAACTGAACGGAGTTTAAAAACAGAATATTCCTTTGATCTAATTGAAGCTTAATAGTAATACCTTAATACAGATTTAAAATTATCATTGATATTCTATCATTTCAAGGTAAGTTCAAATGAACAACTTCAATATATTTTGGAAGATCATATGGGATAACTTCCCATTTTCATCAATCTATATAGTTCCACTGGAAAAAAAACGAATAATTTTTTCTTGAGTCACTACAGTTTAACGCCGTTTCAGAACGGCCAATGGGATTATAAACAATTTATATTACTCCCAACAATTTAAAACTGTTTAAACCACTGGAACTCATAGACAAACACAAACATCCACACCTCAACCAGGATTGGAACCTAGCAAGGCTTGCTTCACATATGGTTATTCTACCTCTGCTCCACAAGACGTGTGTACACGAATCCTTGTCTACAACTATAGTAGATCTTAGTAATTTAATTTGCATCAATTTCTAGAACTATAAGTGAACGTTGGGCATTGGAAATGATTATTATATTACATTTACGCTAGATTTTTTCCGAATTGAAATCAGTATTTATTCGGACATAAATATGATAGGTGTCATCTGTTTACCATTACTATCTCAGTTTTGAATGAATAATTCAGAAGCGTGTAATCAATTTTCTATTTTCTTCAATATTGTAAAGTATTCGAAACTATCAGTCTTCCCCAACCCATCATTCATCGAAGTGCATATATATATATATATATATATATATATATATATATATATATATATATATATATATATATATGTGTATATATATATATATATATTTACTTTATTCCACTTAAAAAATGTCTCAAGACAATGCTTCTATACAAGGGTTATTATGGCGTGGAGGAGTTTATGCTGGATAATGCACTGACTTAATTTTGTACTTTACACTTAATATCTTGATCTTAATTTGCAATTGTTTGTAATTGACTTATCCTATACATTTGTCATATGTCTTAAATGATTAATATATTATTATTATTATTATTATTATTATATATATATATATATATATATATATATATATATATATATATATATATATATAATCTCTTGATAATTATTAGCAATAACAGGCTGGTTGAATCTTAAAAAACTCTATTTTATTAAAGAGTTGACGTTTCACTTCGATATTCGTAATTGAAATTTCTTTGACATTTATTGATGTGAAAAAATTGAAAAAATAAGGCTGCTTTGTCTTGCTAGTTATTTATTATAATGCTATTCAGTCTAATATTAACATTCAAAAATGTTATGATTAGATGGTAAGGGAAACCAAAGAAACCTTTACCTACGTAATGTTTGAAAATAAAAATAATAGGGTATTATTTATCTAACAACAAAGAAATGAGTCATGGGAAAACATTAAAGATGTGGAGTAAAATTATCGGTATAGTACGTTTATATGGAAGCAGCCGTTGACACGTGTTTCGGACTCTTTGGTCCTCATCAGAACGGCGTAGCAAAGCATTGGATTGAAAATTTGAAGATGAAAATAGTACAACAAACAAAATCCTCTGATACGGAAGACAATCACCCTCATTGTGGTTTATTGTTTGAACTCTCCGGTATGGGAGATTTGGTCAAACTTTGCCACGGAGGCGATTAATGCTATCCGCGAGAACTAAGAACGAGTAAATAAACAATAACAAAGAAATTAGTCGCGGGAAAATATTAAATATTTTCAAACATTACGTAGGTAAAGGTTTCTTTGGTTTCCCTTACCATCTAATCATAACATTTTTGAATGTTAATATTAGACTGAATAGCATTATAATAAATAACTAGCAAGACAAAGCAGCCTTATTTTTTCAATTTTTTCACATCAATGAATGTCAAAGAAATTTCAATTACGAATATCGAAGTGAAACGTCAACTCTTTAATAAAATAGAGTTTTTAAAGATTCAACCAGCCTGTTATTGCTAATAATTATCAAGAGATTAAAAATAGATCACAGGCAACAACAATTCGAATAAATAATTAAATATTGCAAGCTGAAAATATGGCAATGACCCCAAACTTAAGCTGAGAGTTTCAAGGTTTTTATAAACTGTAAGTAACTTACTTTTTTTAAAAGATTTGAAATTCTAAATAAATAAAAAATTTCATTAAAAACGGCTACTTCCATATAAACGAACTATACCGATAATTTTGCTCTACCTATTTAATATTTTCCCGCGACTAATTTCTTTGTTATTGTTTATTTACTCGTTCTTAGTTCTCGCGGATAGCATTAATCGCCTCCGTGGCAAAGTTTGACCAAATCTCCCATACCGGAGAGTTCAAACAATAAACCACAATGAGGGTGATTGTCTTCCGTATCAGAGGATTTTGTTTGTTGTACTATTTTCATCTTCAAATTTTCAATCCAATGCTTTGCTACGCCGTTTCTGATGAGGATCAAAGAGTCCGAAACACGTGTCAACGGCTGCTTCCATATAAACGTACTATACCGATAATTTTACTCCACATCTTTAATGTTTTCCCATGACTCATTTCTTTGTTGTTAGATAAATAATACCCTATTATTTTTATTTTCAAACATTACGTAGGTAAAGGTTTCTTTGGTTTCCCTTACCATCTAATCATAACATTTTTGAATGTTAATATTAGACTGAATAGCATTATAATAAATAACTAGCAAGACAAAGCAGCCTTATTTTTTCAATTTTTTCACATCAATAAATGTCAAAGAAATTTCAATTACGAATATCGAAGTGAAACGTCAACTCTTTAATAAAATAGAGTTTTTTAAGATTCAACCAGCCTGTTATTGCTAATAATTATCAAGAGATTAATAATAGATCACAGGCAACAACAATTCGAATAAATAATTATATATATATATATATATATATATATATATATATATATATATATATATAAATATATATATATATATATATATATATATACATATATACATTGCGGAGAAAAAGTATGGACTCAACCTAATAATTTGGTACCCTTCAGGTTTTATGGAAAACGCTCGAATATGTCGATTTAGACCAAATTAATTTGTTCTTTTAATGACATCTGTCAAAAATATGACGTCATCGACATTTTTCTCAAATGAAAGTATATAGCATGCTATCGTTTGAAAGCTCTTGCTTCACTTAGTATGTTCCTTAATTTTTATGCGATTCTGCAGCTCCGTTTCAAAATGGCGGCCATCTAAAACTTCTATTGTAATGCCATTGAGATATCGAATTTCGTTTTTCTCCATGGAATTAAGAAACAAGCTCAGGCCAAGAAACTTAATGTAAGGACAGAAATTGAATGATAAAGCCTTAGTATTGTCTGAGTATGATGATTGAGCATTTTTTTCTGATAAATCGAGGAATAGTTATTGGAACGAAGTTTCGGAACGAAGTTTTGGAACGAAGTTCCTTATCGTGCGTTGCTAAAGAGGGCTAGACGGATAAGATTAAGGCCAAAAGTTGTAACGACTTTTTGCGCGCGCGCGCCATGCGAGTGTTTCTCTGTCTGTCTCTCTCTCTCTTTCTCATAGAAAGCAAGCCAGTTATTTTCGTTCCGTCTTTCTATTTCGCATTGAACAGTGTGGTGTCGCGACGATTATTTTTGTTAAGTGTATGCATGTTTTTTTGAACATAATGAATAATAAAAAATAATAACAATAATGAATCCTGACAGTGTTTCTGCACAAGTTCCGGATATTGCTGATGGAGTTAGATAAGTAGAGATTTTATACAGACAATAATAATACATAATACAGACATTTAAATAAAATAGAATCCCAAACATATGTTTTCTACTTCCGTTACCACAAGCCAATTCTTACTAAAATTGAGCCTACTGATTAAGTTTATATTACATTATATTTGTTAATAATAAAAAAAAATAAAATTTTATTACTATTCCTTCACTAATTAATCGAAAGGAACTTCGTTCCATCCGGGTGTCCCTTGACACCGCTCAAGTTTTTTCTCTACTGGGAGTCAATTAAAAATAATTTTCACAATTTTACCGCCACCATTTTGAAACGGAGGTACAGAATCGCATAAAAATTTAGGAACATACTGTTTCAAATGATGTATCGCATGCTATATACTGTCATTTAAGAAAAATGTCGATGACGTCATGTTTTCAACAGATTAAAGTAAAAGAACAAAATAATTTGGTCAAAATGTAGGAAACAGAAAAACTAAATCGACCTGTTCGAGCGTTTTCCATAAAACCTGAAGGCTGCCAAATTATTAGGGTAAGTCCATACTTTTTTGCCACACTGTATATATATATATATATATATATATATATATATATATATATATATATATATATATATATATATATATATATATATATATATATATATATATATATATATCTTTTTGATAATTATTAGCAATAACAGGCGTGGTAAATCTCAAAGAACTCGATTGTATTAAAAAGTTGACGTTTCGCCACGACATTCGTGGCTTTTTCAAAAGTTTTGAAAAAGCCACGAATGTCGTGGCGAAACGTAAACGTTTTAATAAAATCGAGTTTGTTATTGCTAATAATTATCAAAAAGTTAAAAATAGTTCACAAGCATCAACAACAATTCAAATAATATATATATATATATATATATATATATATAGTATATATATATATATATAATATATATATATGATGATATTTTCAAAAAGGTTAGATGTGAAGAAACGAAAAACTAGATTACTTTGCTTACTGGTTTTGTAGATGTCAAGGCAACACAAATTTGACAATTCAACAAAATATTATTGTCAGAAACATTTAAAGTCACTCATCTACGGATTATAGGACTGTGCATTTTTGGTAAGTACCCGAGTATTAAGAAATTACTTTTTTGTTGAAATATAATTATAAAATTTTGTTTATTAAAATATATAAAATTTTTCTTACAGATTACATTATGTCGTATTCGGAAACCAACTGTACGCCACCCGACGTTCTTGATATTGACGTCAGAGTACAAAAAACTGTACCTTTTTGTACGCTCACGGCCGGACAAAAAAATAAAAACAGAAGGACGTCTGTGGAATCAAACTTCAACATTGAGAACTGAGGTTGAATTTTTTGACGTTTGCGGAAAATAGTTATTTTCTTCCATGGAAGCTATAAGCTTTGTATCATACACGCTGTCTGTTACCGAACCCTAGGCTGTATGATGGGGGTTAAAGTCTCAACCAACTATAGAATTTTCCCCAGGGGAGTTGAGAAAGCCGATCCATTCATTTTCCCCAATTTTAGAATTTTGAGGAGAGTACAAAGAATAGAAGAAGAGCCTTGATCCATCTAGCAATTTAATAGCTACTGATATTCCTTCAACTTGAATGAATGCTGGAAAAACTACAGGATCTAATGGTATAGATCTCACCCCCTTTTCCATCCTATCTTTTCTTCATCTCTGTTATATTTTTGCGTTCCGTATTTTTCAAAGAAAGAAAATTATGAATGTTTTCTGAGGACGGTTTGAAGAAGAAATTAAACTGAGCGATGTTGTCATTATATTGGCATAACTATCTTCGATATTTTTAACAGCGTCTCTATAGGAGATATTTTCGACTGCCATTTTTTTCGTTTTCTTCTGAGATGCAAATACAGGACATACCTGAACTACTGTTGAAGAATGTTTTTCTTTACAATGGATAAAAGAAAACTCTTCAGAATCGCATTGATTAAGATTATGAGCACCCCCACACTTACTACAAAGAAATTCACTTCTACACATACGATGAGTATGGCCAAATCTTAGACAATTCCTACATTGTACCACTCTTTGAACAAATGGATGAACTTCCCTAATGCAACTGAATATAGTAACCTTATCTGGAAGTAATGGACCTTTCCAGAATTACCTGTGCAGGTGAAAATTGCGCGCGTCACTTGTGGACAAAGAATGAATCTTATTGGTCGTCAAAATTCCTGGCCTTGAATCATTGACAAATGACATTCTTTTGTGCAGTCAACGGCATGCTGGATGCTATTCGTTTTTAGAGTTTTTGAAAATAAAAGTTTTAGTATGCCTCAACGATGTTGTGTTGCCGAGTGCCGGTCACGGTACGATAAAAGCAGTAGAATCTCATTTCATTGCTTCCCTAAACAAAGAACCATAATGCGGGAAAAATGGTTACAGGCAATTGGGCTTGAAACTCTGAACTAGGGCGCAAAACCACGGGTAAATAAAAGTGCCTACATCCATCCATTCATACCTTCTTTGTTATAGGTTTGTTCGCGCCACTTCACAAATGACGATTTCATAATAGGGGGCAATATTAGAAAATTGAGAAAATGTGCTTTAGATTAGAGCATTCCTGCAGCGACACGCAAGATTTGCCCACTGCATCATCCACGGTAATATTAGAATGCTCTGGTTAATATAATTGCAATGAAATAATTTCGTTTTAGACTGCCATGGACACATACGAGCAAATGGAACATGTTCCACATCATGAAGCAGTTGAAACTCTATCTAGAAACACCAAACTTTCAAGATTCACGGTATTTATTTGATATTATTGCTGGAATGTTTAAATAATTATTTATTATTGTCGTAGGATCCTTTAAAAGAAGTGGATCAAAGTGAATTCTCTCTTAAGCAATTTCCTGCGTTTTTGCTATATATTCGACAAATTCTGCCCAGCGTAATCCTGATAGTAGCATCCATCGAAGGGGAGATCTGTAAATGAGGTCTATGTGGACTTTCACTCTTCTCCTGGCTTCTGTAGCATTTCACTTTGATTATAGAATCATTTTTGTATGCAAACATATCGTGGATATAACTTTCG
The DNA here is from genome assembly GCA_030704885.1 of Cynegetis impunctata. Classification (NCBI taxonomy): domain Eukaryota; kingdom Metazoa; phylum Arthropoda; class Insecta; order Coleoptera; family Coccinellidae; genus Cynegetis; species Cynegetis impunctata. Next base: position 218,062 of record JARQZK010005060.1, read on the forward strand.
GCAAAGAATTTGTAGCCACGACTACTTTGTCTACAAGTCCATGATTTTGAAATAAAAACTTCTCCACACTGGAAAAACTGAATGCTTGGAAACGTGAAATGTCTTTACTCCACTCACCATAATCCATAGCCTACACATGTTGCTCGATAATGCTTGTTGCACGATAACATTCAAACATTCAATAAGTAAAATCATTATAATCATAACAAAGGTTAAAGTCATTAATGTAAATGTCATTTGAATGACAGCATCAAATGTCACCATATTTACGACATACCAGGATGACCAACCTCATTGAGCAAAATGCAACTGTCGTGCTCTCTCTTTCCATTTCTCTCTCGTACTAACGTTTGCGCATATTTTAAAGCGGGCCACAAGCGACGCATGAAATATAACTGTTTCTCTCTCCTACTAGCTCAGTTCAGATCTTTCATCTCTCTTCTACGTATTCTGGAAAGGTACATTGGCCTTTGAAAGTAATGAGAATTCTACTTGTTGGAATGAACTCAGGGGTTTTATCTTCATTATGTATCCTTTTAGTTAATCTCTTGGCCTCTAAGATTGTGAATGATCCTTCCATAATTGGTTGAATACAATTTTCAAGTTCATCATCAGTTAAATCTAAATCTACATATCTTATAACGCCCTGCCTTCGAATGAGATATTGCGGGATATATGCTCCATATTTATACTTAATTAGAAAATCTGATGAAAGAAATTTGTTTGCACTTATGAATGTTCGAAATTTTATCCTTATTCTGTTTCTACCATTTTTTCAATGCTTAAAATATTATTGGAGATAGTGCAGTCAGTTCTAAATATCAATTTTTCAACAGATATTGGATGAAATTTACCAATGTTATTGTCACTACTTTCCACAAACACAACAAAGGGATTAACATCTGATAAGTCAAACCTGTTCGACAGTTTTTGTGTATTCTCCCTGTTCTCTTTATTACCACTTCTCTGAGCTGAATTTTCAGGGTTATTAACTTGAGAAACAGATTGAGACATTACTGTAGGAGTATCATGGAACGAACTCACCGATTGAAGTTCTCCAGTATTTTCAATTTGCAAATTCCAAGATTCCGAGCTGTCCATTATTTCTTCATTCAAAAGAACTCTATAAGCCTGAGATAGGATTTCTGATGAGTATGAACCTCCCCCTTTATCAGAGGGTTCATAATTTCGAGACATCAATAAAGTTTGAACACTTTTTTCCCACTACAGAGTTTAAGAGATTTTAATTATAACTGAATATAGTTTCAAATGTATCAATAAAACAATAATCTCACTTCGATAAATATTACCACCTGCGACCAATATGAAATCTGGTTTCATTAGGTTTTGAAATTATACTGAAGAAGAATTTGTTTTACTATTGAAACAAGTTTGACAACTGAGGTTTTTCAAAATATGAATTAAAAGTAGGAATTAATCATGTATAACTTTCATGAGGTACGAGCTGAATATGGAATGCAACATAAATTGTATATACTTTACGATTATACACAACTATTCTACAAAAGGATCGATACAAATAATGTGCCATATAACTATTTCACATTCATTCCCTTTCGGTTATTCAAAATATTTGTTTTTGGAAACCATTCGTACCGCTTTTTCTCTGGGGAGGTAGCAATTTTCGTGGCTTATCGAGAAAGTACGTATTTCCCGGACTAAACTGGTAAAAATTACACTCTTGTTTTCATAGTAAATAGTAGTATAAAAATATAGGTAGGTATAATTTATAAGAATGATTTTGGCTACGATAATTCCGTAAATACTTAATATAAAGCAGCAGAGAGAACGTATTTGAAAATGAGCCTGAAATTTCGATAGCAGCTGCTACTACAGCATGAATATTACCTGAAACATCGAAGTTTAGGCACGAAAACGTTTATGATTTGTTATAAATAAATGCCATAATATGACAGAGGTTGTAGTTTTGACTAATTAGGTATAAAACTGTTAAATCTAGAGGTTCTCTGTGGATCATGCCCTTAGAATAATGTAAATAAAGCCAGGTTCCCTATCGCATTAAAAAAAGGAAGAACTTAGTTAAAAAGCAAAGAAATCAAAACATTTCAGATGAGTCGATCAGAAATTAATTGGGGATACAGAAGAGTAAACCAACCTACCTAATGCTGTAAGTAATTTCAACAAAAAATTAGGATTGTAGGAAAATAATGAATTTAGTTTGTTTTTACTATCCTCTCTAGATTTCAATTTGATTATATCAAGTATTTTAAACAAGTAGGTAATATCGCTTCAATGCCAACAATTGTTCGAAATTCAATATAAATATGAATTGAAAAGTTCCTAGTTTAATTCTATAAATAAATATCATCTAAAAACGTGCGTCCTTGATTTGTTGGCTAAAAATAGTGTACGTAGCCCACATGGAACTTGTTTTTTAAATATCCTTACTACTTGTTCAAAAAAGAAGTATTAAATAAATTTTTTATTCAATTAAAATATATGAGATTTGGTTCTTTCAACTATGAGATAATTTCATGATATACTTTCGATTCAGAACTGATATATCCATTTTCTGTATTCACATATTATTAGTATTAAATTTACCTAACACTTTATTTCCTATGTTCCATTTCCCTTGCTACAAATCACTTCACAGTTTCACGAGTGAAGCTGGAAAATAAAACACTTTTGAATTTCTTCGGAAACAGAAAAAACTGAAAATGTGAGAGGTTAAAATAATCAGAACTCAACTGCTATGACTATTTCAACTTTCGAAACAAAAGTTATCCTATTTTTAATCTAATCATCCTTAATATACAATTTATACACACAGTCTCAGGAGTTTAGCGAATTTAGATTTCAGAAATTCCAGAAAATAGCAGATAACCTTCTGATTGTGAAAACTCCATCAAGAAGTATTAACTGAGAACATTACTGTCCCCAAAAAAATATAAAGACCTCTGAGCAAAAAACTATGTACATTGATAATTACTTGATAAATGCGATAGTTAACATATGGTGAATATAAATTAGATACCTACTTCCTTAAAGAAAAATTAAGGCTTAACTCAGCGATTCTCACTCAACCTGTGGGCGCGCGCATCCCTAGTGGGGCGAGCACAATAAAAGGGGGGCGGGAGCATGTTCAAAAAAACTGATTGACTGACTGAAAGGAAAGTACACTCTCAATTACAAAATACTTTTGTTTTTGTTTTTTTTGTCGTAGCAAGACTTGGATAGTATTTGAAATTTGAATGAAGAGTTGAATCCTATTCGAAACTACTTTTCCAGGATACGGTTTTTGTGTATTTTGGTGTATTCGTATTCGGTCAACTAATTTTTTTGAAGAGTATTCGGTATTCTGTATTCAAGTTACTGAAACTCAATATTCAGAGAATTCAAATACCCGAATCTGTGAATACAAGCATTCGAAATATTCTCATATGTGAATCACGCATTGAAAATTCCTTTATTCGAATCCAATTAAATCGAAAAAGTACATTCTTCATGGCGAATATACGAAAAGAAACGATTGTTATTTTACCGATTTAAGTTTTGTAGACGGGCATGCACGATTGCAGGAATGAACTTGCAGATGTGAATACATATACGCAAAACGAACTAGTGGCAGTCCAGGGATGTCAGACGTACCAACTTCTTGGTACACATACCAGTTTTTAGTGTCACGTACCATGTACCAAGACTATTCGGTCCTTGTATGCAAAAATGCCAAGATTGGACGTTCACCGACAGTATAGAATAACCGACTAATTTTCAAGATGCATATGAAAAAAACATACAAATCAGTTTTCCTTATAACTTAAAACTTTCTTATAGCAAGCGGTCTCGATAAGCAGTTACCATTTTTCATCGCTGTATTTACAAGATGCTAGGTAACGCATTGGTATCCTGCAGTGCTCACGTGCTGAAGCACTTCATTTGCTCAAATCCCCCATGGGAGATGTTTTTTACAATGCAATAAACCTCAAATTATTTTACGGGCTTTTGAATGATTAATATTCTTCAGTTGATGAAAGACTTATTAACTATATTCGTATTATTAACTAAAAATGATCAATTATCAAATATTTTTCTGAGCATGAAATCAAATATAACACGGATAGAAAATCGCAGTCAGTTGTCAGTTTTTTGCCACTGAACGGCTGGTAAAAGTACTTATTATTTGTATCACACTTAATTGAAGCTTAATGGAACTAAATGCCAAATTCTTCATGTGACTGATAACTTGATCTATGTTAATTGGGTATTCAAAAATAGTATTCATTTGAATGAAAACATGGATTCGAATATCATGTATTCGAATACATTCACAACTGTGGTAGGTATTCGAATTCCCTGGATTCGAATCTTTTCATCGATGTTGTATTCAGTATTCGTATTCGAATACTGAAATCAGGTTGGCAGCATATATATCCAAGAGAAACTTTTATTTAAAGAACTGATTGACTGACTGAAAGGAAAATACACTCTCACAAAATACTTTGGTTTTTGTTTTGTAGTTGCATATTCAAGAGAACCTATTATTGAAAAAAATGATTAACTCTTTGAAAGGACAAAACTTTTTTGTTATGTCGTAGTCTAGGTTTAAAGGCGAAAAACTCAAAATACGTTATTATTGTTTATATTCTATTTTATGAGGAGGCACGATACAAATTATGATTGAAAATTGGGCCGCGACTCCTAAAAGGTTGAGAGAACGCTGTCTCAAAGGATGTGTATGTTTGTCTATCCTTTTGAAAAATTACGGTCGCTTGGGTAGAGCTGGAAGGCTGAAAATTTGCATGACCGTTACTCATGACTATTCGCCAAGACAATATAGCATTTATGATCCGAGCCAGTAGGTCACTTGACCGCCCATTATATTAAAGTGACCCTACGCACGCGAAAGAGGAGACAGCCGAACAGGCCGACGAGGAAGAAGTCCAACTTAACAAAGTTTTAGCTTTTGGATCTTACTTGTTATTGTACTCCTGTTATTGTAATCCTGCATTTCTATACAATTTGTACAGTTCAGTTGATAAAACAAACATCTCTAACTATTTTAAAAGCGTCACTGGGTCCATCGAACAATATTAATGAGTTATCCAATTTTAATATCGTCAACGCCTGCTTTGGATCTTCAATACATCTTCGAATTTAGATTAGTAAGTAAAAAGTATTTTCTTTAAAACTCACTCCTTCAGCATTGTTAACTGAATTCTAAATGAGTAAACTACCGCTGCAGAACTGAAATTCTAAATACCTTCAACAAAATCTTTTGTTACAAAATGAAAACCGACATTTTGTTAATTGGTATCAGTAAATACCTAATGTTGCAAGCGTTCAAAAAATTCAGGATCACGTAATTGAGACTATATTTATGCTACAAATGTATCTGCTTTCTTATAGTTTCATGAATGCAGGAGGAAGTTGGCTGCTAAGTTTTTGAGGCTAGGATAAGCTATTTTTACTTCTGTTTCCGAGTTTTAGTATTTATCAGTCCCAATATTATGAGAATCGATTCGAATTATATACATATTCAGTTATAATATCACGAGAGCATCGAAAATAATGGATTATACTTCCGAGCCACGAGACGTGTTTTAAGAAAATACGTCGAGTGACGAGGTCAGTATAATCGATTATTTTCGATTGCTCAAGTGGTATTCGTTAGGATTATAAAACGAATAAAAAATATTAATTTTTTTTGACAAACGTCGAAACAACGTCAATATAAAAACATTCACATTTTGACACGGGGCGAAACACCAAAACGATTATATCACGTCGTCAAGGGTATATTCACTTATCAATACGCGGTAGTTATGCAAAATTCACTGATTCTATTGGCTTATTCATACATGAGTTATATAATCGGTGAAATTACCTAAGTAGGGGAGTCCGAGAGGTTAAATGGGGATTTATTCGAGCGTCGTGGGAACCTTTTAGATTGTGATGATTAGATGCTAAAAAGGAAAACAGGTTATATGATGTATGCCCTTTCACTGGGAGGAGAGAGCGTGTACAGATTATCAAAAATGTAAAAAAATCGTTATATAGAAATACTGGAGCGTGTCAATATTAATAGTTTAACTGAAATTAAATTCTCCCACATCACTTGCTGGAACATCATAATGAATAAAGTATAAACTTTAAAATAAAAACACTTGGCTTATGTTTCACAATATAAAAAATATTTAGATACTGTATTTAGCAGTAACGAAAAGTCGACATGTTTCGAGTTATGAACTCATTATCAAGACTACAGGAGAGTATTACATCCTTTTTTTTATAGAACATACAAAAGCAAAGGTGATACCTGAAAATCAATTTGTTCCTTTACAAGGGGTAATTGACTATTATGGGCGGAACTTATTTCGTGAATTTCAAGAAGGTCGAGGCGCTTTCCTTTGTTACCTGAATGTAACAATTTCGTTTTGTTGAAATCCAGGAAGTGATTGAATTTTATACAATGCTCAGAGAAGCCAGTGGTATTTTTGTTTTGTTTTGTTTACAAAAATACGTCTCGGAAGTATAATCGATTATTTTCGATGCTCTTGCGATATTATAACTGATTATATTTTTCTTGTCTTTAACTTTTTTTACTCTTCTTATCACCAAATTATATTTATTGAGTCATACTGAGCTGTACTGTATTTTATTTCAGTGAATTAATTCTCAGTAGGTTTTTGACTATAATTAACTAGAATCTCAATTACTTAGAATATATGTATAAATCTCAACGTACACGAAACTGTTCAAATTGAAATGAAAATTATCAAGTAATCAGTGACAATCAAAAACGATATCCACTTGAAGTACTATAATATGAAAAAATAGAAAAGAGATAAACATCTAAATTTAACTTTATTGCTACTTAAACTATATTTTCTCTCATAATACATTCAAAGGTACTTTCTTTTCCTATTATTCCTTACCCGATCTGGAGGTAATCATCAGCACCTCTTAATTCTGCCTTTACATCTCGAATTTCCGACCGGAATCGAGCAGAAATGAACCGGAACATAAATTGTTTATAACACAAACCTAAACAACTAAATGCACTAGACAACTACCACATCAAGTTATCTAGACATTTCCTCATTGCATAATTATCTAACGCATGGCACTCTTCAATTAATCGATAAGTGGTAAAACAGTTTCTTTCAATAATTAGGAATTAAAATGCTGTCAAAGCATATTCCAATCAAGGTAATACAAAAACTTTTAAACAAAATAAGAGTACTTTACACGTGTTAACTATCATCACTCGTTATACAATCAGTGTTAATGGTTTCACAATTCACTACTATCCAAATAGGAAACGTGAGTAATTCATGCTCAAAGTCCGTTAACTAGTCGGTAGAAGTAAAAAGTTTGAAAATTATCATACTATTTGTTGTGAAAACTGTCCTCAAACAAAAGTTCATTTCATAGCTTGTAGTAAACGGTTCGTAATGTATAACATATTCAACTTAATTATTCAACTATTGAATTGAGGACCCCAATATTCGTGAAAATTAATAAACATCCTAGTAAAATAAATATAAATTTTATTTTAACTAATTTAATTAAATATGTATGTCACGTTTCTGCACACTGTATCATCCAGAAAAAGATTATGCTACCCATTTTCAATTAAAGTAGGTAGTGAAAGTGAAAAGTTCTCTGTTTACGAAATAACTACCAATATGACTAATCTGTTCAATGTGGCTGATACTAACTGCCAATCCTAAAGGTATACCATCTTTGAATGGATCTTGACAGGACCTTTCTAATGGCACACCTGTTAATTCTAACATTTTCTCGAGTAGTACAGCCCTCCAAAGAGTCCATTTTCTCTATTGCGCCATTTTTTCGCTGTCTTGGACGAAATAACCCTAGATAATTATTCTTTATCAAGAAGTTTTTGGCATATTCAAAGCGGATGTGACCTTCAGATTGATAATTTCTGAGTTTGGCCGATATTTCACTTTAGCCAACCCTAGGGTGAAGAATACCTACTTTTCAGGTAAACGCTATATATTTTTTCAGAACACTATATAGAGACTTGAAACTTGGCCATGTATGTTCCTCATATGTTACCACCAATACCGCTCTCCTGAATTGGTCAAACGAATCATGGGAAATTGGTAATTTCAGTTAATTTTTTTCAGAAAATAAAATTCAACTACACCAAGAGGTATGCAACTATGTCATGGGGTGTGTAACTCGAACCATAGCTTCATGGGCGTTTATGAACTCGTGTTTGAATGCCGAGAAAAATGAAACTTATTCAGTTGTTATCCGGATCTAACTAGAGAACTTGTGTGATAGACCAGCAATAGAGCAGAAAAATAGTGATTATGTGATAAAAATAGTAGTAAGATATTGCTTATGCCATTACACGAAAGACAATTCCTTATATTTTGCTATATTATGGACACGAATCATATATGAATTTTTTTATAAGTATTAAATATCAGAAAATAATGTTTTTATAGGTGTTCGCTTATAAAATGAAAACTAATGAAGCAATGTCAATGCTCTTTTAGACAAATTGTAGAAAGCTAAAATACGAAGAAAATGAGCACCGAAACGACTTGATATTATATATTATTATTGACGAAGAAGACCCGTAAAACTCTGTGAAATCACTGTTTTTTTTTGAAAAAAACACAATTCTCACACTTTTTAATTTAAACCGCAGGACCTCAGCGAGATAGTACGTCTTCATAGATACTTCATGTGTGCTCAACGTAGACTTTGTCTACTAAATAGTTTTTTGCATGATTGCAGTACTATTATTCTTCCATCCACTATCTTGCAACTTGCCTGGATGCTCTATGGATACGATTTCAATTGTCAAAATATATTTCGAAACTAGAACTTTTGTACTGCCAAATGTATATTTTGATTTTGCGTTGAAATTCTGCGAAATATGTAACAAATACGTGCAAAAAACAAGGTCGAGTTCGAGAAAGCGGTCGAGTAGTGTTTGGTGCACGTCACCCGAAGGGACGCGCGTAGTAATTCCCCCATACCGCGCACCTGAGGGAAATTCTTGATAGTTTCACAACCTCCACTATGAATAATATAAAATTGGTCTGCATACCTCAAATATTCAGTTATAATAAAATTCTTGTGCTCTTATTTAAGTTTCTGACTTTTGATTTTCTGAAATTTTCAAACTTATCAGCTGGTGTATTTGCGCGATTTTCCCCACCTTTTGGGGCAAAATCGCGCATAGTTAGGAAAAACGCGTATAAAAGAAATATAAAAATAAAACGAAATAGTCAATTCAAACAATGATTGGTCAAGTTTCATTGTAGTTAATGAAATAAATCAGAAAATATTTCACTGCTGAAACTGCTGAATACCCTTTTCATTTCTGGATGTGAATTGCTTGTGAAAAAAATGCAAGAAAAGTTTTCTGAGGTATTCTTGATATGCCCATATTCCGCAAAATACGTACCTATGGAAATCATATCTCTTCATTACGACCGAACTTTTTTAGCTTTGTTAAATTAAATTTTTCACTGCAAAATGTTACGCTATTTTTTTATACCCAAAAAATAAATTTGCCAATTTCGTCAAATGATTTACTAAATGTTGTTAACAGAGAATGTATCTTGTGTACCTAAACCATCTCCTAACGCAAATTCTTATTTCCTCGAAGTGTCGATTCTGGAATGTTGAAGCTATAAGATTTTAGCATATGATCTAATGAGGGCTAATATCGCGCATAACCGCGGGGTATAGCCCCACAGGTAACCAACTAGAAATAATCGCTCATTTAGAAAAAGCAAACAAAATTTATTTTCATTACTTATTTCATGTGGAGGAAAGTTATAGCAAGAGTACGCTAAACAAACAAAAGCTGACTGCCAACATGTGAAATTAGCACTATCTGCAATAATGCAGCGTCGTTAAGGTGTCTAACAATAGATGGCTACACTATCGAAATTTCGAATAGAGGCATTACAGAGCCCTAGCACAGATGCGCAATATTGCCCAAACTCCAGCTACCCGCCTCCCTGGCACATACTTCAGGGAGGAATTGAACACGTATGTTTCCTTTTTCCTTTCCTTTTCGGCCTCTTTCACGCGCTCGACCGTTTTTAGTAATGTTAGTTTCTCACCTATTTTGCAGCATATCCACACGAAATCAAAATATGCATTTTGTAGTACAATCTTTCTAGTTTCAAAATATGTTTGGATAATTGAGTTCGAACTATCCACAGAGTATTCAGGCACGCTGCTAATAGTATATGAAATAATTTTAACCTCAATTACGCAAAAACTAAAATTTCTTCAATTCCTGAATTGTGCACACATAGAGTATCGATTTATACGTACTATCTCGTGGAGAGCCTGCTCTACAACTTCAAAAATGTGAGATTTATGAATTTTTGAAAAAACGGTGACTTTTACTGGTTTTTCTCCGTTGATAATACAATTGAGTCGTTAAGGCACTCATTTTCGTCGTATTTTAATTATCAACGATTCGTCTGTTTAGAGCATCGAGATTGCTTCATTAATTTTTTATTGAAAAATACGAGTTTTTGGTCTTGAATGTCTATAAAAAATTCATTAATTATAGTTTCTGTCGAAAACATGGTAAAACATAAGTACCTACGGACTGTCCTTTGTGCAATGACACAAGCAGTGTCTAATAAAGTTCGAACTTCAAAATTAAACTGGCTTAAGTTTCACTATATAAAAATAATTGGATACTGTATTTAGCAGTAAAGGATAGTCGACATGTTTCGAGTTATGAACTCATTATCAAAGAAAATATTACAATCTAATTTTATAAAACAGACATACCAAAGGTGATACCTGAAAATCAATTTGTTCGTTCACAAGGGGTAATTTACTGCTATGGGCGGAACTTATTTTGAGAATTTCTAGGTCAAGACGATTTCCTTTATATCTGACAGCAAAACAAAAATTGGGTTTTGTTGAAACACGGGACACGATTGAATATGATACAATGTTCGGAGAAGCCAGTGGTTTCTCACACCACTGTTTTCTCCGATGAATGAATGACTTCAAGCTTCTTTTATTTGTATAAATTGGTTTTACGTTATTTTTCGATAGACTGTTATAAATTTATAAATGCTACTCAGATTCGGCACATAAGTATTTTTTGTCTTCATCAATATATTGAATGCAACAGATTATTCATTCGTTTCTCCTAATGAGTTTATCGATAAGACTTTCATCGTAACCGTTATTAGTGGCTAATAATTTTATTTAACTTCGATTTGAAAATTTATTTTCAACAATGGAGCCTATGTATGCACGAATGAAGAAAAGCACTGATTTTCATTTTGATGTGTTGGTTACTATCACTAAGAACTAAAGTATCTGTGAAGGTTGGTTTTCTATAAATGTTGAAAGTGAGAGGATTCCCATTCCTATGAATCTGGGCATCTATGGAATTCAAGCTGCCATTTTCGTTTTCTACTTCTTTTGTAAATTTAATCGAGTTATATAAAGTGTATATGTATTCAGGAAATAATCTAGCTGTCTATCTGACCTTGTCTACATACCGCCCCCGCAATGAAACCATAGTAAAAAACTATTATCAGAATTGAATATTTTTTCTTCTGAAATTATTCATAAAAATTTCATTCAACAAGGGCGATAACGGTGATCCCATAAACAATATGTCTTCTTGTTTGTATAATTTATTATTAAATTTGAAATAACTCTGTTCTGAATATAAGTTAAGAATTATTTCGATTTAAATATTCCTTCGATCAAAACTTACTGATGTACAAGTCTAACTTATGCAGTTATTCAATTAAAATGGGAAAATTCAATGACTATTTCATCTTTCTTGTTATACAGTGAACCACCAGTTCAAATCAAATCGAATAAAAATTACACAATTCATTAACGAAGCGAGAAATATAAGAAATAAACATATCTCCTCAGAGAATGAATGTCACAAAAATAATGGAGTGGTAATGTGAAACATTAGTACCAAAAACACATCAAGCCCACTTTTCTACACATATATACAAACTTCACATTATTAATAATAATAACCGAGAAAAAGTGTGAATTTTTTTGTTTAGAGCCGATGCCTTTGCTATCAAATGTGGTCATATCGATCACTCAATGCCCAGAATAGTAGTGCTCTACAGAGTAATAAGGTCTATTAATAAAATAAGATTTTGTTTGTTTCCGAAAATTGGCCAAGGAAGTTATAAATTTTTATTGCTCTGGAAGGTGATTGCAAATTTTTTTAGCATTATCAATGATCTATTAGAATACCCGTGCTGTGGCACTAACGGTACGGCTGGAAAATACTTACGAATCAAACACACAGATTCATATAAATACAAAGCAGAAAGCGTTAAAATTCTATTTTTCTTATAATAAGGTTTGCAATGCTTCCTCTTTTGCAGAACGAATTGCTCTCTTCTGCGAATTGAGACTGGTGTCAAGTTGTGAAGAATATATCGCACCCTTAGTGATACAAGGGCATAATGCGAAAAAGTAGTTTTGTGGGAAATCGCGTTTAAAGATTCAGGTTTCCTACATTTCAGCTTATTTTTCGTATAAAATGCTCATTATTTGTGTTATAAATGTGAAATTCTGCTGATTTGTTCACTGATAACTACACTATAAATAGCCATGAAAATAAAATTGAATTTGAATGAATTTCAATTTTTTTTGGATATTTCATGTGAGTTAGGGTCTAATAATAGATTTAACATAAAACAATTTATATACTATAAGGAACCAATAAGATATAATTCCTTTTAACATCGTTTCTTTTCAGCAATATAGAGATCTATTATGAATTACACCCAAAAATTTACAACATTTTGTATAATATAACGGTGCAACTACAAATTATTCCATATAACACAAAATGTTCAGAACAGAACTCTCCTGTTTTTTTCTCATAGAAGGGCACAAATACGAATTGTACAAAGCTTGAACGATCCGCCTTCGACAAGTATGGGCACGTTACTAATTGCGACCTTGTAGCTGTAAGAACGGTAGACGCGAGGGGAGAGTGTGAGAGAGGCACAAATACAGTTACCAAGTCATGATTGACATTTTTCTCGCTCTGTCAGCGCTAACCGGTAGATGATTCCATTTTGTGCCCGTATCATTTAAAATCACACTTTACAAAAATTTTGACTTGAGCCCTTATATTATTGAGGGTGCGATATATATATATATATATATATATATATATATATATATATATATATATATATATATATATATATATATATATATATTTATATATATATATATATAATATATATATATATATATATTAGATCGCAGAATTACTCTACAGGGTATTACAAACTTCAGGGAAAAAATATTCTTTTGCTTTTTTCCTTTATATTTCTACTTAAACACTTTTTTTTTAAAATTGAATAATTTTATTCACAGAAAAAACATTTATCTACATTTTGAAAAAAAAAACATTTGAATCGGACTATGGAGAAAAAAGTTATCATCCATTAAATTTAATCAAAATTTTGGCTGTCCCGAATTTTAAATCGGTGAGTATATATAAATATATATATATATATATATATATATATATATATATATATATATATATATATATATATATATATATATATATATATATATATATATATATATATATATATATATATATATATATATATATATATATATATATATATATATATATATATATATATATATATATATATATATATATATATATATATATATATATATATATATACTCACCGACTTAAAATTCGGGACAGCCAAAATTTTGATTAAATTTAATGGATGATAACTTTTTTCTCCATAGTCCGATTCAAATGTTTTTTTTTTTCAAAATGTAGATAAATGTTTCTACTGTGAGTAAAGTTATTCAATTTTAAAAAAACAGTGTATATGTAGAAATATAAAGGAAAATAGCTAAAGAATATTTTTCCCTGAAGTTTGTAATAGCCTGTAGAGTAATTCTGCAATCTAAACTCCAGTGTATATATTTTTCTGCAGATTCTGATTCTTTCTTAACATTTTGCTCTTTAATTCGTCTCGATATCATTTTCGGTTGAAGAGATATCACACATTTTGCTACAATGATGGTTTGTTTTGGATTCTTTCGGTTTCTCTAGAAACTCCGTTTCGTTAACTAGTTTTATCTAACATTTCGAACATTTGAAACATTCGGCCTTTTCTAACATTTTATTTGTTTCTTCTTATCGATATCTTAATCGGTGGAAGAGTTCTGAATGTTTTAAGAAAACATTACACATTCTAATCAAAAATCCTCAATTTTAATTGAAACATAAAAGAAGATTTTCTTCCAGATCCATGTCTTCTACCATATCTTCCGATTTCTCGAAACCTTGCCACGGCTCTTTCCACGCTAGATTTTGTTAAACCCATCATATTCGCCACTTCTCTGTAGAACCTACATCATGAAGAGCAACAGTTCTAGCTGAATCTTCGGAAGACAAAGGCATCGCGAACTAGAAAGTAGATACGGAATTCACAAGCCTAATGTATCAAATGTTCGAAATGTCTTCTTGAAAAATTTATATCTCTTCAACCGAGAACGATATCGAGACGAATTAAAGAGCAAAATGTTAAGAATGAATCAGAATCTGCAAAATAATATATACACTATTTTTATTGCAGAATTACTCTACAGGGTGTTCAGCTATTTTCCTTTATATTTCTACATGTACACTTTTTTTTTCAAAATTGAATAAAACTACTCAAACTGGAAACATATATCTACATTTTGAAAAGAAAAACATTTGAATCGGACTATTGAGAAAAAAGTTATCATACATTAAATTTCATCCAAATTTTTGCTGTCCCGAATTTTAAGTCGGTGAGTGTAATATATATATATATATATATATATATATATATATATATATATATATATATATATATATATATATATATATATATCTTTTTGATAATTATTAGCAATAAGAGGCTTGGTAAATCTCAAAAAAAACTCGATTTTATTAAAAAGTTCACGTTTCGCCACGACATTCGTGGCTTTTTCAAAACTTTTGAAATATTGAAATTTCTTTGACATTTATTGATTTGAAAAAATTTGAATAGTTAAAAAAGACTACTATTTTTTATTAAAATTTTTTCGGCTGTGGCCGTTCTCTGTTATTTATTACGTGCTATTCAGTCCAATATTAACATTGAAATCTAATATTATTTGATGGTCAGGGAAACCACAGAAACCTTTACCCACGTAATGTTCGAAATAGGTTCAGATTTGAATGTTAATATTGTACTGAATAGCACGTAATAAATAACAAAGAACGGCCACAGCCGAGAAAAGTTTGATGAAACATAGTAGTCTTTTTTAACTATTCAAATTTTTTCAAATCAATAAATGTCAAAGAAATTTCAATATTTCAAAAGTTTTGAAAAAGCCACAAATGTCGTGGCGAAACGTAAACTTTTGTGAAAGTAGAGTTTTTTTTTGAGATTCACCAAGCCTGTTATTGCTAATAATTATCAAAAAGTGAAAAATAGTTCACAGGCATCAACAATTCAAATAAATTATATATATATATATATATATATATATATATATATATATATATATATATATATATAGATATATATATATATATATATATATATATATATATAGATATATATATATATATATATATATATATATATATATATATATATATATATATAAATATATATATATATATATATATATATACAAGGTGGACCACCAGGAACTGCATCGATCGATATGTCAGAAACTGGATGTAGGAAAAATTTTAAATTTTAAAAACTTGCTAGATGTCTTCGGGCCTATACAGCTAAAATATTCTCAACTATTGGGCACTTCCAGTTATACCGGAAATATACCCTAAGTCGCTTATTTTAAATAGGATACCTTATATATTATTACATTTTTAGATTCTACTAAAGATTCAAGGCAGATTTTATGTATTATGTCCTATCCCCAAAGCTAAGCGTTTTTGACATATTCAGGTTTTTATGTAAAAAATGACGATTGCACGCCCTAATTTAATTATCAATTGTTTCTATAAGGAAGCCCTTTTTACTCACTTAGGGTTGGATTCCTTGTTGAAAAGAACCTACTTCAATATATTTCGTCTAATATTTGGACAACTAACCATACAGAGTGTTCAAAAAATAAGATCCAAAATGACATTGCGAAAACTGACGAAAATCAAATTTTTCAAATGGAAACCCTCCATTTCTCTAATTTTGTAGTATTAAGCATCAAAAATTGAGGTATTTTTGTAAAAGGTTATCTATACCTAAAATTGTCAGTTTTCGAATTATTGCCGGTTTTATATTTTTTTTATATGGCAATTTTGCATTTAATCATTTAACAATTAGATATAAGATAGCCACGATCGTATTTGATATTTCAAATCATCGTAATGGCACCCCGGTTGAATTATACACACGAAGATTATTTAAACTTATTCATTATTTATAAACAATGTGATAAAGTCATTTCAAGAACATGTGATACATTTGTGACACCATATCCTCAAAAACAGAAACACATGAATTTTGAAGTTGACTTTTCTGACAACAAGCCTTTTTTATCAACATTATGGACCAAATTTTTGGCCATCTAGCTCCCCAGACCTATCAGTACTCGATTTTTGTTTATGGGGAACAGTTAAAAATAACGTGTATAACACCGCAGTGATCACCATGCAATACTGCATGAGGCGAGTAAGTACAGCATTTGAAGACCTGGACCACCAGTCAATTAGAAAAGCCATCCATGAACAATTGCGGCTTGGATGCGCGAAATATCTAGAAGTTCAAAGACACCAATTCGAGCATTCACTTAAATAATTTTTTTATTTTCTATTTCCAGTTTACGATATCAATATTTTCATTGTTAATACTGATTTATTTCTGTAGATTTTCCCTTTGCGGGTCCAAAGTTCTTCAAGTTTTCTTTACTTCGTCTTATAGTATTTGGTGTTTGTTTCTGTTTTTGAGGATATCGTGTCATAAACGTATCACATGTTCTCGAAATAACTATATCACACTGTCCATAAATAGTAAATAAGTTTAAATAAGCTTCGTTAGTATAATTTAACCGGGGATCCATTACGATGATTTGAAATATCAAATAGGTACGATCGTGGCTATGTCAGATCTAATTGTTAAATGATTGAATGCAAAATCGTCATATAAAATTATAAAACCGGCAATATTTCGAAAGCTAAAAATTTTAGGTAAAAATAACCTTTATCAAAATTACCTCAAGTTTTGATGCTTAATACTACAAAATTAGAAAAATTGATTTTTGTCAGTTTTCTCAATGTCATTTTAGATCTTATTTTTTGAACACTCTTTATGATTAAATCATAAAAAAATCCAACCCTAAGTAAATAAAAAGGGCTTCCTTATAGGAACAATTGATAATTAAATTAGGGCTTGCAATCGTCATTTTTGACATAAAAACCTGAATACTTCAAGAACGCTTAGTTTTAGGGATAGGAAATGATACATAAAATCTGCCTTGAATCTTGAGTAAAATCCTAAAATTTACAATTTATAGGGTATCCTATTAAAAATAATCAACTCAGGGTCTATTTCCGGTATAACTGGAAGTGCCCAATAGTTGAGAATTTAGCTGTATAGGCCCCAAGACATCTAGCAAGTTTCCAAAATTTCAAATTTTTCCTACATCCAATTTCTGAGATATCGATCGATTAAGTTCCTAGTACAGTTTCCACTGTATATATATATATATATATATATATATATATATATATATATATATATATATATATATATATATATATATATATATATATATATATATAATACTTAATAATTTCGACCAATCTGTACAATATAGAAACGCTTTGTATTATCGGGAATGTGGTCTGTAGACTCAATAAACTCTTTGTCTTTTTTTCAACTCAATATTTCGCCATTTATTTTACAGCTTCATCAGGAGTACTACAAAAAATTTTAAAAATTAAAAACTTTAAAATTTTTACATTTTCGCTTTCTCTTATATAACTCTACACAATTAAAATGACATATACAATTTTAAAGCACATAACATTTGACACTTACAAGAATAGAGTTGGTCCTTAGTTGTAATATATCGGATGCATATATACCATCTCAACACAAATCTAAACTAACAATGAATTCCCTCTCACTGAAGACACCGGGACGAACACATGGCAACAATGCCTACATTGAAAAACGATTAGATTTAATTCAAAATATTTATATAGATTTCACTCAGTTGGTCTGTGTCTGATTTAAAATTCACTGCATTCACATCTTGACTTATGTGTACAAAAACAGCCTACTCTTATAATTATATTCTGTTTCTAGTATTTTGACATTGTCGAAATTAAAATGATGTCCCATTTTTTGATAGTGGTTGACTAATGCACATGAATTCTTTCCTATTTTACAGTCACTCTTATGTTGCGTCAACCTTTGTTTCAACCACTGCTGCGTTTGTCCAATGTAACTACTGTCACATTCCATACATGGTATTCTATAGATGACATTATTTTTATATTGTAATGGTGTTTTATCCTTCATTCCAGTTAATAGTTTCGAGCTATTATGGGTATTATACTTTGCTATTTTTATTTCTGGAAAATTTTTAAATATGTTCATAATTGACTGTGTCACTTTACCAACATACGGCAATCTCTTGGATTTAAATATTATATTTGCTTCCTCCGTGGGACCTTCATAGAAGTGAGTACTGTAAATAAGTTTATTTAATAGACCTCTAGGGTACCCATTATTAGCAAAGATGTCAATCAGTTTTTTTAAGTTGTTTTTTTTTAATTTTTCCTCAGAAATATGTATAACTCGATTTTTCATTGCTATAACAGTGTTGTACTTCTGATTATTTGGATGACTAGAATGAAAGTTTACAAATCTACCAGAACAAGTTGGTTTCTGATACCAATCCAATTCAATTTCATTATTATTATTTCTTATTACTCTGGTATCTAAAAATGGAATGCTCCTTGGGTTTTCTGTTTCCAGGGTAAACTGTAGGTGTTCATTGAATGAGTTGAATACATTCAGGGTTGTTTCTATTTGATTTTCTGGTACACTACAGATTATATCATCTACAAACTTGTATATGAAAGGAAATTTAAATGGTAATCTTGGAATGATATCATCAAACAAAAGATCCAATACAATAGTTGCTAATATGAGACTTACAGGTGATCCCATTGGTGTCCCAAAAATCTGCCTGTAGAAACTGTCATTATAGCTAAAATAAGTGTTGTTAAATACGAACCTAACAAGCAACAAAAAACGTTCCTTGGTTAGTGTTAACTGCAATAAGATGCCACTTCAGTTTAGCGACCTCCACTATCAGCTCAACTGATATGTTGGTAAAACGAGAGACTGCATCGAGTGAAACCAATCTATAACCATTGGGCAATATAATACCTCTTATTGTATTGACAAAACAAAACGTATCTTTGATATTATAATCATTCAGGTCACAGAATGATATCTTCAATATGTCAGCTAAAAATTTTGAGATATTATGTGCTTTAAAATTGTATATGTCATTTTAATTGTGTAGAAATATATATAATAAGAGAAAGCGAAAATGTAAAAATTTTGAAGTTTTAAATTTTTTAAATTTTTTGTAGTACTCCTGATGAAGCTGTAAAATAAATGGCGAAATATTGAGTTGAAAAAAAGACAAAGAGTTTATTGAGTCTACAGACCACATTCCCGATAATACAAAGCGTTTCTATATATATATATATATATATATATATATATATATATATATATATATATATATATATATATATATATATATATATATATATATATATATATATGCATATCTCGGAAAGGGCTCTAACGATGTGGATGGAATGCCTTTTAAAGTTATCCATAGAGTTGTACTTTCTGTAAAAACGCAAATTTACACAAAAAAATTATTTATAACTATGTATTTGTGTAAATTTTTGTGGTTATTATATTTTTGCCGATAGTATCTACTATCAACATGGCTCTATATGACGTTAACCAAATGTTGGATGTTTTTCTTTTGGTTATACCGAGCGAAACGCTAGATCTTTGAGATACCTATATATATATATATATATATATATATATATATATATATATATATATATATATATATATATATATATATATATATATATATATTTATATATATATATATATATATGTATATTTTCGTTAAGAAATTCATTCAAGAAATTGATGATTAATTAAATCAATCTCCACATAATGGAAGCACTATCCAATAGGCAGCGCTACTAGAAATGCTCAGATTCTTGCCACTATTTTCAGGGACCGAATATTTATTTGATATTGAAAAAGAGTAATTACCGATCCGAATTTCAAATTAATTTTCTGACGTATTATTATCGATATTATATGCGCTGTGTCTGAAGAAACTAGTTACTTGAAGCGAAGAATATTTTAACCATTTTGAGCTTTATATCAATGACCATGAAATTTTCAAAAATTTTGAAAAATATTCCCTTTCTGAATGCCAGTTTCAACTAGCTTATTATGAAAAAATAATTTACGAATCGCGAAAATTTAAAGAAAATTTCATGCGTTCTCCAAGGAATGCGAGTTCAAAATATCCCGTAAAAAATTTAGGGAATGCTATTAATCAAATTATTAAAATTTTGAACAAATTATCATTAATTCTCTGAAAAATCAGAGACAAATATGAAGTTCCAAGACATGAAAAACACATTAGTGGAATGACTACGTGAACTGCTATATTTTCTCTATTCAGTACTTCTCTCTTGATTCTCACCGCTATCGTAACTTTATCCTAGTTCTCTGGGTTAGTAGTAGGTATCATAAAACTGTCAACGACATCCATTTCTCACTAGCTAAGATAATAAGATACGTTCAGCGATTTGGAAAAGTTGCAACCCCAAAGCAAGACAATCCTAACAAGAACTCCGTTTCTGGCAGATAATACTCTGAATAAATTTCCTCAATCTTCGTTAAACTAGATTCACTACGTTCCCTTCTTAATATTATTACTTACTTTGCATGACTCAAATTACGGCGTCTGAAACTTAACCTAGAAATTTAATCATAATATGTACCTCAAAAACCAACGTGTCATTATGAATAGCAGAGCCACGTTGTTCAGACTGTTGGAGATAGGCAACTTTTTTGAGAGGAATAAAGTATCTTTCATTTCTCTAGAACAAAACCTAGGTAATCATTGTAGCAAGCTGCATGATATTATGGGGCTAAACTAACGCATTCGTGACTCTACCCCCAATTGGATTGGCTTCACTTCGCTTAAATAATTAACTATTAACAAACAGAATCATAAATTTCGATTTTACGGTTCAGATGGAGAAGCCTCACAACCAAGAATCCTCAAGCGAGGGAGAATGAAGGGCCACTCGGATTCGCCTCAATTAAATACACAGCAGAAAAAAATACCAATATTTTTCTTTCCTGAAGATAGTTATAGCCTTTTTGCAATCAAAATTTAGATTAAAATATAGCTCATTTTTAATTAATTTTAGGAAAGCTCCATCTGTCCTCTTTACATTCATAAGAAAAAACACTCTGTCAGTGAACGCTGAAGCGGCTTGCTCAGTGTATATATATATATATATATATATATATATATATATATATATATATATATATATATATATATATATATATATATATATATTTATATATATATATATATATATATATATTTTAAACTCTGGACAAACTCACGAGAGTGCGCTCCCTAACTACTTGTTGCGATATGCGCAATATTGAAAATCGAATCATGAAAAATATACAAGTTGACCATGATCAATTTAATTCATTACATGAAGTGAACAAGGAAACTTCTTCAATAATTTATAAAATTATTAAACAACTTTTCAAGGGAGCTGGTTATATGTATTCCGAGACGCGAAATCTACATTCACATTCCAACGGTGAAATATAGAAAACGTCAAGTCACTTGACGTTTGAATTTGTTAATTCACTCCGAGTCAAATAAGCTACAGTGATGAGATCTAATAAGATCGAAACAGCTGTATGCAGATTTTAAGTCGGTGTGACTTGACGTTTTCTATAATTGGTCATACATCGTCAAATTGTATATCTGTCATGATTTAATTTTTTATGTATCATTAAGTAGTAATCTCATATATACATATTTCTAGTGTCATGAACAACTTTCGACAATGAGATATAGATTTGATTTCAACAGAGTTTGCCTTACCATTAATTGAAATAGTGTTCTATGATTTTATGGTGTAAATATTCACAACAAAAATTCACAAATTATATGGTATTAAATTTGAATTATTGACTGTAGCAGTATTTCTCCTCAACATACACGTGTTTCGGACTCTTTGGTCCTCATCAGAACGGCGTAGCCAACCATTGGATTGAAAACTTGGAGATGAAAATAGCACAAAAAACGAAATCCCCTGCAACGGAAGACAATCACACATTTGTGGCTTATTGTTTGAACTCTCCGGTTTGGGAGATTTTGGTCAATACTTTGCCACGGAGGCGATTAATGCCATCCGCGAGATCTCAGACCGAGTAAATGAACAACAACAAAGAAATGAGTCGCGGGAAAATATTAAAACAAGTAGAGCAGAATTATCGGTATAGCCGCTTATATGGAAAACAGCCGTTGACACGTGGTTTCGGACTCTTTGGTCCTCATCAGAACGGCGTAAGCCAAGCATTGGATTGAAAACTTGGAGATGAAAATAGCACAACAAACGAAATCCCCTGCAACGGAAGAACAATCACACATTTGTGGCTTATTGTTTGAACTCTCCGGTTTGGGAGATTTGGTCAAACTTTGCCACGGAGGCCGATTAATGCCATCCGCGAGATCTCAGACCGAGTAAATGAACAACAACAAAGAAATGAGTCGCCGGGAAAATATTAAGAAAGTAGAGCAGAATTATCGGTATGGCCCGCTTATATGGAAGCAGCCGTTGACACGTGTTTCGGACTCTTTGGTCCTCATCAGAACGGCGTAGCCAACCATTGGATTGAAAACTTGGAGATGAAAATAGCACAAAAAACGAAATCCCCTGCAACGGAAGACAATCACACATTTGTGGCTTATTGTTTGAACTCTCCACAAATGTGTGATTGTCTTCCGTTGCAGGGGATTTCGTTTGTTGTGCTATTTTCATCTCCAAGTTTTCAATCCAATGCTTGGCTACGACGTTCTGATGAGGACCAAAGAGTCCGAAACACGTGTCAACGGCTGCTTCCATATAAGCGGGCTATACCGATAATTCTGCTCTACTTATATATATATATATATATATATATATATGTATGTATGTATAAAACTTTTTGATAATCATTAGCAATAACAGGCTTGGTGAATCTTTATTAAAAAGTTGACGTTTCGCCACGACATTCGTGGCTTTTTCGAAACTTTTGAAATATTGAAATTTCTTCGACATTTATTGATCTGAAAAAATTTGAATAGTTAAAAAAGACTTCTATGTTTCATCAAAAATTTTTTTGGATGTGGCCGTTCTCGGTTATTCATTACGTGCTATTCAGTCCAATATTAACATTCAAATCTGTAATTATTAGATGGTAAGGGAAACCACAGAAACCTTTACCCACGTAGTGTTCGAAATAGGTTCAAATTATTTTGGTTTTGAAAAGTCAAAGAATAGGGTACTATTTTTTTCTTTCAAAAATATTTTATTACGGCTGCGGCCGTCTTCAGTTATTAATTACATGCTATTTAGTTCAATATCAATAGTCAGGTCTGATGATATTAGATAGGAAGGGAACCACAGAAACCTTCAACCACGTAATGTACAAAATAGGTTTAAAATATTTGATTGTTGGATTTGTCTTTAAAAAGACATTACTTGTAATTTTGGAGATCACATTGAACTACAACAGTACACATCATTTGTCACAAAAGAAGAGTTTAATTATCGGATATATAGACAAAGCACTTAAACTTACTTCACCTACACACAGACATGAAACATTACAAGATGTCCATGAATTACTCATGAAAAACGATTACCGAATATAACTTATACAGAAAATCACTAAAAATAGAATCCATAATCTTTACAACACATTAGAAACATCAGACAAAGAAAATATTAACAAAAAATATATTCCCCTTCCATATATTCCTCATTCAAGTAATAAAATATCACGTATTTTAAATCCACACGATATTGAAGTAGCACACACTGCACAAAATCAAATAAAACGAATATATTCTAAGTTAAAAAGTAAAACACCTCTTCTGCAAAAATCCCATGTTGTTTGTAGTATACCCTGTAATAATTGTAATAAATCATATATAGGACAAACATTTCAATATTAAGAAGAAAAATTAAAAGCACACAAATATACCAAAACACAAACCACAGCACTAATCAAACATAAAAACAATGAGATTCATAGTTTCAACTTTAATAGCACAAAAATTTTAGAAATAGAGAAAGATCAAAAACGCAGAGATATTTAAGAAATGTTACATATTCCAAAAAATTTAAATAAAGTCGTAAATGATAGAAAAGATATAAAACAGTTAAGTTCAATATACGCAGATTTAGTTCTTTAATTTTGCTAAGAAACAACATAAATCAAAACAAAATAATTCAGCAAACAAACTCTAGCCATAACAACTCATCTTCTTAAACAAAATCTAAACATCTAGAATTTTCAATTTTTCTGGAAAGAAAATATAGTTTAGAACATGTGTTCTCCAAAATTACAAGTAATGTCTTTTTAAAGACAAATCCAACAATCAAATATTTCAAACCTATTTTGTACATTACGTGGGTGAAGGTTTCTGTGGTTCCCTTCACATCTAATATCAACAGACCTGTCTGTTGATATTGGACTAAATAGCAGGTAATTAATAACTGAAGACGGCCACAGCCGTAATTTTTGAAAAAAAGATAAATAGTACCCTATTTTTTGACTTTTCAAAATCAAAATAATTTGAACCTATTTCGAACATTACGTGGGTTAAGGTTTCTGTGGTTTCCCTTACCATCTAATAATTATAGATTTGAATGTTAATATTGGACTGAATAGCACGTAATAAATAACCGAGAACGGCCACAGCCAAAAAAATTTTCGATGAAATATAGTAGTCTTTTTTAACTATTCAAATTTTTTCAGATCAATAAATGGCAAAGAAATTTCAATATTTCAAAAGTTTTGAAAAAGTCACGAATGTCGTGGCGAAACGTCAACTTTTTAATAAAATCGTTTTGAGATTCACCAAGCCTGTTATTGCTGATAATTATCAAAAAGTTAAAAAGTAGTTCACAGGCAACAACAATTCAAATAAATAATTATATATATATATATATATATATATATATATATATATATATATATATATATATATATATATATATATATATATATATATATATATATATATATATATATATATATATATATATATATATATATATATATATATATATATATATATATATATATATCTATATATATATATATATATATATATATATATATAATTAAGTGAACTAGGACATTTATTTGAAACTAATCAAACAAACCTCCTAGCGGAGCTGGTTATGAGAGTTCACGAAGCATCGAAATATCCACATCTACATTAGACGGTGATTGTTAGAAATGTTAATTCACAATCATGCATTTTGTTGCAACTCTGTTTCCTGTTTTTTTCATTTGATATTTCTGAAATAAAAACATTTGTTTAAACTACTTTTTAATATGTTATATGCTCCAAAATAACCACTCCGTGTGTAAAAACAATAAAAAAAAATATTGCCAACTTGAAAAATCTCCATTTTATTCATTGGGTTTTTGAGACTCCAATGTGCAGTTTGTGTCTTGAAAAATAAGTGTGCAGTAGCAGGGTTAAATGCCAGTCAGCAGGACCGGATTAACTAATAGGCTGGAGTAGACTGCAGCTTATAGGCCCCCACCAGAATTGAAATTTGTAGAGAGGAAATTTTAAAATGATTATGTACTACGATGACTGATGCAAATTTGAGTGATCGAATTATACTCATCTCGGAATTCGATATTATGAGGGAAATTGACGTTAGCGATATAATTGAAGATTGCTAAAAATAAATCTCGAAAAGTTGTAATTTAGTATAACAATTTTTGTTAGCATTGAATAGTATTACTATTATTAATAGATATTATAATCTACTAGTATGAGCATAGTAACTACGCTCTATTCAAACTTTTTCAAGAAAATTCATTAATTTAGTTTACAACAATGATATTTCCAAAAATGTATATGACTACTCTAAAACACTTCATTGTGAACACGTACACCTCATGCACTTCCATACTTTTAAATCTCGAAATTCAATTTTTTTCGCTATAGTCTAAGATCCCAAGTAAGGTCGACCTTCACTCATCTGCTTGCCAAAAGAAATATATATTAAAACTAGTGTAATTTTATTGTGAATGCAGTAGTATAGGGTTGCCTGCAAAAATCCTGTCCAGAATATGGGTTGCCAGGCTTTTAAATTAAAAAAATGAACGAGTAAATAGTACTGGATTCTTGTAAAAATAATCGAGGTGAGCTGGACTCATTTCCGAAGTTGACGAAATTTCGAGGAATTATTTGTGGATGATAGAGGGTGTCTTTGCTGAGTTTTGGAACACGAGGACCCGGAGCTTATTACGGTAGGGTGAAAACAACGCGATTTTTTTCAAGCCGTTTCAGGTTTTCTTCCTATATCTCTTAAACCATATGGTTTATGACTACTTCAAGAAGCAGTAGATTTCCTTCAAATGTCATTGGTCAACAGTATTTTTGACCCAAAATAAATGTCCAAAAAAAGTAAAATTTTTCGAAATATAAAAAATACAGGTTTTAGGATAAAAAATACAGGTTTGAGGATGTACCGGTTGTCTGTTTAAGAGAGTTACCCCGCTGTATCTCAGAAACTATTCGTCGTAGAGACTTACGGTAAAAAATGTTATGACCAAAGTGGCCAACAGAAAATCCTGGAAATTATTTTCAGATTTATAAGATGGCCGCCAGGGGGCGTAACCGCCATCTAAAACTTCTAAAGTGATTTTTTTCCGAAATACACCTAGTAAATATACCAAAAAATATTTTTTATTTCAGGCAGAGCTTTATTCAAGTAATTTTTATTTGACACTTTTTGACGTATCTATTGAAATGAAGTGGTGGGGGTGATTCAATTTTTTTTGAATAAACTCCTGAACGACTGAACGGATTTCAACAAAGTTGATCTCGTTGAGAAAAGCATTCATTGTTTTATCTAAAACATCTTATCTGTGATCTGGCAAATTTTTAGCGATGCCAGTAGAGAGCTTTTTTTGATATATTAACAGAAAATTGCTAATTTCTCTAAAAAATCAAATGCAATAACATGACCTTTTTTCCATCAAAATGTAGTGTGATGATGCCAAAATAGGCTAGTGAAAACCTTATCTCGATATCTTATTCCTAGCCTGAAATAACGGAGAAAGAAAATTTAGTTATCACACAATTCTAAAAAGACGACTATACACTTGTATATTTTCATTTCTTCACCTCTTTCCAAGAATCAGTGATGAAATTTCATAATTGAATGATTTTCGAATAGAGTCTAGTATTCTTATTTCAAAAAAAATTTTAAAACTCGTTTAGGGAATATAATTAGCAATATAATTAGCAAGTGCAAGAAGGTAGTCAGAATATGAAGAGCAGGCCATGAAGGAAAAACAAATGCCTAAAATCAACTTGTCAGCAAATACTAAAATTATACTTATAATGAGAGTGTAATGAGTTTTTGTCGCACACACAAGTAAGGACTGAAAACTATTGGAATGCGTTTACAAATGATGAAGCTGTTGATATATTTGCGGTATATTTTGAATGTCTTCAAAATGTAACATTGGTACAAAGAGTATACAGTCGTTCAGGAGTTGCAGCTGTTTATTCAAAAAACATTGAATCATCCTCCACCACTTCATTTCAATAGATACGTCAAAAAGTGTTAAATAAAAATTACTCGAATAAAGCTCAGCTTGAAATGAAAAATATTTTTTTGGTATATTTACTAGGTGTATTTCAGAAAAAAATCACTTTAGAAGTTTAAGATGGCGGTTACGCCCCCTGGCAACCATATTAGAAACCCGAAAATCATTTCCAGGATTTTCTGTTGGCCACTTTGGTCATAACATTTTTTACCGTGAGTTTCTACGTCGAATAGTTTCTGAGATAAAGCGGGGTAACTTTCTTAATCAGACCCGGTACATGAGACAGTTAAAAAAACACATCTCATTATGCACATCTTGAGGGTACTTCAAACGAGTAGAGGGGGAGGGGTAGAAAAGGAAGGTATTGAAAAGGGAGGTATGCATAAAATGTGTAAAAATACATAGATATAAGTGAAAATATAACTTTACTATCCTAAAACCTGTATTTTTTTATATTTCGAAAAATTTTACTTTTTTGGGACTTCAGTTATTTTAGGTCAAAAATACCGTTGACCAATGACATTTGAAGGAAATCTACTGCTCTTTCAAGTAGTCATAAACCATATGGTTTAAGAGATATGGGAAGAAAACCTGTAACCGCTTGAAAAAAATCGCGGTTTTTTGGCCCTACCGTCAAAAGCCCCGGGTCCTCGTGTTCGAAAACTCAACAAAGACACCCTCTATCAATCCCGAATAATTCCTCAAAATTTCGTCAACTTCGGAATCGAGTCCAGCCTACCCCGATTATTTTTACTAGAATCCAGTACTATTTGCTCGTTAATTTTTTTTAATTTAAAAGCCCGGCAACCTTTATTTTGCGGGAAACCCTATACTACTGCATTCGCAATAAAATTACCCTAATTTTGATATATATTTCGTTTGGTAACCAGACGAGTAAAGGTCGACCTTACTTGGGATCCCCTACAAGAGCATGGAACTAAGTGAAACGATGTGAACTCATCTTGGAAATAATTTTTTTTAATACTATCCCCTCTCTTTAAATATATATATATATATATATATATATATATATATATATATATTTTTATATATATATATATATATATATATATATATAAGTGAACTTCGAAAACCAACCAAAAGGTATCTGTTTGTGAGGCTGCAGTCAAAAATTTGGAATGCCAAGAAAAAAAGAAACAACTCCTTTTGTATTAAGTTAAGCTTTCGAGAAAAATTTATTCTCTTCTTCAGGACTAAAAACGAGAGTATTGAAGGAAACTAACATCTTCATCAAACAACAGAACATTCAAAGAAGCAAAGTTTCATTGACAGAGTCAATGAAACATTTTCAAAATAAGGATTAACATCGTCTCGCTACTACAAAGAGCAGAAAAATCCTTAAACAATTATAATATTAAATGGAAATTGAGAAAATCAGAATCACATGGTCAGACTACTGTCTGAAAGCTTGACTTAATACAAAAGGAGTTGTTTCTTTTTTTTTGGCATTCCAAAATTTTGACTGCAGCCTCACAAACAGTGATAAGATAAGTTCACTTATCAACTGGTCAGTCACGAGCATTTCAACTATATATATATATATATATATATATATATATATATATATATATATATGTATATATATATATATATATATATATTATATTATATATATATATATATATATATATATATATATATATATATATATATATATATATATATATATTTATATCAGACATCGAAAAAACTTCAAATACCAGGAGGTAAAATTGGTGTGTTTGTCTACTTGCAACCCTTTGTTTGTATTACAATTTCCAATTTTATTCTGATTTCCAATGACACGTGTAATATATTCTGTTGTTAAATACCTGATTTCTCATTGAATTTTTGTTGTACTAAAAACGTAGCCAGAAAGGGTATAATGAACGTTACTTTCAAAATGCTAATGAAGAAGATGAATTGATTCATACTTACAAACGACTTACGAAACATCATTTGAACTTCTCGCCAATCTTCATTTGGCACAATAAAGAATAAACAGTATAATTCGAGAGTTGTGAATCACGTTACTTCCGAACATATGACAACCAAATTAAGAGTTAATATATTCGCACTGTATTCATGCACTAACATATCACGCTTTTCCATGCAGTCATAACTCGCATTCTCCCGAAAAACTACTACATCACTTTCTCGGCACATTATTACAGTGATTCCATTGTTCCTATGAACTAGATGTATACTGGAATATTCAAATAACTATAATTAAAACATGAAATAATCGAAGATCATTAGCTTGCCGATCAAAATTTATTTATTGAGAATAGATTAAAAAAAACTAGTACATAAGAGGTTTAGACTACTCAAACTGGTGGACTTGCCCATTCCCAGAAGGTTACTCTTTAGATATATAAAAGAAAAAGAACTAATTAATTCGATATAGCTCTTGAATTCATAATCAGGATAACAAGTTCAAAACGAATTTAAATTGCAAATTTTCGGAATTTTTGCGTTGATAACCTGAGTTAACTTTCATTTCAATGTGTGATATTTGAAGGTGATTCTAATGTATATAAAACTGAGTTTTTCACAAGACTAGTCTAAAAAAAGACTAGGTAAAATATACCATCGGTTATAAGTCGTATTTTCCCCGAAAATACATATGTCAATTATTCTTGACTGTGTTGTATTTTTAATTGTTTTTCTTTGATTAGCAATAACATTATATATATATATATATATATATATATATATATTTATTTGAATTGTTGTTGCCTGTGAACTATTTTTAACTTTTTGATAATTATTAGCAATAACAGTTTAATTATATATAATTAAAAAGTTGACGTTTCGCTACGACATTCGTGGCTTTATCAAAACTTTTAAAAATTGAAAATTCTTTGACATTTATTGATTTGAAAAAAATTTAATTGTTAAAAAGACTACTATGTTTCATCAATATTTTGCGGCTGTGGCCGTTCTCTGTTATTTATTACGTGCTATTCAGTCCAATATTAACTTTCAAATCTGTTATTATTAGATGGTAAGGGAAACCACAGAACCCCTTACCCACGTAATGTTCGAAATACGTTCAAATTATTTTGATTTTGAAAAGACAAAGAATAGGGTACTATTTATCTTTTTTTCAAAAATTTTTATTACGGCTGTGGCCATCTTCAGTTATTAATTACGTGCTATTTAGTCCAATACTAACAGTCAGGTCTGTTGATATCAGATGGGAAGGGAACCACAGAAACCTTCACCCACGTAATGTGAAAAATAGGATTAAAATATTTGATTGTTGGATTTGTTTTTAAAAATACATTACTTGTTTTGGAGATTTTGGAGATCAAATGTTCTAAACTATACTTCCTTTTTAGAAAAATTGAAAATTCTAGATGTTCAGATTCTGTCTAAGAAGATGAGTTGTTATGGTTAGAGTTTGTTTGCTGAATTATTTTGTTTTGGTTTATGTTGTTTCTTAAAAAAATTAAAGAATTAAATCTGCGTATATGCACCTTAAATATTTTATATCTGTTCTATCATTTACGGCATTATTTGAATTTTTTTGAATATGTAACATTTCTAAACTCTGAGTTTTTGATCTTTTTTTTATTTCTGAAATTTTTGTGCTATTAAAGTTGAAACTATGATTGTTTTTATGTTTGATTAGTGCTGTGGTTTGTGTTTTGGTATATTTGTGTGCTTTTAATCTTTCTTCTAAATTTTGAAAAGTTTGTCCTATATATGATTTATTACAATTATTACAGGGTTTATTATAAACAACATGAGATTTTTGCAGAAGAGGTGTTTTACTTTTTAATTTAGAATATATTTGTTTTATTCTTTTGTGACGAATGATGTGTACTGTTGTAGTTCAATGTTCTTTGAGAAAAAATTTCTTTTCTATGCCATTTTGTGATAATTTCACTGTTTTTGTGTATGAGAGTAATATCAAGAAAATTTAATGTATTGTTTGTTTCTTTTTCTAGAGTAAATTGCAATTTTTTATTAAAATCTTTGAATTTTTTAAGAATATCATCAATAATATCTTCTGATGTTATTATAAGGCAATCATCAACATACCTTTTTAAAGTTATAATTCGTTCATTAGAATTATTTAATACATTTTCTTCTAAATATTCTAAAACTAATTGACCTATAACACTGAAAATAGGACTTCCCATTGCTACACCATCAATTTCTGTAGAAGTTATTTTCATATTGAAAATAGTTTGTACCAAGTGCAAATTGAATTGCTTCTGTAAAATCGGTTTTAGGAATATTTGTATAATTTTTGATAATATTCCATTTATCATTAATTATTATTGGAACCAAAGAATTTGGAATATTGGTATAAAGAGAAACAACATCTAATGAAAAAAATTTGTAATTGTTAGGTAGTTTTAAAGTTTTAAGATGGTCTACTAGATCGAGAGAATTTTTGATATAATAAGGATTTTGATTTACTATATTTTTTAATATTGAAGAAAAAAATTTAGAATGTTTATACAGAGGTGATTGAATATAAGAGACAATAGGTCTTAATGGTATGTTTTCTTTATGTATTTTAGGTAGACCATAAAATTTAGGTGAAAGGCTGTTGTGTCGAATTAATTCTTTTGATGTTTGTGGAGAAATGAAATTTTTGGTTCCCATGTTTTAAACAATTTGTTACTTTCATTTTGCAGAGTCTTAGTTAAATCTTTTTTATTTTTTTTATATTCAGAGGAATCACTAAGCATTGCAGTAATTTTTTGTTTGTATGTATTAGTTTCTAGTATAACTGTTTTGTTTCCTTTGAATGATTTAGTTATTGTTAGTTGTGGATTAGATTTGATGAATTGTTTGTTTTGATATAAGTTTTTGATAGTTTTTTTATTATGTAATGTTTGTTTTTCAATTTTGCATTTATTGTGGCAAGTTTTCATAGTTTGTGCAACTTTTTGTCTGATGGAATTTCGATTTTCAGGACATAAATTTGAAATACCTTTTTCTATGTCAGCTATAATATTATTGATTGGTATTTGTTTAATATTATTAATTTCTATAGAGTGTTTGGGGTCTAAATTTAATATTTCTTCAACGAAAAAAGGTAAAACAGTGTTACTGGCATTAATTACACTATTTTCATGTGATGTTGCTTCTACTATTGTTTGTGGTGATTGGTTAGATTAATTTTTTGATGTGTCTGTTTTTATTGATTTTACTTAGGTTATTGTTTTCAATTTCCTTATGTTGTAAAAAATTAAGTGAAATTTCATTTGGAAGTATTTGTTGTAATGTGCTTGTTAGAGTATTTATTTGTTTTGTTAAATTGTTGATGTTTTTAACAGTGTCGGTAATTATTATATTGAGTGTTTTTTTAATGAAATTTTCATTTAGAATTTCAAATCTTCTAAAAAGGTACTAACAATCTAGAACAGAGGCTGCAGTTATGAGAACTCTCTACTTCGCCAGTTTCCAATCTGTACTAGCGTATGGAATCATCTTTTGGGGCAGTTCGTCTGGTGCTGACGAAATTTTTTCACTCAAAAAAGAGTCTTGAGGATAATGTATGTGTTGGGCTTTCGAGAATCCTGCCGCGGAGTTTTTAGATCCAACAAAATACAAACAGTGTTTGGTCTATTCATTTATCGTCTTTTTGTCTTCCTTAAGTTGCAGAAAAGTTATTTTTCACCATATATCAATAAAAATAATACTAGGCAAGTTCATCCCTTCTTCTTTCCAATCCATGGTACAACTAGATTTGAAAGAGGACCTCTGTATATGGCCATGCGTTTGTTTAATTTGCTTCCTAAGCATTTACAAGTTGTCGAGGATTTTAGGTTATTCAGAAATCGCATTTATAGTTTCATTTTGGACGGCGAACCTTATTCAATAAATGAATTTATTACATTTTGTAAAACGTAAGTTCTTTTCATTTTGACTCGTCTCTGTTTTATTTAGTGCAATATTGTTATATCTGTAATGTGAATAATTGTTGAGATTAATAAATGTTATTATTATTATTATTATATATATATATATATATATATATATATATATATATATATAGGGTGTCTCCTTTAAAAGTGTCCACCCTCAATAACCCAACAACGGGTCAGAATTTGTGAAAACACTCAGACATCAGGTCGATTTTTGATGACAGGGGGACATGATCATGAACAAAGCTTGTTTCTACTAGCAACCCCCTGGAGAGGGTTGTAACCCCATCAGGAATTTGAATAGGGAAAGTGGGTAGTTTTGTAGCACAAATGTATGCATGGATTCAAATTCGTATGAACCTGCATTTTGTGTTCTTATAAAGTGAGTATTCACAAAGTTACAGGGTGTTTTTTATGGAAGTATGGTACAGATAAAACTAAATGAAACAGAGATGTTCTAATTGATCGTTTAATTTCTAATGAAAGAAAAATGTTTTTAACAGACATTATTAGTAAAACTTTACCACAAATTCTCAAATTTATCATCATTAGATTGCATGCAGCGATAAAACCGTGATTATCTTTTGTTCCAAGACGAAGCGAAAACAAACAATAAGGTGATTAAGAAGTGTTAAATGCCTTTTTGCACTTCATGCTTATCAAAATCTGCACTGCCAGGCCATAAGCAAAGAGATCATTGCTTTCAGATAATTTCGTTTCAGTTTCTGTATTGCAGAATTATTAGAGGTGCGTTTTATCAGTTCTTAATAAAAATTACAAAATGGTTTACACGTTGGAGGGGAGAAAGTAAATGTTGAAAATTTATTTCCAGAACAATGACTGTGCTAGGGCTAGTGCGAGAATTTTTAATGAATGACATCCTGATAAAAATGTTTATCTTTCATTTATCATTCAGTTGGTACATAAATTTGAGGTAGCAGGCTCAGTTGCAAATGAAAAACATAATCGCACTCGTACGGTTACGGGTGAAAATGATCAAGTCGCCGTAATTGGTCAACTAATGGCTGAACGGGAACATTGTGGAAGTGTTAGAAAGTTGTTACAGGAAACTGGATATTCAAGGGCAAGTGTCCACAGAATATTGAAGCTGGTTAAATTCCATCCTTATGAAATGACACTTGTTCATGAACTGAACGAAGATGATGATGATCGGAGAATGGAATTTTGCTAAATAATTTCGAAAGAAATTATTGCAAATCCTGTGTTTTTGTACAACGTATGATTTTCGGATGAATGCCCTATTTTCCTTGACGGAAACGTCAACAAACATAATTGTAGGTTTTGGTCCGATGGAAATACTCACCTCTTCAGAGAGCAACATTCTCAACACCCACAAAAACTCAATATCTGAATGGGTATTTTGGGAGATCACTTGATTGGTCCTGTGTTAATTCCTGGAAATCTCACTGGCGATGTGTATCTGGATTTGCTCGAAATCGTGATTGATCTTCCAATCACCGAAGCTTTGGAGGCAGATGAAAACCTTTTAGAAGAGGAGTTACGCTTTCAGTAGGACGGAACTCCACCGCACTTTGCAGCTCAGGCGAGATAGTACCTGAATGGTAGGTTTCCTGGACGTTGGATAGGCCGCAGGGGCCCAGTGGAGTGGCCTACGTGATCGCCGGATCTAACACCGCTAGATTTTTTTCTCTGGGGCCACTTGAAATCACAAGTTTATAAAACCAGAGTTGTAGATTTAGACGACCTCAGGGCACAAATTGTGACATAATGTCGTAACATTACTCCTGAAATGCTACAGCATGTACGAAATAATTTTGAACAACGATTGTATCGCTGCATGCATTCTAATGGCGCGCATTTGCGGTAAATTTTTACTAAAACTGTTTGTTGAAAATATTTTTTTCTGAATAGAAATTAAATTACGGTCAATTAGAACATATCTGTTTCTTTTAGTTTTATCGCTACCATAATTCCATAAAAAAACATCCTGTAACTTTGTGAATATTCACTTTAGAGAACACAAACTGCAGGTTCATACAGATTTGAATTCGTGCATACATTTCTGCTACAAAACTACCCACTTTCCCTGTTCAAATTCCTGATGGTGTTGCAACCCTCTCCATGGGGTTGCAAGTAGAAACAAGCTTTCTATCCCAGATCCTGTCCCCTGTCACTTGTGTTTTCACAAATTCTGATTCGTTGTTGGGTTATTGAGGGTGGACACTTTTAAATAAGACATCTATATATATATATATATATATATATATATATATATATATATATATATATATATATATATATATATATTATATATATATATATATATATATATATATATATATATATAGTATATATATATATATATATATATATATATATATATATATATATATATATATATATATATATATATATATCTAATATATAAAATTCTCGTGTCACGGTGTTAGAAGTTAAATTCCTCCGAAATGGCTCGACCAATTCTCATGAAATTTTGTGTGCATATCGGGTAGGTGTGAGAATCGGCTAGCATCTATTTTTCATCCCCCTATATGTTGAGGGTGATTTACCCCTTAATTTTTAATTTTAATTTTTTAGACAAAATTTTCTGTTCTATTTTTTTATGATACGGCATTTAAAAATACATACAAACCTAAATTTTCACCCCTCTCCGATCAACCCCTATTTTTTATTTGTTAAATTCTTTCGAAATGGCTCGACCGATTCTCATGAAATTTTTTTTTGTGCATATCGGTTAGGTCTGAGAATCGAACAAAATCTATTTTTCATCCACCTGAATGTTGCGGGTCCACCACTTCATTTTTTTTCCAGACAAAATGTTAGGTTCTATTTTTTTTTATAATACAGCATTCAAAAATACATACAAACCTAAATTTTCAACCCTCTATGATCAACTCCTACTTTTTATTTGTTAATTATAAACTTCAATTTTTCTGGCAAGATTTTCATTTTTATTCTGTCATGACTTAGAAAAACTAAAATTCATATTACTCTCAATTTTTCACCCTTCTATAATCAACCCCTATTTTTCTATCGCAATCTAGATAGATATGTAGATAGATATATATATATATATATATATATATATATATATATATATATATATATATATATAGAGAGAGAGAGAGAGAGATAGAAAGGTAGATAAATAAAAATAATTTATATGGCAGAACTACGTTCGCCGGGTCAAATAGATTGATAGATAGATATGTAGATAGATAGGAAGATAGATTACTATCTATATAGACATATAGATAGGTAGATATACATCGGCAGATAGATGAATAAATAGAAAGATAGATAGATAAAAATAATTTATATGGCAGAACAACGTTTGCCGGGTCAGCTAGTATATATATATATATATATATATATATATATATATATATATATATGTATATATATATATATATATATATATATATATAGATATATATATATATATATATATATATATATATATATATATATATGGATATATATATATATATATATATATATATATATATATATATATATATATATATATATATATATCAGTGGCGGCTCGTGAGGTTTTGGTTTGAGGAGGCTACAAGAGGTGTTAAAAAATACACCATAGGCGAAAATTTTTAGGATTTCAAGGTCAACCGCCTTATAATTTAAAGAAAATCAAAGTAAAACAAGCACCCTAAGCTATTGATTTGTTTTCACTTTCGAGTGTCTACCTTGAGACCTACAACTCCTATTTACAATATTCACAAAAACTCTTCTCAGCCAATTAATCAATTCATCTATTCATCAAATAATTTTTTCTTTCACAAAATAGGTACCTATTTACCTACTTAACGAATTTGTTAACAGCTGGTGAGAGCAAATAAAAAGTTATTATATATTTTTGAAGATTAGCGGGATTCTGCGATCTTTAACGTTAGCAAAATGATCTATAATATCCTCATAAGATTTTTTGTCTTTCGCCAAAAGTTTTACCAATTCCTTTTCAATAGACAACAAACTACTATTTTTCAAACGATCCTGGCTCATTGAATTGCGTAAATAAGTTTTAATTCTCTTAAGAGTGGAAAACGAGCGCTCTACGGAAGCCGATGTCACCGGGATAGAAACAATTAGACATAAGAGTTTATAAACTTGGGGTAAATCTTGATTCAAATCATTTTCAAAAAGGTATTTAATAGTCCTCACATGATTTTCATTTTACCCCAAAATTTCATTGTCATTATAAACAACACACAGTTCACCGCCGAAAATCCGGTTAACAAATTTTTATTGAGTAGGTTGAAGAAATGCAGTTCTTTCAAATCAAAGAACCTTATATCTATTTGACCCCTAATAGTATCCAAAATTTCATAAAATATTTGCTTATAGTGAAGCTCCATATCTGCGTAACTGAATTTCTTTCGTTTTGGACTAAATTGAGTCGTATCATCAGTAGTTTGAAATACAGAAAATAGTTTTTTAAAATAAACTTCTGCACGAAATTCTGAAATTTTTTCCAAAAGAAACTTGAGCCGATTTCGTGAGTAAATTACATCTGAAAACTTGTGCTGTAAAATTTGAAAAACTATTTCTGTTTGTTCAAAAATTAATTTAAAGATGTTTAAAAAATATATAAATTCCTTATCTTGTAAGTAAGATATTAATCCGCGTGCTGTATTTAAAGTTACTTTATCGGTGAAAAATTCCTCACTTTCAACTAGGTATAGAATTAAATCCTCAAATCCTAAGCGGCCCCAAACAGAGACATTTTCACTAGTAAAAAGTAAACACTGCCAACAAAATAATTAATTTTTTACCTGTGATCCGGTTAGGCAAGGATGTCTCTCATAATTCCGTGTATTAAAACCGCGGTTTTGTTTTCTGTTACGCTGCACCAAATTGTTTAATTCAGGGGTAGGTTTTTTTTGTTTTCATCAAAACTTTATCCTCATAACTTAGGGCACTAAAGTTATGGGATAACAAATATTCCACTAAGTCACCATTGAAATTTTTGAAATTAATTTCAGTAATCAAACTCATTTTAAAACAATACGCGTAACGCGAGCTGATTCCGGCGTCCATTATTCAGACAGTACGAATTACGTTCATACTACGATTCAATCAACGACTTTACTCGATGTCAGGGAGATTCTATAGTTGTGATTGGTCGACATTGTATAAGACTGGACTTTATCGGTGTTGCCATGTACATGTGTTTTGGTTTTCTATTTCAATGAAGTATTCATTCGGAGTATTTGTTTTTGAGTGGTGTGAGTTTGCTTTTCTGTGGCAGGCATAATGAACGTTGAGAATATACCTTTCTAAGCTTTCCGCAGCGTTGCCACAAATATTGAAATGAATGAAATGCAGTAAATGTAAATACCTTCTATCTTAATTAATAAATTATATTATATAATGTAAGTTGAAAGGAAGGTAGGTGCATAAAATAATATGATTTTGATTAATATGAATATGCTGAATGCTGACTATTCAATATAATATATATATATTAGTGATACACGGAATATTATTGAGGAGGCTTAGCCTCCTTAGCCTCCTTTGACTAGCCGCCCCTGATATATATATATATATATATATATATATATATATATATATATATATATATATATATATATATATATATTATATTGCCTAACATTAACCATCTAGATAAATAAATTCAACACATCCTATTTCTTTCCTATTTTGTTCATACTTTTACTTAATAATTCTCGGCATACCTAACACGAAATTATTTTAATAAAAGTAGAACAAAAACTATAGAATGCAAAACTGAATAGATTCGAGGAATTATTATCAGAACGGAAACCTGTGTGAGCATTTTCAATGAAATCGAGACATAAAGAATTGGCGACGTCTGCCAGATTTTGCTGTGAAAGAACTCTCGATAAATTTTTGTTTGCAGCTGTTAAGTTCTCCTAGAATTAATGTTTCATTCAGAAAGAATTTCACTGAAGAAAACAAGTGGACATAAACACTAAACTAAAAATCTGAGTCTG
Source organism: Cynegetis impunctata (assembly GCA_030704885.1). Classification (NCBI taxonomy): domain Eukaryota; kingdom Metazoa; phylum Arthropoda; class Insecta; order Coleoptera; family Coccinellidae; genus Cynegetis; species Cynegetis impunctata. Next base: position 257,945 of record JARQZK010005060.1, read on the forward strand.
TAATGCAATTTAGTGTTATAAAACGCCCGTACAAAAGAACAGTCATCTTTAGTATATTCATGAATGTTGAGAGAAAAAACAGTTTTAAAATATTTTTTTTTATAACTCACTGCTGACCTATGTCCCCTTCAATATGATTCAAAATAGATCAAAGGTGATACTCATTTTTAGTTCTTTTGAAAAAACTAACCATATATTAACTTATTATACATAATAGTGAAATATATTTCATGCAAAAAAAAATAGTTTGGTATTCATGAAGCATCATATACAATAGAAACAGTTGAAAAATTTAGTAATTTTTCACTCTCAGTTCTCTGTTATTTCATTATTTATTCTGTTGATGTAGGTACTCTATTTTCATTAGGGCAGATTGGCAGAACAGGTACTTCGAAATTATCTCAGCACAAGTAATTAAATAGATTTTAATCTTAAAACGAATATTCTGTCGGCACTTTTCGGTTCACCTTTTTACCCTCGCCTACTGAAATTCGAGTGAAGCATAGCAGAATTCATCAACACTCCTAATTTCTAGCCCAGAATGAGAGAGAATTTAATTAAATCTCAATCTGCCTGACAGTACTTGATTCAACGTCTTAGTCTATAGAATATTTCCATCAAGATTCGCACAGATCTGACTACAACATGTAACTATAGATAGCAGTAATCGACCAAGCGATGATGTAGCTCAATCTACCTAAATGGATAGGAAAGAAAAGTCGGACAAACTAATTAACTTTTTTTTACCACAGCACCCAAAAATTTTAGGGGGTCGATTCTGCCAACGAAAAGTGTGAAAACAGACATTGCGGGAGAACGAATAGCAAACGACCTATCTATTAATCAGAATAATAAGAAGTAATATATATATATATATATATATATATATATATATATATATATATATATATATATATATATATATATATATATATATATATATATATTTCTCACTTTCAATTTTCCAGTTGCTCCTGATGAAGAGGCAATTATAGTTCTCGAAAGCTCGAGTTAAAAGAAAAGAGTACACTCATTTCTACCTCAAGACTGCTATCCCAAATACATAATACCTTTTTGTATACTAATGAATCAGTCAAAACTAAATTTGTCATATATATATATATATATATATATATATATATATACATATATAAATATATATATATATATATATATATATATATATATATATATATATATATATATATATATATATATATATATATATATATATATATATATATATATATATATATATATTTATATTTATATATATATATATTTATATATAAAAATATATATATATATATATATATATATATATATATATATATATATATATATATGAATATATGTATATATATATATTATATATATATATATATATATATATATATATATATATATGTATATATATATAATATATATATATATATATATATATATATATATATATATATATATATATATATATATATATATATATATATATATATATATAATATATATATATATATATATATATATATATATATATATATATATATATATATTATATATATATATATATATATATATATATATATATATATATATATATATATATATAAATATATATATATATATATATATATATATCAGAAAAATCACTGACTTTCATGTTTTCATACAAAAGCCTTTTCCATGAAAAACACTTAAATGTGCCAAGTTTGGCGATGATCGACCAAACGGTGTTGAAATTTTGCGTTCTCCTATGTATATGTAGGTATATATATATATATATATATATATATATATACATATATATATATATATATATATATATATATATATATATATATATATATATATATATATATATATATATATATATATATATATATATATATATATATATATATATATATATATATATATATATATATATATATATATATATATATATATATATATATATATATATATATTTATATATATATATATATATATATATATATATATATATATATATATATGTATTGACTTGATAGAAATTATCTCACAATATATACTCAACACGATATTTCTTTTTTTGCAAATCTACCAATTATAGCATATACATTTAAGCAGTGGCGTAGGTAGCTTTTTGCGATGGGGGGGAGATATGACTTAGTGCAAAATTTCATAAGTTTTTTTTCTAAAGTTCTATTTTTATTGATAAAAATAATCTTTCATGTAGGTAGTACAAAATAAGCAGAAAAATTAAATTAAATTGCAAAAAATTCAAATTATTTGAATTGGAAAAAATTAATTAAAAATCAGTGAAAAATTGAATTTTATTCAATTGGATTTATACATCATTGAAAATATTCTTGGGAAAATAAGAGCAGAAAATGTAGATTTTGGCGTTTTCTGAGAATCCATTTATGACTTCGTCAGCTGTGATTCCAATATCACGATGAATTGCCAGAGCAGCCAAACCTTTCAATAACAAAAAATTGGACAAACATGAGTTTTTTATTCGCAATGAATTTTATACCTTCAGAAGGGTCATTTTAAGTCCATTTCTTTTATTGTGCTCCTTTGAATCGTTTTTATTCGCTTAAAACTTCGATACCGGCGGCGTAGCTAATATTCTGAGCAAAATGATATTCAAAAAAAAAAATTTCTATGTAATCATTCAGCTCTCTTATTGAATTTTTAGGCTTAACATCGCCTCTACGAATTAAATATTTCTTCCACACTTTCAACTAACGAGAACAGCAGGTGTGGCAGTAAGAAATTTTTGATAAAGCTCATCGCTTTTGAGGAATTTATCAACTGCTTTGTCAATTTCGTATAAATCATGCTTGAAAAATACCGAAAATCTTTCTAATATATTTGGTCTTGTCAACGAGTGCTTTTTTGTTCAACTTTTTTCAGCAGTCTCAAAAAAATAAGAGCAAGGTGTCACTCGATTCGGAATGGCATGTAGATGTTTTTGAGAAAATTAAAATTCGCTCACGAAAAGTTATAAACAATATACTGAAAAAAGGGGGTTTGGTTTTTTTCCAATATTTCAAAAATGGATTGAGATTTTTTTCCAAAAAGAAAGACTCGACTTCCGGATTTGTGGGATCAATATTTACAATTTTCTCAGACAGGTAAAAATACGGCAGAAAACGGGTTATTTGGTTTGGGCAAGTCACGCCCATTAAGGATACTTCAACAATAAACATTATTTAACCATATTAAATATGAAAATTAAGGAATGAAAAAATTCAGACAGTTACTACATCGTTGAATGAGCAATATTCCGGCGATAATAGCGATTTTTAATTAGTTATGCAATAGTTTATTAACAATTTTTAGGCACTTGAGCATGAAAATTGTAAGTGTGATAACTATTCACTATAGATCTTAGAATTTTTTTCATTCTTGAAGCTATTATTATAAGGATTCAGAGTAAATCATCGTTGAAAAAATTGAAAAATTTCAATTTTTCAGTTGTTTATTAACAATTTACGTAGTTTTGCAACAACAAAATGAAGTTTTCTTTATAATTTTAATGATCCGTTTTTTATTATCGGAAGCTACATGAAAATGGTTTTTTTCAAAAAAACCATTTCCATGTAGAAAAAAAATTTATGATTAATTAAAGTGTTTAATTTTGCAACTAAGTAAATTGTTATAAAAAACTAAAAAATTAAATTTTAAAATTTTTTCAACGGGGATCTATTCTGCAGTCTTTCGAAACTAGCTCCAAGAAAGGAAAAAATATCAGATCTATAGTTTAACAGTTATCACACTTGCAATGTTCTTGTTTAAGCAGCAAAAAACTATTGCATAACTAATTGAAAAATTGCGATAAAAATGTTTTGTCGCTGGATTATTGTTCATTCCCTATCCATTAAGAACCTGAAATTTTTCATTCCTCAATTTAATATTCAATATAGTTAAATAATGTTTATTGTTATAGTTTCCCAAATGGGCGTTACTTTCGCAAGCCAGATTACCCGTTTTCGGCCGTATTTTTACCCCTCTGGGAAAATTATAAATATTAATTCTACAGTTCCTGGAGACTTTCTTCTAGAAAATATCCTCCTCCTCTTGTATCTTCATTTAGATATCAAAAATATCTATTTGTTTTCGAGATAATTTTTTCCTTCAGTATATTGATTATAACGTTTACAATTTTCGCGAACGGAACTTAACTTTTTCAAAAAATATCTACATGCTCTTCCGAATCGTATGACCACTTGTTCATAATATTCTTTCGACTCATGAAAAAAGTTTAACAAAGGAAGCACTTGTTGATTAGACTATATTCTCATGATTATTAAATCTTTCTCCATGATGTATAAGTACAGAAATAGATTGAACGCCATCACAAGAAAATTTTTACTAAATCGACAATTTTTATTAACTTCCAAATATTATGGAGTAATTGAATTGACAATCAAAGCCAAGAGTTAAACATATTTTGATACCTACTCTACCCCAAAAAATATTCGTTGAAAATCTTCTATGAGCAAAAGTCACCCTCCTCGAATGTAAACAGGAATTTAATCCGTCAATAGGACCAAAAAACGTAAGTGAAATGGAAAATTTTATTTACGAAGTAAAAACTCAACCAAAGCCTCCTCGTACTTCTTTCCTTTCTAAATTTTATACTACCTATACTATTAAACGAAACTGCTCGTGCTTTAGATATAATACTACACAAAAGCTCGAGCAGTTTTGTTTGATAGTAAATACAGTATAGGTACAATTTAGAAAGAGAAGAATGCGAGGAGATTTTGGTTGACTTCTTCCTTTCGAAATAAAAATTTTCCATTAGAGCCATTTGAACTTTTTAAACACGTTTTTTGCTCATAGTGACCGATTAAACTTACTAAATAAACATTGAATAAAATATGCTCAAAACTACTAGTTACTTTACCCAAAATTAGAAAAACGATTCAATTTCTTGGTTTATTATTATGTTAAAATTATGAGTAGATATTCACTTTACATGTGCTCAATCTGTCCATAATTATAACGAGCGTCCATTTCGTGGCTTCTGATTCTTCGAAGCTCGGAAATTATACAATACTCAATTGCACAGTCGTCACAAAGATATATCTAGATGATTTTTATATAATTGCACATACATAATATCAAAAGAGGTGCTAGTGCTTTCATGAATACTTAAATACGTTTAAACGAAGACTTTTATTCAATTCTATTATAATTTTCGTAGGCTCATGGGGGGGGATTGATCCCCTTGACCCCCCCTTATCTACGCCACTGCATCTAAGTTTGATTCAGAATATATATTTAACAGTGCTAAGTCGTTCCTGCCTCATCATAGTTGCTCTAAGCCATGTTTTCAATCGCTTAAGGATCTTTCTGGTACTGCATTTGACAGTGGCAGTGTAAGGGCGATATTAGGATAGTTTTTGAAACAGGCGAAACAATTTGGAGTAAATTGGTACATGAATATATGCCCGTGCCTACCGAGGAACATTTACAGAAAGTAATATCCAACTATTATAATCGATGGAAATTTCAACTGTTTTGGCTCAATTGATGGCAAGCACTGTCAAATAAAATGTCTACCAAACTCAGAATCGAATTATTTTAATTATTTAAAATACTTTTCAATAGTACTACAAGGCGTGGCTGATGCTAATAAAAAGTTCCTAACAATAGAAGTGGGGGGAAGGGGAAAGCAAAGCGATGGAGGGACATTTATCGCATCAACTTCATTCAACTTATTAGAAACCAAACAATTTTCCGTCCCCCCAGAGCAAAATCTACCAGGATCAAACATAAAATTACCTAATGTTTTAATTGGTGATGAAGCTTACTCTTTGAAGAAGTACTTAATGCTGCCGTATCCACGCAGAGTGCTCACACCAAGGAGAGAATATTTCAATACGCGTCTCTCTACAGCCCGAAAATGTATCGAATGTGCGTTCGGAATTTTTTACTCAAAATGGCGCTTTTTATCAAAATTATATATAGAAACATATCCCGATAAAGCTTGCGTATTGATAAAATGTGCATGCATACTTCATAATTTTATACGAAGTCACGACTGTGAAACCGTTATTGATTATTGTATTGTTATGGAGAACTTGAATATGTAAACGTACGAAAATGTTGTTCAGTTAAACCAAGGACAAGGAAGAAATAATAATCCATCCAGAGTAGCTAAACAAATTAGAGAGATGTCGAAACAAATTTATATGAACATCAGTAATTATCTGTATTTACCAGTATTCATTTTTGTTATTTTTGTACGAATAAAATTGGTAAACTTTAATTTGTATTACATAACCTCAAAATATTTTCTCGCAAAATTACTTACACCGCAAGCAAGTCTGACTTCTGCCCATAACTTGTCTGTCACACGTTTATTTTTGAAATGTTTATCAGTGTCCTGCCACAAAATGGGTCTACTATGCACTTCCCATATTAAAATTTCTTTAAAATGAGATATTGCATTCTCCAGTTTACAAGACAAACTGCCAGAAAAGTCGCTTAAAAATCAAACCGAACTGAAAACAGAACCACACGCTTAGCCACTAAGCGATTTTTCGCTAATCGATTTTTTTGGTATGGCCACTTCAATATAATTCAATAGGTTTGAAATATTTTTTTGTCGTTCAGTCGTCCACGATTTATCTCTGGCGATAAATCGCTCGCAAGCGTGACCAAGCCCTTAGAAGTACTTTAACTAAAACTTCTTTATCACTACTAATGAGTCATTAGATGGTAGTTTTAGGACCATCTTGAGGCCCTCTTTTCCATTTACACTGCCAATATTCTAGTTCAGCATTTAGAACTTTTTGAAATACGTCTGCAGAATTGTTTAAAAATGCCGAGTATTTTTGAGCAAGGCTATCGCATTAAATGAAGAATGTAAATAAAAGTAAACAGTCGAAATGATAATTTTTTTATAATAATATTTGAAAATTCACAGGTCATATTAAAATGCACTTTTTCAAATATTAAAGACTATTTTTTTTAAATTGTAATCAACAGGGGAGGGCGGCGATCATTCATAGGATATTTCTTGAAGACGTAATGGATATCCTTTTTAAACTTTACAATGGAACGTGCGAATAATTGCCACTAAAGACATCAATCGCTACTTCTATCCAATAGAAACTTTACTCATTGTTATTCTGCCAACCTGATCGGAAACTTTCGACCCGACGCAAACTCAATTAGATACAAGTAGAGGGGAAAGTAATGTATCATATTAGATATTACGTTTCTGACAGAACGGACACGTGCTTGTTCGATCTCTCAGACCTTATTTGTATGCTCTTTTGAGCCGTGAAGCATTGTTCAACTTTGAGCATATGGTAATGAGTCTAGATTAAGCTACACGTATTTCCACTCCCTTTTCTACTTAGTTTTACCATGCAAATATACACGTAAGAAGTAATTTTCTTCTTATCGAAATTTTAATGAATTTTCTATATCAATATCTAAAATAGCCAATAGTGATCTTATAGCCCTAAAACAATTAATTCTTCAATCTTTCTTTACAGAATCTATTGACGAATTGAGTATCTAGCACTTGTGGATATGATCAAGTTGAGATAGTTTTCACTTTTTCTTGATTTCAAAATGCTCTATTTGTTAGCCAGTCATTCTCAAAACATCGCCATTCGTGTGGTCGTAGAAACGTGCTATTAGTGCCCACATCCCGAAAGCCTTTGAAAGATTCAATGTTTCAATCTTTAAGAGACTAAATTCAATTTCCGAAATTCTATCATATAGAGAATGTATTTTGAATTTTTAGTTTTAGCGAGGAGTTCTTTGTTCTCAAAACAATCATATAAATCACTAATTTGCCCCATGTGGCTTCTAGGAGCTTCCAGTTATATAATGTTGTTCACACCGGTGAAAAAATTTTGACAGGACATTTGTAGTGATGTGGCACATTTGTTGGTCCCTTCTAGTCCGAGAACTGGCGAACAATTTAGGGTAGGTTCTTGATGCACTATGAAAATTTTTGTGATAGTCCTTGAAATATCCCTGAATAATAAAATCGAGGTCTAGCTGAAGGAAAGCGGCCCCCTAAAACCCTTGAATTTTTTTAAATGGGAATTTTTTATTAAAAAAGGGATCTTGAGGCATTTTGGAATTTTCATATCCTCAAGTTAGATACTTAAGAAATTTAAAAATAAAAACGTCAGATCAATAAGATGGGTCTGAGTGTTAGCCAGACTTAGTTTCCTACCCCAAAACTTGCATTTTTTGGCACTTTTGTCAGCTTTCGGCTAATTTGACCTTGAAGGAGTAGTATTTCGACCATGCCCATTATAATCTTTTTCAAACAAATTTGAATTTTCTAAATTTTGATATTCTTTTGTCTCAATAGACTTCGAGATACGGTTTTTCAAAATTTTGTATTTTTTCAAATTGGCAAATTTTTAGCAATTTCTCTTATTTAACTTCATAAAATAGCCCACGTATCATCACAAATCATTTTCATATGATTCAGAAACGTAAGTGTTTACTTATGCTACATTTCAGAAAGGTGTAAGTTAGGAGGGATTGAGTTGGTGTGGAGCAGGCATGTTCGAAACAGCCAAACTGGAAACACTTGCTTCTCAGCCTATATAAAACAAGCTCATGAGGATCTAAATCTTGTTTAAATATATTCAAATCATTTAATTTGTCTTTCAAGGACTATCACCAAAATCTTCATAGTGCCTCAAGAACCTACTCTAAAATGTTCGCCAGCTCTCGGACTATTCCTGAGACCAGGAAATCGGTCTAAATGTCGCACAATTTTTCCCCTACCTTGGACTACATGAACCAGGATAATGACACTTCATCAATCCAATGGCTTAGATAGGGGGTGATCAAGGGTATCAATCCCCCCCATTAGCCTACGAAAATTATAATAGAATTGAATTAAAGTCTTAGTATCTACGTATTCAAGTATTCATGAAATTTATTAAGTACTAGCACCTCTTTGGGCATAATGTAGGTATGTGCAATTATATAAAAATCATATAGATATGTTTTTGTGACGGCTGTGCAATTGAGTATTGTATAATTTCCGCGCTTCGACCAGGCAGACCAATCAGGAGCCATGAAAAGGACGCTCGCTATGATTATAGACACATCGAGCACATGTAGTTGAATAAATACTCATAATTTGAGCATTATAATAAATCAAGAAATTGAATAGTTTTTCTAATTTTGGGTTAGGTAACTAGTAGTTCTGAGAATATTTTATTCAATGTTTAATTAGTGAGTTTAATCGGTCACTATGAGCAAAACACGCAAAAAAAGTTCAAATGTCTCTAACGGACTCATTATTTCGAAAGAAAGAAGTCAACAAAAATCTACTGGCACCTATTCTCTTTCTAAATTTTATACTACATTATTAAACAAAACTACTCGAGCTTTTGTTTAATAGTGTAGTATTATATCTAAAGCTCGAGCAGTTTTGTTTAATAGTGTAGTATAAAATTTAGAATGAGAAGAAGTGCGAGGAGGTTTTGGTTGACTTCTTAGTTCGTAAATGATATTTTCGATTTCATCTATTTGAGCTCTTTTTTTTTGGTCCTAGTGACCGATTAAACTTTCTGTTCACATTTGAGTAGCGTAGCTTCTACTCATAGAAGATCAATATTTAATATTTGGAATATTTTTTAATGTAGAGTATCAAAATATGATCTTAAAAAATAGGACTAAATCTTGGCTTTGGTTGTCAGTTTATTTCCCCTTAATATTTTGAAGTTTATACAAAGTGTCGAGTCAATTCGTGTGATGGTGTTCAATCCCTTTCTGGACTTCTACATCATGGATCTTGAAGGCAGATTTATTAATCATGAGAATATATTAGATGGATTTTCGGTACTTTTCAAGCATGATTTATACGAAATTAAAAAAGCAGCTGATAGATTCATCAAAACTGACGAGTTTTATCAAAAATTTCTTGCTGTCACATCTGCTGTGCTCGTTGACATAAAAGTGTGGAAGAAATATTCAATTCGTAGAGGCGATGTTTGGCCTAAAATTTCATTTAAAGAGCTGGATGATTGCCTAGAAATTTTTTTCCGAATATCAATATTATCTACGTTGCCAGTATCGACGTTTGAAGGGAAAAATCGACCAAGTGCGAGTCGGACTCGCGCACGAAGAGTTCCGTACCATTGACTATGCCCCCTTAATAATTTTTTTTATTTTGATTTTATTATTTATTATTGAAGTAAATATACAATTAAGTACTTTGTGAGTATTTCAAGTGCCTACCTGTTACCCTTCATTAATATCGAGCAAAAATAGGCAAAAATGCCGTTTTTTGTATGGAAGCCCCCCTTAAATATTTATTTTATTTTAATTTTATTATTTATTATTAAAGTAAAAGTACAACTGAGTATTTTGTGAATATTTCAAGTGTCTACCTGTTGTCATTATTGATATCGAGCAAAAAAAAGGCAAAAAAATCCCCCTTAAATATTCATTATATTTTGTTTTTAGTATTTGAAGTTATAGCGGCAACAGAAATACATGAATTGTGAAAATTTCAACTGTCTATCTATTGTGGTTCTTGAGATACAGCTTGGTGACAGACAGACGGACGGACGGACGGACAGACAGCAAAGTCATAGTAATAGGGTTCCATTTTTACCCGTTGGGTACGGAACCCTAATAAAAACGATTCAAAGGAGCACGATAGAAGAAGTGAGTTTTGTAATGACCCTTCTGACTATAAAAAATTCATTGCAAATTAAAAACTGATGTTTTTCTAGTTTTTTGTTATTGAATAATAATTGATTGGGCCGTAACTTGATAAAAATCAATTATAATATTGTAAATAAAACTTCACAGTTTTTCATTTTCACTATATTTTGTTACCATGACAATTGTTTCGCCAATACACGATTACACGGTGACATCTTCAGATGTATAATACATACTATCAGTATCAGTATCAGTATGTATCATACGTCTGAAGAAGCCACTGTGTATTGGCAAAACAATTGTCATGTTAACAAAATATAGTGAAAATCAAAAACTGTGAAGTTTTATTTACAATATTTTTGTTATTGAATGATTTGGCTGCTCTGGCAATTCATCATGACATTGGAATCACAGCTGACGAAGTCATAAATGAAATGTCAAAAAAACGCCGAAACCTCGATTTTCTGCTTTAATTTTCCCGAAAATATTTTCAAAGATGTAAAAATCCAATTTAATATAATTCAATTTTGTACTAATTTTCAATGAATTTTTTCCAATTCAATTTATTTAAATTTTTTACAATTTAATTTAATTTTTCTTCTTATTTTGTACTACATGAAAGATTTTTTTTTTTCAACAAAATTAGAACTTTAGTGGAACAACTTTGAATTTCATACTAAGTCATATCCCCCCATCGCAAAAAGCTATCTACGCCACTGATCAACCCATGTATATACCTCATATGCTTCCCTAGGATAAAGCTGGTAGTTCTGCATACCTAAAGTGGCGTCATCTTCGTCAAACAAACCGTTGAAAATTGACCATTTTAGTAGAATTTCTTCCATATGTAAAACGATTTTTGAGAATGTGGGAGAGATATGGGGCGAAGAGTGAGTCTGTTCAAGAATGTCGGGGGACATGCAACTTACCAAGAGGTGTGTAACTATGTCAAGTAGTATGTAACTTGAACCGTAACTTCATGGATTTTTGACTGAGAAACCTATATTTGCTACTTCAAATATCTTCCGATTCGAATATTTCTTTGACACTAAATCATTGATCTATACGCATTGCTGAAATTTCTCGCATTACTGTCTGCCTTAGGCATGCACCTATTTTATTTACTTTCATCGCTGTTCCATCTGTGATAAAGTGTCGAAAGTTGAAAATATTCGAACCGTGATATCTGTGTGTTGAATATTGTGATAATTTCTCAAATTTTTCTGCAAAATATATAAATAGTAGCTGAGTAGATGACTATTGAAATCATATTTATCTTCAATTAATAACATTTTATATATCATTTGTGAAGAGGTCTCGATGCATAGCTACTTGTTCGGACATTTTTGAATAATTAAAATTTCTGCCAAGACAGTGTGAAACAAAAAATTCAATTTCGTGAAACTTTTAACAACAAGTTTACTTCTTCTTTATTCATGGATATAAAACAGAATTGAAGACCACACTTTACCTCTGAAAGCCAGTTATCTCTAAATCTTTTGACTGTTTATATTCCGGGCATATCGTGTTCGGTCCTCCAGAGTAAGTACAAACTTCTTCATGAAGTAAGATCTGTTACTTCCATAGAGATATTACAGATAGAGGTGACAAGCCAGCCTGAAACTTGTTAGCTCGGGTGAGGGAGAGAGAGAATCTGAAGGTTAGGTTAAACTCTGACAGTTACGTCTGTCTATGTTTACGTCTGATACGTTTGACAAGCACAGAAAAACTCTGCGATCGTCTCTCTCTTTCGCTCCCACTGAGTTTCGAGACTGACGTTGCCACTTACAGAGCGGCTTGTCGCCTCTATCTGTAATATCTCTATGGTTACTTCAACTATAATTTAAGAACGAAATACTCCTAACGATTCCGTCTAATACATAAACCACTCATTTTCAATCGACGCTTCTTCGAAAATTAAAGACAGTTTTCAAGATTTGAATAGGATAAGTTAATTAAATGAATGAAGAGAAAGTTATTTTATTCTTCCAAGATTTTCTGAACATCCTTGCATGAATGAACAAAACAACATAATTCGAAAATACATTGAAGTACAAATAGTAATTCTGTATTGATAGGAGCATTAACACATCATTTCATATTATACGAGAAATGATGATGATGAAGTAAAGTAATCGATGTTATTAAGTTGTGTGAAATGAAGTAGCGATTGAATTGAATCTGGACCGAGTGAATATACCTCCCTCCTCATCACCGTTGTTTGTTTTCAATTGTTAGTTTTTAATTAAGATATCTTATTACAATATGAACGGTATTGACAGAATAGGCTTCAGGGCGAAAGTTTCAATTAAAAATTGCATCTTAAGAAGAATATCCCTTAAATAGATGTTTACGCATGGATAAATTGTCTTTTCACTGCATGAATGATACTCAATGACACTCAAAACCACATACATATGGAAGGATTGATCCTTTGCCTTATTTAATAACTAAAGTTTCATATAAACATCAAGAAGCCAAGACCAATAACCTATAGATATCTAATCATAGGCAAAGAATTAGCTTAGTTGACAGTTTTATGCTTTTTCAAAATCCTTCTACTGTTGTTCTAGCTACTTCAGTATTCGATTCCATTGCTTCTTTGGATGTGGTTGGATAAAGATTTATTTCGGTAATTCTCTGATTCTTTGTCTATCATTAGATTTAAAGGTTATTGGTCTTGGCTTCTTAAATGAACCATTAGATATTCTGTTTTGCTTCAGTCAGCTAAATATTTCACCCAACGTTTACCTTCTCTATGGATATTGCTCATTATACATTCGCACGCAATGATGAAACTATATTTATTTCTTACTTGTATATTTTATGTTTATTTCACCTTGGATACGGTTGCTATAAAGACACTCATTATGCCCTAAGGTATAACGCGCGCATTTGCGGGCAATATGGATCATAACGCCAGCTAATTGTACGAGGAGAAATTAAGCAACTTTCATTGATTAAATACTTCATAATTCTTGTCGTATACGACTCTGGATTTCTCCGTCAATGAATTTTTCGCAGCTTTGGCTGCGTTTTCTATGATATTCTTGGGTAAATTCATCTTCATTTCCATTATTTCTATGATACTACGTACACAAAGGAAACAGAAATTACATTCGCTAAATATGATGAAAAAAGTATTCACAAGCGTCAAAATATCATCAAATGACATGCCTACTATGAGAAGGAAAATGGATAGGTGCAATGAACCGATTTTAAAATCGCTTTTTCATTATAATAAAATAATTTTCCCGTGAAAACTAAAATCTTGTATGCTCCACGTGCGTTGCTAGAACCTTACGCCCATCAGGCGTTAGGATCTATATAACGCACTTGGTACATAAACAACTATTTCGTAAGCGGCTTTTATGTGAGAAATAATAATCTAAGGAGAAATTCTTTTTTCGATAATATTATAATACCAATCGAATGTTCCAAATGAATCAATTGAAGGCTCCCAATTTATATTATGCAAAACTACATCTGATGTAGAAAAACTTGATTTGTTTTGTTCTGTTATTCATTATCTTGTGCCTATCCATGCTGAAGTATTAATAGCCCGGTCAATTTAGACATCAAAATAGTGGTCAAAAATTCCCAGAGAGCCAAATATAGGTGGAGAGCTGGGGTTTCCATTACAAATAAAATTTCAAAAGTCCCCATCGATCCTCTATGTGCTAAAAAGTTATTCGGGGTCAAATGTCAAAATTTGAGGTTTTTTGGATTTTTCTCGAAAACATTGAGTTTTATCAAAAAATTACCTCAAACCAAAGTTGTAGATCTCTACAAAAATGGTTTTCTTAATTTTTTTCTCAAGAGTTACCATTCCTGAGTTATCGCGATTCTAAAAGTCACATTATACATGATATGCATATATAAGCCACGTATATACATAATAAGGCACTTAAGACAAGTATAAATACCTATTTGTGTCTCTTTTATATATATATATATATATATATATTATATTATTCTGAAAACATTTAATGGGTTTACGGAATGCATGCAATGAATAATACTGTGTGTGAGGGGTTGGAAGTTCTTGCTAATGTTCAAATGAACACAACAGATCAGCATGTAGATACAAGTGATTCGCGGCGTAAAAAAGATGCTAAAGGTATTAAAAATCTTCTTGACTGATTTTCATCACATGATCCTTTTCCTAAAATTGACAAAATCGTATCTATTGCTTCTGGAGTCGTTGGTGACGACAAGATTAATTGCCATAAAGCTAGTGAAGTTGGGATTGCTTTATGTCTAGAATAGCAGGTGAAACATTCAATAATATAACATTAAAACGCTCTGAATTTAGCTGTGAGTAGCATCGTGAAAGTTCACGAAGAAGAAGTAGCTATTAGACCCTGTATTATCATTTCAACGCACGAGTATCACTAAAGTTTTTGAGGATAAGATTGAAAAATTTTTTGTGTATGAATTTGCCCCTTACCCCTTGTCACTCTTCGATGCAGCTGGAATGCGTAAAACAAGTCAGCAATTTACGATTGCTTTCAATCAGTCAATACTAAGGTTGATCGTATAAACGCTACTTTATTGATGGAGGATACCTACTACATCACGTTGTGTGGGATCAAGAAGAAACTTTTAGCGTTATTTTTGATAAATATGTTAAATATCTGCGCAGACATTATGGGCTTACAATGACGGTAGTATTTGACGGCTACAGTGAATCAACAAAGAATATTAAAGCTGCAGAACAACGTCGTCGAACTACAAAAACATCATCGGGTTCCGAGATTATCTTTGACGAATTTATGACAGTTCCAGCGAATCAGCATCAATTTTTTGCTAACATTAATAATATATCTGCTTTCATTTCTATGTTAAGTGACTAATTAACAGCTGCGAATATTGCAGTGAAACAAGCTCAAAATGACGCAGATGTCCTCATAATTGCAACAGCAATAGAAAAATTTAATGCAACAAACACAACAATTGTAGTTGGTGAAGATGTTGATTTGTTAGTACTACTTACTGCTAGGACTCAAATGGATAGAATTATTTATTTTCTGAAACCTGGAAGGGCTCAACAGCGAACAGAAATATATTCTTCAAAAAGTTTAACTGCTTCTCCCAAATGCCAAAACTATATTTTATTTTCACATGCGATAACCGGCTGCGACACTTCATCAGCAATGTACAGAAGGGGCAGAACATCAGTATTTAAATTATTCGAAATAAAAGATTTGACTGACTGCACTAAAATATTTACATCGGCATCTGCTATTCAATACTTGTATCGAGTATACTATCAAGTTCAAACATGGCTAGGCAATCAACTGAACCCAGAAGACTGGGGTTGGAAATTGATAGGTAATACTCTGGAACCGATTCAAACTTTACTCCCACCTGCTTCAGAAAAACTCCTCAACACTATTTTTTGCAATTGCAAAAAAGGTTGTTGTGCCAAATGTGGCTGTGTTGCTGTGTTCTCCAGCGTGTACCTATTGCCAACGTCAGTCTTGCTCAAATATCCAGTTGAGTACAATAGAGGAAGATTCCGTTTATTTTAATGAAGATACCAATAACTCAGCCACATTTGAACAGTTTTTGAACATTCAGCAAGAGGAAGAAGAAGAAATGAAAAGAAGACATGACTGTTGAAGTAGACTTTCAAGAGTATGAATCTGTTTAAAATACCTATCTAAAAAATCAAAACAATAGTTAGCCCAATAATCAATAGCAATATCAATAATCAATATCAATAATAAGGTAATATCTAGAACTTGACGGGTATTGTTTCCTTAAATTATCCTTAATTGATCGTTGAACCACGGTAAAAAAAAACTCGCCGTGTCACTACCTCACAGGTGGCGTGGAAATGTGTGCATATCATGTATAATGCGACTCTTAGAATGGCGATATCTCAGGAATGGTAACTCTTCGGAAGAAAATCATAGAACACCATTTTTGTAGAGAATTGTAAGATCTATAACTTTGGTTTGAGGTCATTTTTTGATAAAACTCACCGTTTTCGAGAAAAATCCAAAAAAACTCAAATATTGACCTTTGACCCCGAATAACTTTTTTAGTACACATAGTATCGATGAGGACTGTTAAAACTTTATTTGTAATGGTAAACCCCAGCTCTCCAGCTATATTGACCGAGCTATAATATTTAAGTCAATGGTATTAAGTAAATTAAAGAATTTCTAACTTCATTTCATACTAGCGATTACCTACAACTTTGCTTCCCCCATGCTTGAGTAAATTTTTATCCTGATAAATTAACTCCTATATAAAATGTACTATTTAACGATGACATTTTTGTCAGTTTGACAGCGATAAAAAAGGTGCATCCTTTTTTATTACCGATAAAAACGCCTGTTCCTCATAACTAGACTACATCTAGTAGCCATGGATGTCACTTTAATAGTTATTCTGTCAGTGGTGATTATTTAACTTTGTTGATATAAAAACCTAAAAGATGAGTCGTTTTGGTGAAGTTTCGACTGAGCAGCATTCATCCCTCGGGCCAAAGGCCCTCGGGCCGAATGTTTCCCTCCGGGCGTAAGCATCTAAATAACGCACTTGGTACATAAATAACTATTTCGTGAAAGCGTTTCGAGACGGATAGTTTCGAAATGACATTCTTTTAGGCACTAGTACCTAAAAGTGACAGTTTTAGACACTAGTTCCTGAAAGTAAAAATGGAACGTTGAAAACAATGACAATATTTATTTATTGTAATCTTAAATGTACAATTATGTAAATTATTAGTGAATACTAGAAGCATCCAATTTCTGTCCTCTAAGAGCAATGCAAGTGTTAGTTGTCGGAATGAATGAATGAATTACTTGTACTGGCAATGCTGGTAACTTCTGCTTCTGCGGGAACTGCTTTTACTTTCTTATTCGGCGTATCTTTCCCCCATGATTCTTCTTGCTACTTCGGATTTTCAGCTTTGTAAATATTTTCGATTTCTACGGCTTATATCCGACAGCTTTTCTTTTCAAAAATGCAATAAGGTTTGTGAATTTGCTTATATCTACGTTTTTGTTCAGGTAAATGATGGTGCGGATCATCGAATATTTACTCCACAAAGTTGATGACCTCAAGGTAGTTGATAACTTCAGTAAATAGGCTAGCAGTACCTTTTCTGTAAAATTCTCAACATGTTTTCATTTTAACCCAGGTTCAAAGTTGTTTTAGGTGGTCTCGTATAATGTTTTAGATTTTTCGGGCACCAGCATGGATAGCGCAGTTTCAGCAGCTTGTTTAATATCGAAAGACTCGTCATTAACTCTCATTTTTTGACGATTTTTTTATAAAACTTTGTAGGAAATACCTCGACGTTTCAAAGTAACAGAACCTTAACCATAAACAATGCATAAACTATGCCTTAGAAACAGATTACCAGCTCACTTTTATGTTTAAAACACAAATAAACGCATGAATGTATGAAGTTCGTTGCGATTCGTTCGACGCATTGTCCAACTCAGCTTTCGCCTCGTTGTGTCCCGTGCATAAAACACATTCATTTCGCAACTTGTTACATAAATAGCTATTTCATTCGCCTCTATAAGACTCTTGGCATATCATACTTTTCGAAATGTTCAAACATTTTAATGAATTTTTATTCGAGATTGACAACAGTAAGTAATTCTTTGTTGCCATGCTAATATTTTTAGATTGATATACCCTAAGACTTTTTATTTCTGTCAAAGCTCAATCCGATGAAACGTTTTAGAAGCAATTTATAATGCATGCCTTACTTGATTTAAAACAATTATATCCATGAGTGTGGTACACCATTTTGAAGGAAATTTTATGAAAATTTAGATTTAAGAAAAAAATAATAAAAAATAATCAATAAATAGATCATGTTGGTTCTCAGTGGTGGTTGGTCTTTTAAAAAACTAAAAAAACAGGCCTCTTCGAAAAATCGAAAATTTTGGTAATAATAAAAATATGGAGACTTTTCAAAAATGCAAACTTCTGATGATTACCCTGTAGCTCGAAAACAATTTGACGTATCAAAAAGCTGTTTTCATATTCAAACTTGTCTCGAAAATCGAGCACAGGATATGTCTATTCGCTTTTCGATATCATTTATACCCTAAACCCCCAAATCCCATCGAACTTGGCCCATCCTGTACATGGTATTCAGAAACACCCTGTTGTATTTTTCATCATTTAGCACAGTGGCGGATTACACATTAGGCGCGAGCCTATGGGCAGCAGGCCCCAAAGGAACGCAAAAACGAAAGCGTATGAAGATGTGATTTTGGCGGTTATACTTCTATTATATTGAAAAACGGTCGTAAATTGCATCGTAATGACATTAATAGTCCAGTCACCAGCGGTAAAAAACTGTAAAACCGTGGAATTTTGAGAATCAACACCGATTTTGATAAAAATTTGGATTTGAACTCTACTTACCCTCTTCTTCAAAATCTTCACTCTGCCGAAATCTGCTTTTTATTTTTCAGGGGTGAAAAGTACCCCTTATCGCAAAAAACTGAAAAATCGTAGATTTTAGCATGTATTTAGTTAAAATAAAGTTTAAATGATTTATTTGTAGATCTATTGATATACTCAAACGATTAATCAGACAGATGCAACCCCTTCAAATCATCCATTGATGGTAGTAATTTCTAAAACTAGTTTTAAATGTATTTATAACTTGAAATGATTGAAAGTTGCATCATATTGAATAAGTATACTCCATTTGAATGAAATTATCATTTGCCGAGACGCTTCAACCCTTATAAGTCTTCTTCTGAGAATATGAATGATTGAAAAATAATCTCAACGATTTTTCACAATAAGAAATGATTCAAAAGTGCATTAATATTGAATCGAGAATATTTCATCTGTGATATAACTCTTGTCGTTTTTCAAACACACCCCTTATAAAAGCCAACCTTTGT